>CAWUFW010018579.1:0-216224 GCA_963921515.1 Calotriton arnoldi
CTTTGGTCACTGTGATGATGAGGGTGTAGACCCCATTGCCACAATGGTCAAAATGTGCTTCAGCTATGGACCCCACACTTGCCTTTTGGTCACTGTGATGATGGGGGTTTGGACCCCATTGCCACAATGGTCAAAATGTGCTTCAGCTATGGACCCCACACTTGCCTTTTGGTCACTGTGATGATGGGGGTTTGGACCCCATTGCCACAATGGTCAAAATGTGCTTCAGCTATGGACCCCACACTTACCTTTTGGTCACTGTGATGATGGGGGTTTAGGCCCCATTGCCACAATGGTCATGGGCTGCTTGCATTGTGGGTGCCACACACATATATGTGTGGCACATGTGCTAGGGGGTCACATTGTATGTTGAAAGTCATGTTCGGTGTTGTAGGCATTTGACACAGCCTACACACGCTTGTCATGGTGGTGGGGGATGTCTTAATCTTGCATTCCCTAGGTTGTGGTGTGCTTGTTGTGTCATGCATTGTCCATCCTATGAGTGGGGGTGGTAGTAGTGGTAGGCATCCAGCCCCCCTGGCTAAGGGTGGTAGTAGTGGTAGGCATCCAGCCCCCTGGCTAAGGGTGGTAGTAGTGGTGGGCATCCTGCCCCCTGGCTAAGGGTGGTAGTAGTGGTAGGCATCCTGCCCCCTGGCTAAGGGTGGTAGTAGTGGTAGGCATCCTGCCACCCTGGCTAAGGGTGGTAGTAGTGGTAGGCATCCTGCCACCCCTGGGTGAGGGTGGTAGTAGTGGTAGGCATCCAGCCCCCCTGGGTGAGGGTGGTAGTAGTGGTGGGCATCCTGCCCCCTGGCTAAGGGTGGTAGTAGTGGTAGGCATCCAGCCCCCCTGGCTAAGGGTGGTAGTAGTGGTAGGCATCCAGCCGCCCCTGGCTAAGGGTGGTAGTAGTGGTAGGCATCCAGCCCCCCTGGCTAAGGGTGGTAGTAGTGGTGGGCATCCTGCCCCCTGGCTAAGGGTGGTAGTAGTGGTAGGCATCCTGCCCCCTGGCTAAGGGTGGTAGTAGTGGTAGGCATCCTGCCACCCTGGCTAAGGGTGGTAGTAGTGGTAGGCATCCTGCCACCCCTGGGTGAGGGTGGTAGTAGTGGTAGGCATCCAGCCCCCTGGGTGAGGGTGGTAGTAGTGGTGGGCATCCTGCCCCCTGGCTAAGGGTGGTAGTAGTGGTAGGCATCCAGCCCCCTGGCTAAGGGTGGTAGTAGTGGTGGGCATCCTGCCCCCTGGCTAAGGGTGGTAGTAGTGGTAGGCATCCAGCCCCCTGGCTAAGGGTGGTAGTAGTGGTAGGCATCCAGCCCCCTGGCTAAGGTGGTAGTAGTGGTAGGCATCCAGCCCCCCTGGCTAAGGGTGGTAGTAGTGGTAGGCATCCAGCCCCCCTGGGTAGGGGTGGTGGTGCGCATTCAGGCCCCTGTGTGCATATGTGGCATTGGTGATGGGCATCCCGCCCCTATGGTGCTGCTGTTGCTGGTGTAAGTATATTCAGAATCCCCGTGTGTGTGTGTGATGTGTCGTGTACGTGTTGTATGTGTTTTGTGGTTGGTGTCTGACTTACCTTCTGCGCCGTACGCGTCCGTGCCTGTTCCGGTAGTAGATGTAGAATATTGGTATGATCGGGACGAAGGGATTCATGGTTGGTTCGTGTCGCTCGTCCTTCTCGCTGCTTCGCGTCGTCCTCGCCGCTTGGCTTCGTCCTCGCCGCTCGCTTCGCCCTCGCCGCTTCGCGCCGCCCTCGCCTGTGCTGTGTTCGCCTCGTAGCCGTGGATCGTGTTGTGGCGCGATTCGGAGCTTGTGCGCTCTCCCGGATGCTTTGACGTGCCGTGCGTAGCGACGGGTTCGGGCGCGTACGGAAAGCGCATCGTACTTGTCCGGCCGGACGGGGCTGCATTTTCCCTTCCGTGCGACTCGATTCGGCGTTTCCGGATTCGCCTCGGTCGGAGAACAGGACCTGGTTTGGGTGAGTACGGCTCGGCCGGAATTTTTGCTGTTGTGCGCATCGTACTTGCTCGCTCGGTGTGTTAGAATGGATCGGTCGGGAAACTGGCTTTCGCATGGCTTTTTCCCGACCGAATGGTATTGGGTGCGCTCCGACCGAGATCGAATCGGCCCCTAAATTGTTGATAATGATATTAACAACAACGATATTCTTAACAGTTATATTATTTACCTGAAAAAACAATATTCTTGACAACGATATTTCTGCACCAGCTGCAGCTTACCAGGAAGCCCTGCCTGGAGTGAGCCTGGTAAAATGACTACTGAATAAGGCAGCTGAAACTGTCTATTTTAGTCACAACTTCCATCTCTTACTAAATACCAAACTGTACCTATAGGGAATAGATAGGGTACTCCTGAGGGTTGGTGCACATGGATCCAGCACCCCTTAGCCTTTAGTTCACTACTTGATACTCCTAACCTACTGCCTGCTGACAGATCTCACAAACCGTATCATCTTCCTCTTTCAATCTCAATCCGACCAAACTCTGCATACAGACCACTCTCTGCATAAAGATTACTCTCTGATATAGACCACTATTTCCATCAAAACTTGAAGTGCCTTATTAGCTGGCATATCTAAACTTTGCTCACAACCCTAGCCTTGATCTCCACACCCCAAACCCTTCATTCAACTGCATATTCCCAAGCATCCACATACACTACACTCCTTTTCCACACTTTCCAGAGCTTCTGTCTCTTTTGGTCTCTGAAAATCCAAAATACAGATGTGTGTGCCTCACCTCCCTGACATCACCAGACCCACAGCTTCACAGCCTCCTTGAACTAGAGAACTCACCCCAGACCATATCCTCATTATCCTTCTACTTTTTAGAACAGCCTTCTCCAACGAGTAGCTCGTGAGCTACTGGTAGATCTCTTGCTCTCTAGGGAGCTCTCATGTATGCAACCCAGTTTACTAAATGTGAAGCTTTTGCTTGTTTGAACTAATAAACAGCTGGGCCCGTGCAGGTAAGAATGGCCACCCAGCCCCACCGCTCTTACCTGCACGGGCCGCAGCTGCTAATAAATATATAGCAACATTGAAAAGTGTCTATTTGAGATGAGAATATGTGTATTATAAGAACTCTCAAGCAGATGTTTGGAGAAAATTGCAATTGGATTTCCAGTTCAACCATTCCAACCACTGAGATGAGTAAAAATAAACATATTTTATTTCAGTAGTGATATGTCCTTGAGGGTGCTCATGCACTTTAGAAAACCACATTTTATTGTTATATTGAAAGCTAATATATGAGTGAAAAATCATGCGGCATTGGGGAGGCTCATTATTACATGGCAGCCAGGGGCATTACGCTATAGCTGTTATGTATCACCCACGTAGAGGCATTGCAAATTGATGAAACCTTTTTTACGTTGCTGCTGGAAACCCTGCCTGATGAACTCAGGTGCTCACTGCTAATAGTCTTCAATGGCAATGCCACCAAAGTAATTTTGTCTGATGTTGTCACTATTACAACACTAATAATATTAGTAGGTCAGGAAGATTTTCAGTGAACATAAGTAGCTCTTACTACAGAAAAGGTTGCAGACCCCTATTTTAGAACAACAAGTTGTGTAACAGGAGTACCTCAGGAGCTCATTCTAGATTTTGAAAAGGCAACGGACGTTTTAGAGTTTCTTCAACGGTTGTACTAAATTTTGTTCAAAAATGTGTCTTTCCCATTCTGTTCCTTTCCATAGAAGAATCTAGTTGCATCATTCCTTAATAGGAACTAATTTAAGAGACTTCAAAGTCAATGTCGAATTGTTTCTGTGGGCGGTGCAACGTTTTCATTTGTACCCTGGTACCTGTGAAGTGAAATCATATTTCCTGGGTAACCGATGCCCGGTGATGTTCTTGTGGTTTTTTGTCTGTTCCAAGTTAGTCTTTTTATTGTCCAGGTGTTTTTTCACAACGTGTGCTCTTCTATTCCTCGAAGGCAGTAGGCACCACAGACAGTATGTGGCTCTATTTTGTCTAATGGAACTGTCCAAATAGTTAAAAAATAAAAAGAGACACAGCTATAAATGTATGCCACTCAGAAAATGCTGGAAATTCTGCATGCATGAAGACACAGGCACGAGGTTCTTTGGTGGCGAACACGTTGTAGTGCAGCCATTCGCATTTCTGCACACTGACCATAGACATCGTTGAAGAAAAATGATTTGCATGCTTGCTCCTTTTTGCTAGAATCACTGCTGCTTTTGGTTTCTGTATATTTTTGCCGGATTGGTCTGCATTTCCAGTATTCCTTACTTAGGACTATGCCTCCCGTTTGTATAACAGTTCCCAGGTTTAAGTTCTGTGGAATTGTTGTGGTCCTCGTGTTAAACTCTGAGACAAAGGAGAAGGAAGAGTTTGTTGCCATATCGTGGACAGGCCGGGCACCGTCTACGCCAGTAATGCGATCACTTCACGTTCACCTTATCCTGGTAATCAAATAGCGCGACAGATTGTCATATTGTCCGAAGTGCGTCTAGGTTTCCAGTGGCAGCTCCCCCACAGAGGTGCAGTGTTGTGGAGGAAAACGCACGTGCAAGAAGGCGTGTATAAAAACGAACCTTCCACAGGCCAAACCTCTTTAAAGGAAATATGGAAATAAGCATGCAGTGGATTGACAAAGGTTTGCCATGTGCTCTCTCTGGCATTCACAGGCGCTTATTTACTAAAGGCTTGGCAGTGCCACATGAAAAATATGCAACCCTGCGTTGCACGAATTGTAAATAGTTGTACGACACCATAATTGAAAAGAGCCAGGCGCCAAAGAAGTCCTCGTCACACTGACGCACGGGACAAGCGCCCAGCTATAAATCGCATCCAATGTGCAATTTTGGGAAAATTAAATTTTTCGCATAGCATTATCACACAATATTTGGATTGTCCATTGTTGTTCGCTCTGGTTTCATTCAGAGCTAGAACTTTAAACAAAGCCAGCGTGGGCTTATTTTAGTCGATCTGGCTTTATGTGAAATCATTAGGGTGTTTGCGCATTCCCCATGCCCCCCCCCCCACCCTTTTCCATTTATTATAAAGGTTTTGCGCTAAACGATGCAAAGCCATTTGGTGTTTCGCTCGATTTGTTGGCACAAAATATATTTTATTTAAGAAAGCTGGTTGAATCCTGCGCAAACGCATAGTAAAACTGGGCCATAGTATGAAGAGGCCTGTAGGACCAAAGATCAGAGGCTACGCCCACTGGCACACCCCTGGAAAGTTAAAGGTCACTGCTACACAACTGGAAGCGTGACTGTGAAAACGCAGCTAGCCTTGATGTGACTTTAGCGTGAGTCTCAGTCGCAACTGAGATGCTAAAAGGCAAATCGCCGGATAGAATTTTTGTACCTTTTGAACAAAGGCCGCGCACAGTTGTGCAGCCAGGGGGGCGAAGGTAAGTGGTGGATCGGAAAAGTTCAGCGTGGACAGAAGGTGCTCCCCCCAGGGACGGGTCCCCCGTGATTAGGTCTTGGAGTCAGCTTACTGCTCGATGGCCCGAGGCGAGCTAATGCTGCAGAGGTCCCTGCCTTTATTGTTGAGCGTTTACCCGGCCGAGAGCCCCTGACATGTATATAGTTCTGTGAGAAATGACGAGAGGGCAATAAAACCGCGGGTTTTCTGAAGACCCTGTGTGCCTATTGTGGGGCGGCCTGCCAGTGTCCTCGAGGCGTCCCTCGCTGCTTGGAGCGGGGCCGTTCAGGCACCACTTGAATCTCAAGTTTTATGTACATTATTTCATGGCACCCGTTGACGGTGCGATAATACCTAGAAACAGGCTGACTGTGTATAACGCTGAGGGGGCCCGGCCGCCCGAAATGGCGGCATTCACACTACACGATTTACACCGAGAACGCGCGACATGTATTCTGTTTTGCCAACTCTCAAACATGTTTTTTGTGGTAGCGATGTAGATTAATCCTCAATTCTTCCAAAATATAGTTATACCACACTTTTAAAACTCCCTTTCTGTTGTTGTATGACATGAACGCATTTGAAAAATATTTATTTTTATGACTTAGAACGTTGCCTAGAAATACAGATGTTCTCATGATAATTGCAGTGTTTTAATGAGACAACCATAAAATCAGCCATTAATTATTTCATTCCAGGCGCTTCTCCGTCCTTTTGAAGCGCCTCTATTTAGAAATGGTTTAGCGAGAGTAGCCTGCAGTTTTATTCTTTCCCCTGCTTTATATGAGGGAATAGAAAAGTCATTTATAAATAATTACACAATGTTTTGGATCCTCGGGCTTGTACAATATATCAAAGCGATTAGTACGTGCATTGTTCTATTGTTGATGCCTTTTCTCTCCTCTTAGGTCCACTCGTCTTGTCTTCTAGCTCAACCATTTTCTCTTTTTTCCCCCAACCCTTTGTCTTCCTCATTCACTTCGCGTGTTCCAGTCCAGAGGCATTCTTCTTGTTCAAACACTCCCAGCGTGAGTGAGGAAGGCGGCTTCTGGGGCAGCTTCGGTCTAAGAGGAGGTTCTGCCGTCTCCCCTCCTTTTCGTCTTTCCGCAGACGTGGGGTAGAAATAACTTTTTTTGGGGGGGAGGGTGCTGAGTATTTATTCATTCAAATATTCTTGTTCACTTTGTGTACCATGAGAAAGTTGACAATGTTCATGTGTGAGCACTGGAGATTGTTAGTGCGTCATATCTGATTGGAACTACCGAGAGTGCAGCAGAGGGCGTGTTCCTGACTGTACACGTCATACCCTGAGTCTATGAGCTTACGGCCCTTTGCTTGTTCTTACACCTGTCCTGGACACCGGGTAGGGTATGAAAGTGAGACGCAGTCGAAAACTGGGTATTGACCTGAATGCCAGTAAAGATGCCACTCGTGGGAGTCCCTGCGTAATTTAACGTGTCCTTGTGAAAAGGTGTCACAGGCATGGCCCACAGTGTTTGTGAGGGTGGTGGTCCGCTCGTGGACAGCAGGGCGCGCCAGGCTGCGCTCGGCGGACAGGCGCGTTTAACCTTATTACCCCCATAAAGTGATAAAATAACATTTTAACAAGACGCCTAGGGTTCAACAGGCGGGGGGAGGGCGCTGAAAGGACGGAGCCTTGTTTGCAGAGGCCCTTGTGTCTGGCAGCGAGGGCTGGGATGAAAGTGGCCGGCCTGCACCGCTCGGGCGAGGGGCTCTCCAAGGAGACCTCCGGGGATTAGAGGGGCACGAGATGCGATTGTTTCTCCTCGTAGAGCCACGTGAGAAGAGGAGCCCCGCTCGCACGTTTCAACACAACTAATCCGTGTTATCCACGAGTGAAAACCGTGCCAGAGAGCCGGGGACGCTGTCCTTGCACGGGAGCGCCCAGCTGCCCAGTCAGACCAGGATATTAACCATACCTGCCAACTCTTCCTGCTCGGTGCGCCCCTCCCATATGGTCAGGGACTACCGCCAATCCCCCTCCCTGTCCTGCGCATTACCACCGTTAAAACAATTAAAGCAATTGGACATGAGAGGAGTTTTCTTTGGAAGGCTGGGGTCTCGCGACCCCCGGCCGTATTTATTAAAACATGAAAACAAATTAAAATTTGAAATAAACAATATTTACACAAGCATTTATATGCAGAAAATTAGACATTAGGTACAATCAATGTAGACAGGTATCAATGGCTAACCTTAACAAATGTCTAATACAGCGTGTTTCCTAACCGAATCTAACATCCTTATTACTTTTCTGCATATCCTAGTTTTGGGCCTACGGCAAGGTCGCTAACCGGTGTCAAATCCTTATTAACCAGCTACGCCCTCACGTATGAGTGCGCATGCGCAGAGGGCCCGTTTACCGAGAGGGTACTTCCCCCTCCCGGTTACCCCCGTACGCTCCATGAACTCCATTACCCAAAGGGGGGCCCTTGCACTCTGCGCCGTTTAATGACGTCATCGTGCACGTGCGGGTGGCTAACCAGCCCAGAGAAAGCGTGACTCCCCCTCCCCGCACCCATCCAACCAAGCGGATGTACCGCCCCTGGAGTTCTGGGAGAGACCACTCGCCCCTCCCCTGGGCGACCCCATTCCAGAATGGTGACGCCCCCTAAGGACCTTGAATTGACTGCTCACCAATCATGACCTTACCGCCTGACCAAGGACAATCAATAAATACGACAATTATGTTACCTGCAAACGGGAAAAAGGCCTAAGGACAAAGTTTACACCACACCTTACTGTGCAACCATAGCTTGATACTTGAGCCTGTAAACGGGAAAAGGCCTAAGGAAAACCTACCAACTCACAAACTAACAGTGAAAAACGACCTACAATGATACGATCAACATACAAACGCAAAATCTGCTTCAGGGGCTGGTGGGTGGGAAAGATTATTCGGCGCCTTTGCGAGGCGCGGGTGCAAGCCTGGGGAGCGCGGGAACAAGAGGGCGCCTCCCGCGCTCCCCGGCCTTTAACCCCTCTGTGGCAGACCAGTTCCAACTGGTCCGCCCCTCTGGCTCCACTCCTTTGCCCCGGAAGCAATTAAATTGCTTCCGGGTCAAAGCAGGAGCCAGCACCAATCGGCGGTGGGCGCGCCCGCCGCGTCATCAAGACGCGGCGGAGCGGCACGCCCACCACCGAGAGTTCAGGGGGAGGAGGGGGCCGGCGCCCCGCCATACGTGCGGGGGGCCGAGCGGCCCCCCTTTCCTTATGGTCAGGGACTACCGCCAATCCCCTCCCTGTCCTGCGCATTACCACCGTTAAAACAATTAAAGCAATTGGACATGAGAGGAGTTTTCTTTGAAGGCGGGGTCTCGCGACCCCGGCCGTATTTATTAAAACATGAAAACAAATTAAAATTTGAAATAAACAATATTTACACAAGCATTTATATGCAGAAAATTAGACATTAGGTACAATCAATGTAGACAGGTATCAATGGCTAACCTTAACAAATGTCTAATACAGCGTGTTTCCTAACCGAATCTAACATCCTTATTACTTTTCTGCATATCCTAGTTTTGGGCCTACGGCAAGGTCGCTAACCGGTGTCAAATCCTTATTAACCAGCTACGCCCTCACGTATGAGTGCGCATGCGCAGAGGGCCCGTTTACCGAGAGGGTACTTCCCCCCTCCCGGTTACCCCCGTACGCTCCATGAACTCCATTACCCAAAGGGGGCCCTTGCACTCTGCGCCGTTTAATGACGTCATCGTGCACGTGCGGGTGGCTAACCAGCCCAGAGAAAGCGTGACTCCCCTCCCCCCGCACCCATCCAACCAAGCGGATGTACCGCCCCTGGAGTTCTGGGAGAGACCACTCGCCCCTCCCCTGGGCGACCCCATTCCAGAATGGTGACGCCCCTAAGGACCTTGAATTGACTGCTCACCAATCATGACCTTACCGCCACAGGCCAGCATAGTTGACCGACTATCTGGCCCCCCTCTACCTCCTCTTCCGAAAGGTCATGCCTACTTAGAGCCTCCCAGCCCTGCCAAAATGTTCTCCAGAAAAAGTTGGTTACCTGCCCCAGTCAGATGGACCCCGTCTTGCAAGAAGAACTGTTCCCCCAGATACACCCATGTGGTATATTCTGTAGTTGAGGTGACCGAAATAATTTCTCTATCTTGTTGTTGATCCTCTTTACCGAGTGATTCAACGCCCTGACCGAGTCCCCCTCCATTTGAGCCTGGGAATCATCTGAGACCACACTATGGTGCAGCCTTGGCATGTTTTAGCTAGCCAGTTTACTTCCGATATTATCTCCTCCATCAGGACCCTCCTGCCCAATTTCACCAGATCGTTGCCCCCAGGTGTAGGATAACTACTGCAGGCGGCGGGGTGTGTTTTTTGAGCAACTCCGTAAAGAACCCCTAAACTGACTGAGGCATAGGCCCCCCTACCATGAAAGGAAACTTCGAAACCTCCTTGTTCCGCCCTCTGTCTATAGCTACCTGAAAAGAAAACAGATTTAACGCGCCTTACAAATGAGTGACCAACCACCCATACCACTTTCGTCTCCTTCTTCCATTCCTGTGACCGCCGAGCTGAAGGTACTTGCAGTTGGTGACCCGGCAACAGTTTCCGCCCTGCGTGACAGGCTCGAGAAACTGAAATAGAAGCAAACAACAAGACAGGCGTCAGCGTAACTTACTTGTCACCTCAGAGCATGTGCATCCGCACATAACGTTTGTAACAGTTGGAAGACCATCTCCCAATCCTTTTACGCTGCTCGCATGCAATCCTCTAGCAGTCGCCTCGGTGGCCGCACCTATCCTAAAGGAATGCGTCCCAAAATCCTTTGGATTGAAACCGGCCCTGTCCATTGCCATTGACAGTACTCGTTGGAATTGGAACCTGGTCAGTGGGGTACCGTCTGCATGCATTAACAATGCTCCCTCCTTTGCGCCCGCTCGCTGTTTGATCAAGGCTTCTACGTGGAACACTGGGCAGCAAGGATTATCCCGTGCCCGATGGAGTACCAGCCCGTCCCCCGGGCCTCCTGGTCAGTTTTTGATTTACGTATGGTAATCAACAGCACCTCACCCAATATTTTGGTGTGTTCCAGTCGAATACCCCCAGCATGTCCTGCTTGCTGCTAGCCACCAGTTCTCCCACCCGGAAAGCCCCATAGAAGGCCAAAGTAAAGGCGGCTCTGAACAAGAGTACTTCCCCATCCGAACTGCAGGTGTCCGACAAGGCGTTCAATAACGATGCCAGCCGGTCTAAACCTATCGGTTGCCTGGAATCTGCGGTGGTTGCTTGCAGGCGCCGCCACCCCTTTAGTGCCTTCCGCACGACGAAACTATTCGTGGGATCTCTGGCCCCCCTGAGTTGTGCCATGAAAGACACGGCCGCCCTGTGTCTGCTAGCTGTCGCCGCTGAGCGCCCCTCCTATGTAATGCATCTAGGTACATAGCGAAACTCTCCTCATGCTCCCATTTCTCTGCCCAGTCCCGTCCCAAAAAGGAGCAATAAGACAAAAACGCCCTTCGTAAGCTGTCCTGGTCCTGGGCGCTAGGCTAGCTGCCACGAGGTTCTGTAGCTGGGGGCACCAATTTGCCAGAGTGTTGCTGGGAAGTGTGCAGGCTTCGCCTCTGCGGATGGTAGATGTTCCCTGAATACCTGCATCTTGAAGCGAGAGAGTGCATCGGCTGCATTATTCAACACCCCTGGGACATGTTTGGCCCTAAACTGTACATTGAGTTTCATGCAAACCAACACAATCTCCTTAAGTAGGCGGAGTATAAACTTACATCGTGCCGCCTGCTGGTTGATACATTCGACTACCGTCATGTTATCTGACCAGAAGATTACAGATCGATTACACAACTGATCAGGCCAAACCGTTAATGCCACCCATATTGGAAATAGCTCCAAGAAACCGATATTAGCTGTCAGGCCGCTCGCCTGCCACCAAACCGGCCACCGTTGGGCCACCCACTTGTTTCCCAGTATGGCACCAAAACCAACACTGCCTGCAGCATCCGTCCATAGACCTAATTCTGCAGACGTAGTAGGGGACCGCACCACACCACTCTGCCGTTGAAGCCCTCCAGAAATGCGATCCAAATGCGCATGTCCTGGCGGACCTCAGCCAGTAACCTAATGTGATGGTAGTTTCTCCCGCAGGCCCGTCATGGCCTGCGTAGATTGAGCGGGAGAAGGGGCGTGCCATGGGTATGACTCTTAATGCGAAATTCAGCTGTCCCACAATCTGTTGTAGCTGCTGGAGCGTCACTCTATCTTTGACCAAACCTTGCTGGAGAGCTGCCCTAAATTTCGTGATTTTGTCTTTAGGCAACCTGAAACAGCCCTCCACCGAGTCCAATTCTATGCCCAAGAATTCCAATGTGGTTGCCGGGCCCACCGTCTTTCCGGGTGCCAGCGGGACCCCAAAAGCCCGCATGAGCACGCAAAATTCCTGCAATGCCCACCCACACTCAGGTGAACCCGCCGACCCCAGAAAGAGGAAATCATCCAGGTAATGCATGACATGGCGATGCCCTGACGTTTGCCTAAAAGCCCATTCCAAAAATGAACTAAATTTCTCAAAGTAGGCGCATGAAACCGAACAACCCATGGGCATGCACATATCCATATAGAATTTGTTCTGAAAAGAGAAACCTAGCAGATGCTGATCTAGGGGATGCACTGGCAGTAGCCGAAAAGCCGATTCTATGTCCGACTTGGCCATCAAGGCTCCCGGTCCGAGAGCCCTCAACATCTCCACCGCTTGGTCAAAAGACGCATACTTAACACTACAAATGTCTTCATTTATGGCGTCGTTTAATGATGCGCCCCTGGGTGCCGATAGGTTATGAATGAGCCTGTACTCGCCCTCCTCCTTTTTGGGGACCACGCCGAGGGGCGAGCAAACAAAATTCGGTACAGGGATGTCATTAAACGGCCCCGCTATCCTGCCCAGGCGCAGCTCTTCTAGCTATTTTTGACGCCACCACATCTGGGTTGTGCTTCACTGAAAGTTGATTCCTACATTCCGGCGTTCCGGTATATCCCACCGCTGGGATCCTAAAGCCCTGACCAAAACCTTCCTGTAACATCGTCGCCGAGGCATGGTCGGGGTACCTGTTCAGCCAAGGAGTCATAGCCAGAATGTCAATGGGGGAATGAGCTACCAAACGGCCTCCTCCCCTACTCCTGCTTTTTCTTCCCCTGGTTCCCGAGGCATTACCTTTATTACGACAGACTGTTTCTGGGTGGGAAGGATGGTTACATATGGAACATGCGTGCCTGAACTTGCAAGTGCCCTGTGTCCTGGTGCATGTACGCTTGTTAAAATCCCAGCATACTCCTTTTCGCCCACCATTGCTCCCCGTCTTAGTGGCTGTGCCACCCCCTGGGGTGACCGAAAGGGCTGCTGGTGATTGGAGTGGTGGCTTTTGCTCCAGCTTGGCCCCGCACCCCCGCCGTAAACTGGCCATACCATGAAATTGAATCCACTCTATCCCATGATAATGCGTGATCAAACTCCTTAGCCTTCCTGAAAGTAGTGTCGTACTCCTTCCACCCGTCCCCTCCATATCTCTCGCTGAAAGTTGTGATCCTACTCTGGTAACAAGCCATTTCGGCCTGCAAATTCGGGAAGCGCTCGGCTGTAATTGCCATAAACACAGAAAAGGCTCTAATCCAGTTGATCAATGTCTCCTCCACCCTGAATCTCGCCATTTCAAACCGCCATTCACTAGGCAACATCCAGTCTTTCTGTTTCCTAGCATACTCCATTTCCTGTTATCGACTAGTAAGGAAAACATATTGACATATTTTCCCGCCCAGATCAAATCCTTCACTTCTTGTGTCACATGTTGAGCCAGATTTTCCCTCCTGGAGGGTATTGTCCCTTCCCCAGCACCGGTAATGCCCCCTCCTTACCACTTTCTGTGGGTCGCGTTGGTTCACCAATCTTGTCCCTTCCAGCGTCGCTGCCCGAACCTGTTGCTTGTGGAGTAACGGGCGCACTTGGCCCCCCTCCACCCTGTGCAATCAAGATCTTTGCCACCATTTTCTGAGCCTCCGCTGAGGGGTCCTCTCCCACCTCCCTGGCACCCACTGAAGGAGGTAACATTCCACCTATCCCTAGCCAAGGTAGTACCGCCGCTATCTGCGCTGCCAGCTCTGGCGGTACCCGACCCACCACTGGTTGTGCTGTAACTGGATTACCAGATTATTCGGCGCCTTTGCGAGGCGCGGGTGCAAGCCTGGGGAGCGCGGGAACAAGAGGGCGCCTCCCGCGCTCCCCCGGCCTTTAACCCCTCTGTGGCAGACCAGTTCCAACTGGTCCGCCCCCTCTGGCTCCACTCTTTGCCCCGGAAGCAATTAAATTGCTTCCGGGTCAAAGCAGGAGCCAGCACCAATCGGGCGGTGGGCGCGCCCGCCGCGTCATCAAGACGCGGCGGAGCGGCACGCCCCACCACCGAGAGTTCAGGGGGGAGGAGGGGGGCCGGCGCCCCGACATACGTGCGGGGGGGCCGAGCGGCCCCCCCTTTCCTCTCGTCTTTGAATGAAGAAATGTCAACACTTTATAGTTTCTCCTCCAGAAACCCCCCAAAGCAGGTCAAAACAGAAATGAGACGCCCCCATCTTTATGGCAGAATCTTTTGAGTGTCTATAACCTTTGAACGGCGGAGTAAACCATATCACCGAACAGCAGCCAACCAACTTGAAGAAGCAACACTTTTATTTCTATCTTTTTTATTTTTAAGACTCGGATTCTGATGTCTTCCAAGGAAAACATTCAATTATTAAACAAGCACACATTAAAAAGCTTATATTTATACTACCCTATTAATTAACGGTTTATTTTCTACTTTTTCTTGTTGAACCATCTTTTGAACCCTTTCTGGACATTTTTACTCGAGTGCCATCAATTTCAGTAACTTCAATATTAATGCACTATTTTTTTACTTTCATTGTAATAATACTAATTATATTAATACATAATACTACTACTACTACTACTAATAATAATAATAATAATATAATACATCATAATAAAACACCATAATCACACCCCCTTGTTCAAAAATGCATCCCGTTCAGATCAGTAGCCAAGAAATTTTTTTTTTCATATAAATAAATTCATGCAAGAATCAGAATAGACCCTGTTATTCACTCATAAGAATTTGCTAGGCAAATGCGTGCCTAGCTCCCCGAAGCGCTGCCGGTGTCAGGGGTGCTTCTCTCATGCCCCACACCCGGTTTACATATGAAGGGCAGCCATTTGCAGCAGGGTGAATGCACATGGCCAGGGCTGCTCGGACGCAGAAGGGTCCCGCCAGAACTGGGTCGGATTTAGGGCCATTTGCATAGCAGGTGCTTGAATCTCCTTCCATTCTTACTTAAAGAAGTTTTAATACGGGATAAATTATCGGAGGCGGGCAGGGCAGAATAATAGGCCTGTGTAGCCCCGTGACTGCTTAGCTTTTTCAAGAAGGACCACTGTTTGCTCGAAGGGGGGAATCTTTTATAAATGTGCTGGCCCACAGAAAAAAAGCAACTTTCTCTAATTTGATTTTAAATTCAGTTTTGTATCTGGTAAACCAATAATCCCGAAGACAGTAATACGATTACTGACCAAGGATCTGTGCCTCAGAAGGCCTGGAAGGAGTTTAAAATGTTAATCCCTGTTCTAATCCCTTCCCCTGGTATTATAGCGCTACTGCGGCCACAAGGGTGTTTTATCCCTTTCCCCCTTGCTACTTGCTTTTCAAGAGAAGTGAGGCCAGGAAAAATAGGCCCATTACTTGTGAATGATAATTAATTCCTTACTTCAGTGCCTCAATTGTGCTACAATGCAGCTCTCGACACTCTGAGGGCTTCCCTTCATCCCAGCCCGAGTACAAAAAAGAGAATGCAAACAGAAAGTCCGTGCTAACAACAACTATGGCAACCAGGCCCCTTTGTAGCTGCTGAGGCCTTGGCTATTGTGCCTGGGGGTTGTGCGGTTTCACCCCTTCTGCTGCTCAGCTTTTCTGCGAAGTGGCTCTAAGAGCCCGAGATTGTTGTGCACTGCATGCTGCACAGTGCTCCACTGCCTCGCAGACAACACTGCACGCTGGAGCAGCCTGTGTGTCACGCGTGGGCACTTATTCTCTTTGCTCATTTATTCACCAACAACATGGGGCTATTGCCAGCTCGCGGCATTGCTGTGCTGTGTGGCGAAGGATGGCAAAACAGAGTAAGAGTCCGTTTTTTCATTTAACTGACACTGGGTCTAACTTGTATTAATAGTTGTGTTCCCAATTTATTAAGAACCCAAGTACACAAAATGATGAATTTGTTACTTGTTTGACCTAAAAGTTAGGAAAGTTAAATTTTCTTGATAACTTTAATGTTCCTGTTGTTCCTGGTTGCAGTTGCGGGGTCCCAAGCTGCATATTTCATTGGGTGCCTGGCTGGATGGACACCTAGTTGCCACATCTGAGGATTTCGTTTTTGCTGTGCTGAGTTTGATGTGTTTGCTCTTTGTCCATTTTCCGGGTGCCAGCATGCAGGGTCAAAGACCTACTGGTCAAGGTCAGATGGTTTTTCTAATGTAGGGACCATCAGGGTGTCCGAAGCGTAGATGTCGCAGGAAAGGCCAGAAATGTGGAAAATGCAGGAAAGTGAGTTAAAGTGGGCATTCAAGCGGAGCGGTACACTGGTGGTATTTCGAGGGGTGCCTGCTTTATTGTTGAAAGATGAAACATTTAAGGACGGAATAGTAATGATCTGTTGCCTCCCCGCGAGGAACAATGTGATATAGTCTACTGCGGACCCTTGGTTTATAAGTAACCTGAGCCTCTCCTGTAAAATGGAGAGTGTACATAGTTAATTGCTGCTCGAGGTCGAGCAGTATGCCAACTGCTACTCTTAGTACTCTGTCATGGTCCACTGCAGACTTATGGGGTGCCATTTGAGTTTAAAGAATTGTGATCAGTGCTTGAATGCCTCTTTCTCAACCATGATGCCAAAGACAGTTTATGCCGTGATAGTTCTGTAGCTTGCCAGGCCGATTGGGTCTAATGTGGGCTCTTTGAGCAGTGGTTTTATGTGTGATGCCCAGATGGCATTAGAGAAGATGCTGGTGAACAGTGAGAACTTAGCAATGGTTCTAGTTGAAGACACTTTAGAAGTTGATAGGATGTTTCTGAGAATTCCTGATGTTTGGAGGTCGGCAGGGAACATGGATTTTTATTCTTAAATATTTTCAAACTACCATAATAATCCATAATACAAGAACATGACATTCTCCAGGTAGTAACACATGCATGTATACATTTACATTTCAGGGCACCATCGGGCATCACACTAGTCCAATTTGTGGTCGGGCATGGGGGCACCAGGGCCTGGGCTGTTGGCGATATATCATCTACCCAATGGCTTATAATATGCATGCAGAGTACAGCACATCCCCTCTTTCACTGCAAATGTCCTCAGCAAGTGTCTCTGAATTCCCACCATGGGCCACATATTTTGGAGTACTATTGGTGGCATCCCTGAGCTCTGTAGATCGTCTCCCTGGCAGTCAAGTCATGTACCAGTCCATGTTGTGCGCCCAGCAGGCCATCCCCAGAAGATCTTCACTGCCCATAGCCAAATAATGTCTCTCTTTGCCACCATTAAAGCAAGATTACAGAAGGGCATGTCTGGAAAGGGTTTGATCACACCAGACCCCCAGAGAAATGAACTGCAGACTAAGCTTTAGTGACTCTCCTAAGGCTCCGGAAATCTGATGCTGAATTTCTGCCCAGAACCCCTGGACCTTTGGGCAAATCCAGAGGGTGTGTATCAGGAACCCTTACATATGGCATCCCCGTAAACAGGTAGCAGTGGCTATTCTCTCTGTGTTATGCAGGCGTGTTCTAGTAAAGTAGGTGTAGGAGAGTAGGATCTGCCTCTTATGTTGCCCCCACTTTTTTTCTGATGTTAGCACTGGTTTCTGGCTATAGTCTGGCTGGGTCCCTGCCAATCAGGGCCCCAGCCTCTCTGTTCTCTCTAAACGACATGGAGTGCACTCTAGGTGCACTAGTGATTGGATACTGTGGTGCCTTATGAGTCCCTAGTATATGGTACCTTAGGTGCCAAGGGCATAGGTACTTCACAGGCCTCCCAGGGGCTGCAGCATATGTTATGCCACCCCTGGGAAGCAGTCTAAATCTGACACCACAGGCCTGCTACTGCAGCCTGGGTGAGGTGGTGCTAGCACCCCTCACTGAGATATAGGTTTCCTATATCTCTCCTGCACACACATATAAACCTATCAGTCACCCCTAAGGCAGGCCCTATCAATCCTGAGGGCAGGGTGCTTGGCTTCTATGTGAGGGGGTGCCTCTGCCTGAGCAGGGCCCCTCTGCAGCTCTCAGAGTCTATTCTCTGGTGCTGTTTGTGGATGCGGTTAAACCATATACTATTTAAGTGCATTATATCCTCGCGGTAAATGCTAACTTTGGAATGGCTGCATCAAAACATGTCGTGTTTGGTGTCAAACATCTTGAATACTACCCCCCGCCAATCTTGGCGGCGGGGGTAGCATTCCACCCTTCTAGAGGGATAAGACATGTACCTGCTGTGGAAACGCGGTAGAATCCTAAAGAGCCCTGGCATCACAAAATGGATGCCACCAGTCACAGACACTGGGCTGCCCTCCTGCTGATGACCGAAACTCGCAGTGGAGGAAGCCCAACAATAGGCATCCTGTCACAGGGAGGTGTAACCACCTTCCAGACAGGGTTTAGTGTATTGGGGCTGGGTGGGTGCACTCTTAGAGTGCTTTGAAGTCCTGCACTGGGGGAGCAGAAGGCTCCTCTGTGCATATGCCAGTTCAAACCAGCTCAGGGGCTACCTGCCCCTGCTCTGGCGCGAAACTGGACAAAGGGAAGTGGGTGTAGCCACCCCTCCCTTGACCCTCCCATAGGTGGGGTCATAGAGCTAGTCCATCCCCTCTTTTAGTATAAGAGGGGGAACCTTGCCATTGCAAAGCAGATAACCCCTGGACGACGCTCTACAGAAGAATCCTGGCCCTTCGACGTTCCACTACCTTTGGAAGACAGAAGAATCTCCCTTGGAGTCAAGGAGTGACTCCCTGCTTGGCAGGCACCAAAAACGACAACGACGGTCGCAAACTACGCCGCTCCCGCCGGAGTCCGAAGTCCCTGCAGCCCAAGAAGTGGATTTCCTGACCTCTCCCAGGCCATCGTGAGTCCCCAGCGAAGCTGAGGCAAGTGGACCCCACGAGTAACGAGGAACCGCGACCCCTGGGTACCGTGCACTATTGTCGAGTGCAACCCCTTCACAACGTTCTACGAACTTGTGCTTTGGACCACGTGTGGTCCCGACCTCCAGCAGGAATCCCTCCGAAGATCAGAGGCCTACACCGTCCCGAGTGACCGTGGGCCCCTGTTGAGTGATTCCGCCCGAGGTGTCTTCGCGATCCCTTGCCCGCCGGCTTGTGGGTCCCCAGAAGACTTCTTAAAGAAACCAAAGGGCTCCCCTGGTTGCTCCAGGCCTGCCCTGACTTACCCTCGCTGGGTGAGTCCCTCAGACCTTGCTGGTCTGCGCCATCGACTTTTCTTCATCTCCCCGAGACTTGCTGCTGCCAAGGCTTGTTGGCTCCTATCGAGTTGCCGACACCGCAGTCAGCTGCAGACGTCGAGGGACACACCGAATCCAGCTCCTGGTCGTCGTCGACGCCTCCTGGACCACGTGGCTGAAGAGTCAAGGCACCCGCAACCGACCTGAAGCGACCGACGACGGTGGGCATCCATCTTCCTTGCCCCGGGTCACTGCCAAGTGACTTTGAACACTGTCCCCTCTGCTTTCAGGTCATCCTTCTTCAGAATCCAGGCTTGGATTCCACCGGACACTTCTTCAGCTCCCGCAAGCAGCAAGTCTTCTTTGTTCGCCATTGAAAACGACGCCGCGACCCGACACCAAAGGACACCTGTGCACCCGGCTTCCCTGGGTGAGGTAACTCCAGCACTACGGTGCTCCTGTGGGTGTGGGCCCTAGAACTACTTACCCTGTAAGTGACTTGCTTGTAGGTTCTCCCGAAGTATCCTAAAACTCTTTATTTCCAACCGCGACTTGCCCCATTGAAGTTAACGGCGATTCGCGCCTGTGTATCCACACTGCACGCGTCCCCCGTGGGTCCTTTACTTACCTGCCTTGGGTGGTTTCGTGAGGCCCCAGCACTTCTGAAGGCCCTAGGCCTTGTCTCCTTGCAAGTCGTTGTTTCTAAGTCTCTTACTTAGTATATGGTCTGGTACGCCCCTAGGGCCCCAGCCATATTTTGTGCTTAACTTATTGTGAAACGTTGATTTGTGCATATGTTTGTCTTCTAATCTCATAAAGAGATTAGTAGAGAGTTATTTAGAAATAAATACATATATATTTGATATATATACCTGTGTGGTGTCTTTTCATTTGGTGATTCAAGAGATTATATGGTAAAACAAGCTGCTTTACATTCCTCCGAGACTTAGCCTGAAGGCTGCTCTCCACAGCTACCACTAGGATAGCTTTCTTTAAAAGGTTGTCTTAAACCTATCTACCATAAGAGTCGATTTGCCCTGGTGCAAGGTGTCCACTTTAATTAGTGAACAGCATATACCAGGCCAACTTCTCACATTGGTGGGCAGCGTGTGGGATTCCAGCTTGCCATTGTTTTACCAGAAAATCTCTATTTGAATTACTAACTGAAAACCATTATAGGTACTCAAGGTACATATAAAGTCAAGCTTAGTATCAATAAGTTCTACTGAACTTAGAGCTGTGTGCCAAGGGATAGCACACCCTTTCCACAGCTCAAGCTAGGATCAGTAGGCCACAAACTAGTGTAGGTAGTACAACACTGCACAACACTAGAATGTCCTTAAAGGGTGGACCCAGTGGATCCACTCAGCCTCAGTATAAGGACATGGCTTTCTCTGACTTGAGAGCCATGTGTGTTGACAGACACCTGAGGATAGGACAGAGTCCCTCAACACTCCACCTGATAGATCTGCTGACAGCAGATGACCTTAGATTGGCTCTAGGAGCTAAAGGGTTTGAATCAGTGGGTGGGTCAGTCATAGTATCTGGGTCAGATGATGAAAATCAGAATGACCAAGACTCTGTGATTGAAGGGCCAGGCTCCAAGGGGCCTGAAAAGGACAGAGGAATTCTCCATAAGAGAACTGACAGAGAGGAGGAGAGGCCCAGATCCCCTTCCAGGGAATCTGACCACTCTTATCACTCTGGCAGAGAATTTGTCCAGCAGAGGAGCTCATACTTTTCCTTAAGAGAGACCTCCTCTGAGAGAAGGTGCAAACTGCTCCAGTATGAGGAAGCCAGAGTGGCCCTCAGAACCAAGCAGTTGGCACTGGATAGGGAAGCCCTGGAGATCCAGAGAGCTTCTAGAAAAGAGGGGTTAGAACCCCTGGTGGCAGCAACAGTGTCCCTAGAGGCAGAGAATATGTCCCTGACCATAGGAACCTGAGCAAGGTTGTTCCTCCCTACCAGAGTGGGGATGATATCCACAAGTGGATAACTGCTATGGAGAGGGCCTGTAGAGTACAGCAGGTCCCCCAAAAGCAGTGGGCAGCAATCTTGTGGCTCTCCTTTTCAGATAAAGGAAGAGACAAGCTCCTCACTGTTAGAGAGGAGGATGCTGATGATTATGAGGTCCTGAAGAGTGCACTGATAGATGGGTTTGGCTTAACCACTGAGCAGTACAGGTTAAAGTTCAGAGATACCCAGAAGGCACAGACTCAGGACTGGACTGACTTTGTTGATTGTGCAACCAAGGCTCTAGAGGGTTGGCTGGTTGGCAGTAGGGTTACTGATTTCAAGGGATTGTATAATCTGATGATGAGAGAACAGATCCTAAATAATTGCCAGAACCAGTTGTTGCATCAGTACCTGGTGGACTCTGATCTGACCTCTCCCCAAGAATTGGGAAAGAAGGCAGACAAATGGGTCAGAACCAGGGTGAGGCAGAAAACCCAGAACCAAGGGGGTGACACTAAGAAGCAAGATCCTAAAGGCCCTGAGAAAGGTGGGGATAAGTCAAAAGACCAGAAGTCTTCACAAGGGCCCCAAAAATCTGCATCTGGTGGGGAGTCACAGTCCAACAAGGGAAAAGGCCAAAAGAAGCCCTGGTGCAAATTCTGTAAACAGAAAGGGCACTGGACTTCTGATTGTACCAAGTCCAAAGACCAAACCACCACCACTCCTGCCCCTAAGGCAACTGTGCCCCCTAGCTCAGCTACTGGTGGAGGTGGTACGCAGAATAAGGGTGTAGTAGGGTTGACCCTGGGTTCTGAAGTGGATTCTGACCTAGTCAGAGTGACCACTCAGGCAATGCTGATTTGTGAGGGAAACATTGATATGTCCTTCCTAGTAAGCCCCAGTAATCTGGGCAAGTACAAACAGCAGCCTTTGATAAATGGCAAACAGGCTTTGGCATTTAGGGACACAGGTGCTAGTGTCACCATGGTGGCAGAGGACCTAGTGGACCCTGGACAGATCATCCTGGGTGAAATGTACCAGGTGACCAATGCAAGCAATGTCCAGACCAACCATAGTCTGGCAGTTGTGAATTTCTCCTGGGGAGGGGTAACTGGCCTCAAGAAGGTTGTAGTTAGTGCAGACCTCCCTGTAGAATGTCTATTGGGCAATGATCTAGAGACTTCAGCCTGGTCTGAAGTAGAGTTATGGACTCATGCTGAGATGTTGGGCATCCCTGCAGAGGTATTTGCTGTGACCAGGTCACAAGCAAGAATGCATGACACTGAACCAGCTCTGGATCCTGGAACAATGGACCAGATGCTTCCCAAGAGGAGGAGCAGTAGGGTTAAGGCAGTGCCTTCCCCTCTGTCTCAGATCAAGGATTCACTTCCAGAGGGAGGTGAAGCAGAACCTGAAGAAGGAACTGCCCCAGAGGAACTTGAACCTGACCAGGTTGAGTTCTTGGGGGCAGGGGGCCCTTCCAGGGAAGATCTGAGCAAGGAGCAACAGTGCTGCCCCTCTCTTGAACCCCTCAGACAGCAGGCTGCTGCTGAGGCTGCTGGGAGTGCTAGTGGGTCCCATAAAGTTTATTGGGATGAGGGACTCCTATATTCTGAGGGTAGAGACCCAGCCCCTGGAGCCACCAGGAGGTTGGTAATACCTCAGAAGTTTAGGGGTTCCTCTTGACCTTAGCACATGATATCCCTTTGGCAGGACACTTGGGCCAAAACAAGACCTGGGACAGGCTTGTTCCACATTTTCATTGGCCACATATGTCAGAGGACACAAAGGAGTTTTGTCGCTCCTGTGTCACTTGCCAAGCCAGTGGTAAGGCAGGTGGCACAACAAAGGCCCCCTGATACCACTACCTGTGGTGGGGGTACCCTTGAAAGGGTAGGGATTGACATTGTTGGTCCCCTTGACCCTCAGACTGCATCTGGGCACAGATTTATCCTGGTGGTAGTGGATCATGCCACCAGGTACCCAGAGGCAATTCCTCTGAGGACCACCACAGCACCTGTGGTGGCAAGAGCCCTCATTGGAGTTTTCTCCAGAGTGGGTTTTCCAAAGGAGGTCATTTCTGACAGAGGTACCAACTTCATGTCAGGATATCTGAAAGCAATGTGGAAGGAGTGTGGTGTAACTTATAAGTTCACCACCCCCTATCACCCACAATGCAATGGTTTAGTTGAACGCTTCAACAAGACCTTGAAAGGAATGATTAAGGGACTCCCAGAGAAGCTTAGGCGGAAATGGGACCTTCTTCTTCCTTGCCTTTTGTTTGCATACAGAGAGGTTCCACAGAAGGGGGTTGGCTACAGCCCATTTGAGCTTCTGTTTGGGCATCCTGTGAGAGGTCCACTATGTTTGGTAAAAGAGGGCTGGGAGTTACCTCTCAAGCCCCCAAACAAGATGTGATGGACTATGTACTTGGTCTCCGCTCCCGGATGGCAGAGTACATGAAAAAGGCAACCAAAACCTGGAGGCCAGCCAAGAATTGCAAAAAGCTTGGCATGACCAAAGGCTGTGCTGACTGTATACCAGCCAGGACAGAAAGTGTGGGTGTTGGAGCCTGTGGCCCCAGCAGCCCTCCAGGACAAATGGAGTGGCCCCCATACAATAGTTGAACAGAAGGGAGAAGTCACCTATCTGGTGAATCTTGGAACTCCCAGGAGCCCCTAAGGGTGCTTCATGTCAACAGATTAAAGCCATATGTTGACAGGGCTGACATGGGCTTGCTCATGGCAACTGATGAGGACCAGGAGGAGGAGAGTGACCCTCTCCCTGACCTGCTCTCTCAGAACCCTGATGATGGGTCAGTAGATGGTGTTGCTTTGGCAAGCAGCCTCACTGACCATCAGCAAACTGAGTGCAGACAAGTTCTGCAACAGTTTAGACATATGTTTAGCCTGACCCCTAGTCAGACTACCTGGTGCACCCATGAGGTGGACACTGGGGACAGTCTGCCTGTCAAGAATAAAATCTACAGGCAACCTGACCATGTCAGGGACTGTATCAGGACTGAAGTCCAGAAAATGTTGGAGTTAGGCGTGATTGAGCCTTCAGATAGCCCTTGGGCTAGCCCAGTAGTCCTGGTACCCAAGCCTCATACCCAGGGTGGTAAGAAAGAAATGAGGTTTTGTGTAGACTACAGAGGCCTCAATGCAGTCACTAGGACTGATGCCTATCCCATACCAAGGGCAGATGAGCTGATTGATACTTTGGCCTCAGCCAAGTATCTAAGCACATTTGACCTAACAGCTGGCTACTGGCAAATCAGATTAGCTGATGATGCAAAAGCCAAAACAGCATTTTCGACTCCCTGGTGGGCACTACCACTTTGTGGTGATGCCCTTTGGATTGAAAAATGCACCTGCCACTTTTCAGAGGTTGGTGAATAAAGTTCTGGCAGGGATGGAAACTTATTGCTCAGCTTATCTAGATGATATTGCTGTCTTTAGTTCCTCCTGGCAGGATCACCTGGTCCACCTCAGAAATGTTTTGGAGGCCCTGCAGAAAGCAGGCCTCACTATCAAGGCCACCAAGTGCCAGATAGGGCAGAGTCAGGTTGTGTACCTGGGCCACCTTGTAGGTGGAGGCCAGGTTCAGCCTTTGCAGAGCAAAATCCAAACCATACTGGAATGGGTTGCTCCAACCACCCAGACACAGGTGAGAGCCTTCTTAGGCCTGACTGGGTACTATAGGAGGTTTGTCAAGGGATATGGATCTATAGTGACCCCCTTGAATGATCTTACCTCTAAGAAAATGCCAAAAAGGTTCAGTGGACAGCTAGCTGTCAAAAGGCATTTGAAGACCTAAAGCAGGCCATGTGCACTGCCCCCATCTTACAGAGTCCAGACTACACCAAAAAGTTCATTGTCCAAACAGATGCTTCTGAGCTGGGTGTGGGAGCTGTACTGTCTCAACTGAATGATGAAGGTCAAGACCAGCCAGTAGCTTTTATTAGCAGAAGGCTGACCCCTAGAGAGAAACGTTGGTCAGCTATAGAGAGGGAGGCCTTTGCTGTGGTTTGGGCCCTGAAGAAGCTGAGGCCATACTTGTTTGGTACTCACTTCATAGTTCAGACTGACCACAAGCCCCTCCTATGGCTAAAGCAGATGAAAGGTGAAAACCCAAAACTTTTGAGGTGGTCCATTTCCCTACAGGGGATGGACTATACAGTGGAACATAGGCCTGGGACCCAACATGCCAATGCAGATGGACTCTCAAGGTATTTCCACTTTGAACACGAAGACTCAACTGGTCAAGGTTAGTTTAGTGTCCCTACGTTTGGGGGGTTGTGTAGGAGAGTAGGATCTGCCTCTTATGTTGCCCCCACTTTTTTTCTGATGTTAGCACTGGTTTCTGGCTATAGTCTGGCTGGGTCCCTGCCAATCAGGGCCCCAGCCTCTCTGTTCTCTCTAAACGACATGGAGTGCACTCTAGGTGCACTAGTGATTGGATACTGTGGTGCCTTATGAGTCCCTAGTATATGGTACCTTAGGTGCCAAGGGCATAGGTACTTCACAGGCCTCCCAGGGGCTGCAGCATATGTTATGCCACCCCTGGGAAGCAGTCTAAATCTGACACCACAGGCCTGCTACTGCAGCCTGGGTGAGGTGGTGCTAGCACTCCTCACTGAGATATAGGTTTCCTATATCTCTCCTGCACACACATATAAACCTATCAGTCACCCCTAAGGCAGGCCCTATCAATCCTGAGGGCAGGGTGCTTGGCTTCTATGTGAGGGGGTGCCTCTGCCTGAGCAGGGCCCCTCTGCAGCTCTCAGAGTCTATTCTCTGGTGCTGTTTGTGGATGCGGTTAAACCATATACTATTTAAGTGCATTATATCCTCGCGGTAAATGCTAACTTTGGAATGGCTGCATCAAAACATGTCGTGTTTGGTGTCAAACATCTTGGAATACTACCCCCGCCAATCTTGGCGGCGGGGGTAGCATTCCACCCTTCTAGAGGGATAAGACATGTACCTGCTGTGGAAACGCGGTAGAATCCTAAAGAGCCCTGGCATCACAAAATGGATGCCACCAGTCACAGACACTGGGCTGCCCTCCTGCTGATGACCGAAACTCGCAGTGGAGGAAGCCCAACAATAGGCATCCTGTCACAGGGAGGTGTAACCACCTTCCAGACAGGGTTTAGTGTATTGGGGCTGGGTGGGTGCACTCTTAGAGTGCTTTGAAGTCCTGCACTGGGGGAGCAGAAGGCTCCTCTGTGCATATGCCAGTTCAAACCAGCTCAGGGGCTACCTGCCCCTGCTCTGGCGCGAAACTGGACAAAGGGAAGTGGGTGTAGCCACCCCTCCCTTGACCCTCCCATAGGTGGGGTCATAGAGCTAGTCCATCCCCTCTTTTAGTATAAGAGGGGGAACCTTGCCATTGCAAAGCAGATAACCCCTGGACGACGCTCTACAGAAGAATCCTGGCCCTTCGACGTTCCACTACCTTTGGAAGACAGAAGAATCTCCCTTGGAGTCAAGGAGTGACTCCCCTGCTTGGCAGGCACCAAAACGACAACGACGGTCGCAAACTACGCCGCTCCCGCCGGAGTCCGAAGTCCCTGCAGCCCAAGAAGTGGATTTCCTGACCTCTCCCAGGCCATCGTGAGTCCCCAGCGAAGCTGAGGCAAGTGGACCCCACGAGTAACGAGGAACCGCGACCCCTGGGTACCGTGCACTATTGTCGAGTGCAACCCCTTCACAACGTTCTACGAACTTGTGCTTTGGACCACGTGTGGTCCCGACCTCCAGCAGGAATCCCTCCGAAGATCAGAGGCCTACACCGTCCCGAGTGACCGTGGGCCCCTGTTGAGTGATTCCGCCCGAGGTGTCTTCGCGATCCCTTGCCCGCCGGCTTGTGGGTCCCCAGAAGACTTCTTAAAGAAACCAAAGGGCTCCCTGGTTGCTCCAGGCCTGCCCTGACTTACCCTCGCTGGGTGAGTCCCTCAGACCTTGCTGGTCTGCGCCATCGACTTTTCTTCATCTCCCCAAGACTTGCTGCTGCCAAGGCTTGTTGGCTCCTATCGAGTTGCCGACACCGCAGTCAGCTGCAGACGTCGAGGGACACACCGAATCCAGCTCCTGGTCGTCGTCGACGCCTCCTGGACCACGTGGCTGAAGAGTCAAGGCACCCGCAACCGACCTGAAGCGACCGACGACGGTGGGCATCCATCTTCCTTGCCCCGGGTCACTGCCAAGTGACTTTGAACACTGTCCCCTCTGCTTTCAGGTCATCCTTCTTCAGAATCCAGGCTTGGATTCCACCGGACACTTCTTCAGCTCCCGCAAGCAGCAAGTCTTCTTTGTTCGCCATTGAAAACGACGCCGCGACCCGACACCAAAGGACACCTGTGCACCCGGCTTCCCTGGGTGAGGTAACTCCAGCACTACGGTGCTCCTGTGGGTGTGGGCCCTAGAACTACTTACCCTGTAAGTGACTTGCTTGTAGGTTCTCCCGAAGTATCCTAAAACTCTTTATTTCCAACCGCGACTTGCCCCATTGAAGTTAACGGCGATTCGCGCCTGTGTATCCACACTGCACGCGTCCCCCGTGGGTCCTTTACTTACCTGCCTTGGGTGGTTTCGTGAGGCCCCAGCACTTCTGAAGGCCCTAGGCCTTGTCTCCTTGCAAGTCGTTGTTTCTAAGTCTCTTACTTAGTATATGGTCTGGTACGCCCCTAGGGCCCCAGCCATATTTTGTGCTTAACTTATTGTGAAACGTTGATTTGTGCATATGTTTGTCTTCTAATCTCATAAAGAGATTAGTAGAGAGTTATTTAGAAATAAATACATATATATTTGATATATATACCTGTGTGGTGTCTTTTCATTTGGTGATTCAAGAGATTATATGGTAAAACAAGCTGCTTTACATTCCTCCGAGACTTAGCCTGAAGGCTGCTCTCCACAGCTACCACTAGGATAGCTTTCTTTAAAAGGTTGTCTTAAACCTATCTACCATAAGAGTCGATTTGCCCTGGTGCAAGGTGTCCACTTTAATTAGTGAACAGCATATACCAGGCCAACTTCTCACAGTAGGCCCCTTGGAGTTTTTTTAAGTTGTATTAGTCCAAAGCCCGCTCTAATTGCTGCCTCCCCGGTTACCAACAGGCCTCCCCAATCTCTGTCCTCCAGGACTCCAAGATCATCCTACCATTTGCATTTAAGGTTCACCAAGGAGTCAAAGGTGTTGGTTATCAGGGTCCTATAGAATTAGGACAGTCTAAGGGATGTTCAAAATGGAGCCCATAGGCCTTCATCACTCTGTTTTGGTTATACATACAATGCATATGTTACAACAGCCACGTACACAAACACGCACAAAATACACTTGAATGTGATTAGGAGACAAAGCAAAGTATAAATATGACTTTGCGTTGGTGAGACACTCTCACCCAGTGCCAAATAACTCATTTATAGGGAATGAGTGAAAAATCTTCAATTTACAGAAAGAGCTGTCCTAGGGTTTGCACACAACAGGCTACTGCTCTTTTAAAACAAAATATGTCTTTATTGGTGTTTTCAGTAGTATATTCATATATACATACAGGGATAATGATTGCATCAATCAGATAGTAGCATTACAAAGTAAAACAGGCATATTTGACACTATCACAGTTATGATTAACATGTTACTAGGTACCAGTAGCGGCTCGTGGAGGGAGGGCTGCGGGCGGTGGGCGGGCAGGAGAGGAGCAGGGTGGGGGTAGTAAACTACGGCATACGGTCGAACAGAGGTAAGTAAACAAATAAATAAATAAACGAATTTCATTGCGCGCTGCATCGCATTTGGCAATGCAGCGCGCGCAATGAAATTCGTTTTATTTATTTATTTGTTTACTTACCTCTGTTTGGCCGTATGCCGTAGTTTACTACCCCCCACCCTGCTCCTCCCCCGCCCCTCCCCTCCGCCCCGCAGCACTCCCTCCACGAGCCGCTACTGCTAGGTACTCATCTTCCCTAAATTTGCGATAATGTAATCTATGACTGTAAAGTATCTCATAATTATTCCCTGTATTCCTTATCCATATGTACTCCATGGAGTCACAAGTATTTCCCCCTCATACAGACATATCAAAAAAACTGTAATAAAGCAATTTGTCCCAAACTCTGGGAAACAATTTAACAGTGTGTCGTTTAGTGGTTTAGTCGCTCCATGACATGGCATAGGGTGATCTGCTCATGGGGGGTAAATGTATGTGTCTCTGTATGAAGGATCTCTATGGGTCTCCGGGGGGAGGGGATCCACCACCCAGCCAGCCCGCTCATCAATAATACCTTTCAGACCCCCGTAGGGCTACAGTGGTTACGCTCCACTCTTTCTGCTTCAGCCACAGCCCCCCCGAATGTACCTCGTTCCTGGTGTCCCATGCCCCCAACACTTCCATCCACAAACGCCAATGGGTGGCAACGGACCCCTCAGGCATGCTCCCTCTGTATTGCCCTTTCTTCTGCTCTGACTCACATGTCCACATTTCTTTCCCAGGCTATCACTCTAGGACCGCCGCCGTCTTCTATGTCAGTGCTATCTGTCTGCGTGCTAGAACCAGGGCTAGGTCTGCGAATCATCTGCCCTGGATATGGAGCACTAAGTATAATGTTTCTTTCTACAGCTTACATTCTCCAATTGCTGGCTACCTCAGAAACCCTTCTCCCAGTATTATCCTAAAACCATGCATGGAAAATTAACCTTGACATACTTTCTTTCTTCAGAGTGACCTTCTTCTAACCTTCTATCCTCTGCACCCCTTCAAATTCTGGTATAACCTCCTCTCACTCTCATGCCTGTCAGTCTCACTCCTTCGTAATGTATTTCTGCATTTACCTGGTACCACATTTCAAACATCATATCCACTATCCTTGTAATCTAACATTACCTAATCTCAGCCAACCTCTCTATCTCACCAACTATTTGCCTGAAACCACATAGCCCCAATTAATGATCACACCTACCTGGTATTACTATATCACAAACTAACTGGAGTAAATAAATGCAATTTTATCTTGAGAGCACATGACTAATCACAATAACCAACAATAACCACTAGATTAACCACTAATCCTGGGTTCCAGAGTAGCATGCTACTCACCTTAAGCTCTTCAATGCCTCGTCAGGGGTAGTAAGTGCTATATAAATGCAATTACAATTACAACTGGGGAATCAGTGTAAAGGCAAACTGTCTATGAGTATATGGGATAAAGTTCAACTATTTTATCAGAATATGCCAAGATGAGGAGAAAGTCTGGCACCAGATGAGAAAGGAAGCCACTGGCTTCTCATCTTTACAGTAATATTGGTTAGACTTCTGAACTAGCCTTATTGAGTTGATCCCCAAGCTGTCCGTTTATATAAGCGATATATATAGGCAGTTAGGGAGATTGCTGAAGTAATGACGCTACAACTGTATTAGGTAAATAGCTTCTTTAATCATTGTATACATTCCATCATCATCCTGTTAGCCCTCTCCCCCAGGCCATTGGCCCTGGGGCAATGAAAAGCTGTTTTCTGATGCTCAATTGATAAATTAGACAAAATTCTTTCATGGCATTTGAAGAGACCCTAACCCCATTGCCTGTAACTAATGTGGCACAGCACCTTTGGAATCAAAGGCACTCCTTAAAAACTCTAACAAAACATCCATTGTGATATTGCTTACCATCGTGGTCATGATCCAGTGCGAATGGCTATCTATTAATATGGTCACCTAAAGTTGACCCAAGTGGCTGGTAGTCCTGTTGCAGGAAGACCTGAAGGTCAGATCTTGGTGCCCTCACACACCTGTTAGGATGTCATGCTTCATCATTGGGTGCTCCTCGTCAGGCCAGCGCTGCAATGCCTGACGGGCCTTGGGGCTCTTTGTCGGGGATCTTTCGATCCGAAGATGCTGTGTGAATGAGTGCAAGTGAGGGATCTAACTAACAGTGTAAATAGTGGTGTGAGTGAGTGGTGGATAAAACAGGTTCTGGTATCCTACAAACAAATTTTTATAGAGGAAGGGTTCCAGGTCTAGATAAAAGCACTGGTGCTATCGTGTGGTCTTCAAGTACCAGGATACTTCTAGTGTAGAGTGGTCAACATGTCTCGTGCCTCGGGAACCCAAGGTTTGGGCGGCACTCCATCATCCTGGAACACTGTGGCTGCAGGGCGGCGTCCCTCTCGTAGAGGTGCCAGTCACGTGGTCGCGTGTCACGTCCAACTGCTACACGGCTTCCCTGTATGATGGGCGATCAAACTGGCCGCCCATCATACAGGGAAGCCGTTTAGCAGTTCTATGAGGGCAGCACCTCTTGGAAAATGATGCCGCCCTGCAGCCGCAGTGTTCCAGGACGATGGAGGCGGGTAGGTGAGACGATAGAGTACAGACCACCGACAAGTAAGTCTATTGTGATGGGGGGCCTTTCTCTCTAGGTGCACAACTCAACAGGACTACCGTCTCCTGCATAATAACTATGTATAAGGGTAATTCCTTCCGTCATCCTAAGTTCGACCACTTTGGGTATATAAACACCATATCTTTGCTGAGGCAGGAGAGGAGATAAAGGACTTCCATGCTGACACACTGATGTGAGACGCTGATGTTCCTGCACGCAGACACTCCAGCTCGCAGTAGTCTGACATCCCTCGCGGGGTGTCCATCTCGAGACCAAGACGGGGTCCCACAGTCTCTTACTTCAGGTAACGGGGTTGACTTTATCCTAGAGGGATTCTTGGCTCTACACCTACATACATGCTAGGTACACTTAGGTACATCTAGTTAGGGTTGCATCGTAGGAGTACGCATTATTACTGTCATGTATTTTTATACCTGCCTGTATTAATTGCTTTAGCACTATGGTAGAGATCTACCATCCTTTTACTCTGTTGGTGCTTATAATCATTTATATCTGTTTCTGTCTTATGGTTGTTTCAGCACACCTATTTTACACTAGAATGACGCTGGTTCAATAAATGCTTATTGAAAATGTCCCCACCGTTTATTCTGTGTATTTCTCTGAGACTATGGGGCCGATTCCGATCTCGGCCGGTAGGGCTCCGAATCGGATTCGGCTTTACCGGATCCGATTCGGAGCCCTGTTTCCCGACCGAACCGTACGCGGGTCCGGCCGAGCGAGTACGATGCGAAATCGCCGACCGACTCGTCCGGGCGTCCCGACCGCTCCGACCGACTCGCTCGGACTCGACTCGCACCGCGCAATGGAGACGCTTCCCGGCCGGGTAAGTACGATGCGCGCCGCGAGCAGTCCGACCGAGCCGCGCACTCCGGCTCGTAAGAGCTGTCGGAGCCGTACTTTGGGGGTCCGTGTCGGACCCTCTGTACGCGTAGCCGCGCGAGTCGCACACAGGGGGGACCCATGGGTCCCCTACCTGTGCGTGTACGGCACGAATCGCTTCGCCGCGCACCCGCTGTAGGGGGCGCCTTGTCCGACTCGCACCCATTGAGGCAATGGGAGCCCGCGTACGCGTTGTACGACCGGCTCCCATTGACTTCAATGGGAGTCCGACCGACTCGAGTCCGATAACATACGGACGCATCGTACTCGTTCGGTCGGACTGCACGGGTCCGATTCGGTCGGAAATCTCTCCGGGTCCGGCTCGGTCGGAGAAATTTACGGCCCGAATCGGAATCGACCCCAAAGTGAGCACGGGTGACTGAGCGAAAAGTACTGTACTGTTTACACGATCCCTGATGGGACAGAGTTGTCATGTTCGATAGTTGCCAAGAACTATTCTCTCCTTGGTAAGAGGAGTTTACAGTGGCACTGTGAGCAAGCTGGTATACAGGCGAACATACCCGGTGGGGGTGTCTGGAATCAGCCTGGACACCAATCCCACAGTCTATCCCTATATAGGTTTATAGGGACTACACGACATGGCGCCGCCAACGTTGGTTTGGCACTTATTTAATGGTCAAATCTGAGTAGTTCAGTCGTGCTATTCTCAGAGACCCCTACTCAAATTTTCCCAGAGACGTCTGGAGTGGGAAGGGAACTATCCACCACAGCTGAGTAGGCATATCCTCTGTATTGACTGTAGGTTTATCAAGCTTGAAGGACAAATAGTTCCTATTGTGCATAAAACCTTATCTCAGTTTCCTTGAAACTTCTTCTTTTTCAAAATAATGGCTGACGAAGACGCCGCTGCGCCAGCACAACATACAGCTGCAGCAAGAGATAAAGAAGAAGAAATAAATATTTCAGAAAATGTCATAATTGCCCTTACTTTAAAACTAGCAGACTTTGGAGTCACAGCTAGGGGTGGGACAGTAACATTTGTGATTGAGGCACACGAATCATACAGAACAGAGGTATTCTATTCATGGGTTAAATTCCCACAAGCAGGTGCACAAACACATACATTTCATTCTTATACTAAAGATGAAACACCAGATGAATACTCCGTATGAGGACACTGAAATTCCGCTTACCTACCAGGAGCACATAAACTGGTTTAAAGGTGCCCTCCCACACACAAAAGAAAAAGTGAGACTCGGTCCGGTCGGAAGAGATAGAGCAACTTGGCCAGTCCTAGTGGCTTACACATCACATCCAGACATTGACACAATGCCAGTAGCAGACTTACGTCCACTTCATAAAGAATTAATTAAACTTTACAGAAACCTGACACAGTTCGTGATGAGAACACTCACACTTCAGCCAGCAAGGGCTACACCTACAGGACAAATTCAGGGATCTACAACTAAATAACATCACAAACGCTACACGCAGTTATAGGGAAAATGCCCACTAGACGTGAGCAAATGCCATTCTGGATAGCTCAAAAAATAACACAGCTAGAGGCAGTATTTCCACACACAAGCCCTCAAGAAAAACACAGAATGCTAACAATCTGCTTGCCAATGAGGATAGCTCCCCATATAGAGGATTATACCTCTTGGGGTACAGTTTACACTGCCATATATACCAGAACTCATGGTATCCCTTCATTAGCAGTAATACCAGATGTATTAAGACAAATACAGAATGAATATGGAGCAGGACCTGCTCTGAACTTAGGGATGAAATTGTTAGGAAATTTTGCCCAGGTGTCAGCTATTATATTAGCAAACATAAAAGGGGAGGCAGCAGCAGTGACAATACGCCAACGCCTGAGGGATTTCACTCCTTTACAACAGGAACGTGAATTACCTAAAATTATCGAAGAAACTTATGCCGAATTAGGTAGAGATAGTTTGGGAGCTAGAGCAACAAAACCTCACCTCATGGGTGGTCCTGAAAAAGAGAACACCAAGCAAGCACTTGATTCTTCGAAGAAGAAATGGGATAACAATAAAAAACAAAAGAATAGAGAGAATAGATTACAATCCAGGGGTGGGTCTCCTCAACAGGAGCCCTCCGAAAGGAGGTATAACCTTAGGAATCGTGATAACATAAAAACCTTGACAGGTATCAGGATACTGACACACGTTCTTCTAGTTCCTTTCAGAGTTCATCAAAAACTCAGAGAGGGAAGGATGGTCAGAACACAGACAAGAAGAGCGTACAAAGTCCAGAGACACACAACGCGCTTCAGACTATACGTCCAAAAAAGAAGAGTAACCAAAATTAAAACCTCAATTTAAAAAGAAGAAAGTAGCAGGTCTTAAAGTTAGACATGCCCAGAATTCTGAGGACTCAACTTCTGAATGGGGAATGGGCTCTGAAGATGCTAGACAGTGCAGCAGAAGTAACAATAGCTCGCCAGAACCTGATGGAATTTCTGGTGACAGCAGAGTTGAATGAACATATCACAGTGGAGATACCTGATATGAGGGTAAGTGTCCCACATAAGTTACATGAAATAACATTCCAAATGGAGGGGACAAACCCAGGAAAATTAATGGTCTCTTTTGGGAGAACCTGACTTATGGATATGACATCCTTTTAGCTGAAAAAGATTGGCCGCCTGAAATTGTTATGGAGTGCCCAAAGGGAGAATTTTACTGGCTTTTTCCGACCTCGTTCCAGTATACTTAAAACATACATACGCGCAGGAGTGGGCGGTAGCACTTGCTCCAGCATTATATCACAACCATGTTGTGTGGGATGCTGAGTCACCTCACTATGTAATCGCAGTAAAAACTACTCCGACTCCACAGAGACAGTACCCAATAAAACAAGAAGCGAGAAAACAGGCCAGGGAGATCTTAGATCAACTTGAATACCAGGGTGTAATTGAAACTTGCACCTCTTCAATTAATAATCCTTTGTTTCCCGTAATGAAACCCGATAATTCATACAGTCTAGTTTTAGACTACAGACATGTGAACACATGCACTAAAACACTTGCAGTACAGAATGCACACAGTGCCGCATTGATGAATAACATTGTGCAGAAAAAATACAAAACAACACTAGATATCTCAAAAGGGTTTTTTCTGCCAAAATATAGCACCTGAGAGCAGGTATTTGACAGCATTCTCAACGCTCGGTTCCCAGTGTCAATTTTGTCGACTCCCCCAAGGGTATAAGAATAGCCCTGGGTTGTTCCCAGCTAGGGTAACAGAGTTACTTCAGAATTTGAATGGAGAGGCATTGTCCTATGTAGATGATATTTATCTGATGAATGATGATTTAAAAGATCACTTGACCAGGGTGAGCAACATCATTTTGGGGTTCGCCTCTGAGGGCTACAAATTCAACTCTAAAAATCAAAAATAGCCCACCTCAATGTCCTATTTTTGGGATATGAGCTTTCAAGTGAAGGAAAAGCCTGGCAGCTAACTTTTTAGAAAAGTGTGCACTGCTCCAACCTCCTAAATCATTGAAAAACTTACAATCCATATTGGGATTCTTAAATTTTGGCAGAACTTACATTTTAGATTACGCAAAAAAAGTAAAATCTTTGTACGACCTAATAAGACCTGATTTTTCAGTTAGGCATTGGACTCAGGAATACACAGATATCCTCCGTTCCCTACAAGCTGACATGGTAGCTTCCAAACACTTACACAAACTTGTCAACACCACAAATTTGGGGATCCGTGTCATAGCTGGTCAATCTGGGTATACTTACCTAACCTTCAATGAAGGCGAAACAGTACCTATAGAATATAAACAACACTTGTACACAGATGCTGAAATGCGTTTTGCTTCAACATAAAAATTCTGACAGCAGTACAAACTGCTGTAGTGAGAGAAAGAGAACTGGCTCAGGGGAAACGAATAATTGTCGTAACTCCAGCACCTGCCCTATAGGCTGTCACAAAGGCAAGTGTTTCAAATGCTAAAGCTTCACATTCAAGATGGATACAATGGGCTAATTCTCCCACTGCGACAGATGTAGATTACAAATTTGACTCTACACTTAAAACACAAGCATTCCTGCAATACGAACAAGAATATCCTCTCCCGAATAAAATAATGCCTCTAGATCAGTATGAATACATTATTTACACTGACGGTTCTGCTCAGCCGGCCATAGGAAGTAAACAATAATACAGTGCTGCGTGTGCGATTGTGAAGGGTTGTATGCAGGAAGGCAAGTTCCATCCTAGCAGTATGAAGACACAGTCTCTAGGAGACTGCACAGCACAGAGTGCAGAATTAAAAGCCCTGTTACTGGCACTAATAAATACGGATCGAGAATTCCCCACACTGATTATGTGCGATTCTTTTTACTGTGTCCAGTCATACAATGAATATCTACACTACTGGGGTCAAAATGGGTTTAAAGTCTCAAAAGGTGGCACAATTAAGCATAAATTGCTATGGGAACAGGTAGCTGAGTTGAAAAATGAACTACAGAGAGCTCACATGATACACACGTTGAGTCATCAACGTGATGGCGTTCACGTTGAAGGGAATTCATTGGCTGATGAAGCCGCAAAAGGGGCAGTACGAACTGCTGCCGTAGCTGTAATCACTCGTTCTAAAACGAGAATAGATGGACAGATAATGGTAGCTGTCATTGCTTCACGCAAAAACAGCACAGCCTTACCGAAAGGCTTTCCACTCAAGTACTCCTACAAGTTAGATGCAAAGAACATTCTGTATGCTCAAATTCCAGGAGGGGAGGATAGAGTAATACCAAACATGGATCACAGATTAGGTTTAATTCTAGTTGCACACGAGGGTCTAGGTTCTGCACATGCAGGAGCTACCGCGACAGTTTCTTTACTGAAACAATGCTATTGGTGGCCAGGATAAACTAAAAAAGCAAAGAATTTTGTCTTAAAGTGCGACATCTGTCAGCAGATGAAGGGCTCCACCGTAGCACGTCTAGCGCAGACACCATTATTGATATCAGACAGGTCAGTCGCTTGTGTCTATTTGTCTACAATCAGATGGGGCTTCCAAGTATATCTTGGTGGCAGTGGATTCATGTTCTAGATTCCTGTGGGTTTGGCCTCAGCGCTCGGCTGATGCTTGAACTGTTATAAAAGATTTGCGAGTCTTCATAGGGACATACGCAGTTGGCACATTACATTCTAACCGTGGCCCCGCGTTTAGCTCTGGGGCTTACAAAGAAGCTATGGGAAGTTTGGGTGTTGCACTGCGGAACTCCTCTCCGTACCATCCCAAGGGAAATTCGGTCATGGAGAGGAAAAACCGAGACTTAAAGCAATCTTTAACAGCAAGGGTATTAGGTTCGTGTGGTAGTTGGGTCAATCACTTATATGGAGTCCAGAGGGTTCTCAACAATATGGCAAGAAGTTCCCTAGGAGGTGTCACTTCTTACAAAGTCCTATTTGGGAAGAGAATGTGGGTACCTGATATCGATTTTGAAAGCACAGTGGCGGATGAAAAACCATTTGACATCAATAAACGTTTGGCTGTTTTACAGGATCCCAATAAATTCCGGGTGCTATAAAGCAACGTGCAAGTAAAACGCACCGCCACTGGGGAAGCCAAATCAGTCACGGAAAGACCTGCCTGGATCCCAAAAGTCAGGGATCTGGTCAGAGAAAAGATTGTGCACAAGAAAGAATTTGGGCCATCATACAGAAAGCCTGCACCTGTCCTGGCCATTGAAGGAACAAGAACAGTACTTGTTCCGCCTCTTGCCGACAAAAAGGAAAAGACATTTGTCTCCATCGATCTGATCAAACCACACTATGTGGCCAATACTGAATAGTAGGCCTCATGGTCTCCTCTCGCTACCATACAGGAAGTTCAGACAGAAAGACTCATAACATTTGAAGAGTCACCAATACAAAATAATGGACTTTCCAACAATGAAATGGAACTTGTTCCTGTTGAAATAGAACATCAAAACACAAATGAAGGACAAATATCAATTCGGCCTACCACCGATATCTACATAAATATGCCTCTACAAGAGACGTCTGCCAGTTCCTCAAAAACTGCTAAGCTACCAAAAATAGATCGAACTGCATCTAGCTACTTCATCGATTTTGATACCTTCTCTCTCTATCCCAGTGAACCTGAATCACCACCAGCTCCAGTTTCCCGTAAACAACAACTTTATGATTTCTATACTTTCCTGAAAAAGACTTACCTGGTCTCACCATGGCTACAGCTCTGGATAATAATTGGAATACTGTTTTTTCTATTCTGGTTTGGCCTAGTGACTGTCTTTTGCTTACTCATGAATGGAAACTATCTCCCAGAACGCTCTGCAGTATCAAATGTGAACTTGGTCCTGAAACCTCATACGTCATCCCATCGTGAACAAAGAGACCTGTCCTTCGTGAACATTACAGCTGTTCCAATTCCTGATGGTATAGTTTGAGATAGAGTTTTATATGATGTATTTGGTCCTACAGAACTTTTGAAAATTCCACATGTATTCAAAATTTCTTTAAATGATATCATTACCTCCAGTACATTTTCTGACAATTGGGATTTTGAAACTGTAAATAATATGTTGTCTGATTTATAACAATCCGCTGCATTTTCAAGCATTGAAATGTTAGAGGACACAACTGATTACGACACAATGTACTGTTACCAACATTATGGTCATCACTTTTTACATAAATCCAGTATCTTACCTGATGTTTTAACATACTACCAATGGGAACATTGCCCAATACCACCAAAAAGTAGTTCGAGAACGTTTGCACAGACGTTTTCCTATTTTTCAGGGTTTAACACTTCTTACCCTACCTCATATGCCAATAAAGTTGCACCTACAACTGGACGAAAAAATATGCTAACTAACACCAAACAGATTTACTCTGCATCCTTTATTTCCCAACTGTCTGAACAGGGTTTCGACTTATGGAAGGACACTATAGACATAAAATCAGTCTGGGTTTCAAAGGAATGGCAAGTTCAGGAAACAGAAGCACTATTTCGAGCGTGCCTCATTCCACAGCAGATCATATTTCTGAACGACACTGTGCAACATACTTCCTGTCTTGGATTAGCCAAGAACAAAGATTTGAACACACCCTGGATTCCCTCACCTTTACACTTTGAGGGGTGGCAGAACTTTACGACACATGGTGAGGATACAGTAGATGACATCGTACATACAATTTCATACAATTCATTAGACCTCAATTGGAAGGAAAGGTTAGTCTGGCCTACAGACACGAATAAATGTCAAATAAGATTCAGAGGTACCACCGAAGGGTTTAGTATCCATAGGCCGGACCAACGCTATGTACAACGAGAACATCCGGGGGTAGTGACATCATACAGTGTTGGGAAGTTATGCCTCGATTGGCTAAAAACCTTGACACTGTCCCAGGTGAAACAACACTTATCCTTACTATCAGAAGACATGGATCTAAGGGACTTTTTATTAGTCCCCCGAAAGCCACGTCTGAAATGTTTCTTATACGATGTTTATAATGGAATCTGGAAAATCTCTCAACAAGAAGCCACGGAGGGACTCCGTGAAATTGATAGAATTAACCAAGAAAAAGCATTAGCTGTAGTCGATAATGGTATGACTACATTAACATCCAGGATTTATTCACTGGGCAACATTGTATCTTCTGCTATATATATACTAGAACAGGGTTTGTCCATATTACAGCATGCACAGACAGTCTCAGCTACGTTCTATTATGTTGTTAAGTTGGACGCTACAATCATTGCGTTCCGGTTATGTGCCTTGGCTATTTATTAACAGTACGTCCTTGTTCTCTGCATACAATCTAACTAAAAAACAGATAACTATGACACAAAGGTGAGCAAAATATACAATGCTGCGTATTAAAAAACTGGACCAATTACCTTTCACTGTGGCAGAGTCACCATCCACAGAATGGTTAATCCATGGCCATATAACATTACCGGTCACAACTTTCCGGTTTCAGTATTGCCTAGAACAACAACAGGCAGGCAGATATGAAGCGATGGGTAGGGAATTCATCAAGGAATCTTGGGAATTGCCATACAGATTTGGATGCAGGAGTGGGGACATGGAAGTTTTTGGAAGCGGTACAAACTGCGAGAACTCTTTAAGTGGATCGCTCATCTGCCAGGATATCATGCTTCACGGGGCATGTAATGGTTCAGTTGCAAACTTATCCTGTCATTTGAAAGGGTCCCCAGCTGCCGTGATTAATCCAGTGTTCAAGTTACTTTCAAATGGGAGTTACTTGATGCTGGATGATCAAGGTTGTTGTGGGATGCTTCTGGGCATCGCATATCTTGTCACTGTAAGCTCCAGGGTTACTTGTTGTATGCAAGTATTGTTTCCACCGACCCACAAAGTCAGGGAGGCGCTGTTATGGCCTTCATTGAATGTTTCCTTTATACGGTTTGATACTCTAAGCCGAATGAAAGCCATGCTTTTACAGAAAACAGTGCCCTTTACCTCCGCCCAAGAGACTTTTGATCTTCAGGTCGCAAGGTCCTCAGCTGCGATACAGGCACTTGTATGAACAAACTTCCCTTTCCATTTCACAGAAATGGTACGACGTATCTTTAACATGTCTGATACAACGGGTATAGTACATCTATTTAAGACCATAGGTTCTGGACTGGTAAGCACCTTTCAGACAGTCTTCGGAGTGATTCCAGCCTTCATACACTCCATATTTGGAAGCATTTTTAAGGGCTTTCGCTGACCCTGTTCCTAATAGCAGGAATCCTGATTGTAATTTTTCTGCTCCGCAATGGACGTCCCAGTCACCAAGGAGATGGAAAAAACACTCCTGGAGCGCCGATACCGTGATCGCATGGTACTCCATCTGGGCATACCTCACCTTCGCAAACTGAGCGAGTCTTGGTTCCTGTCATTTAGACCAGTCTGGATCAACTGTGTTCTACCTGTCCTCCGATGCCTGTTCTAAGGACAAGAATGCGTGTTGGATCTCTGTCTAACACTTCCATCGGTTGCGCCTCCGGACGTGGATGCTTTACTGGACCCGATACCAGCCCATGTACTGCTGTGTTCTCAGCGTATTCCCATGTTGATGTCTGCATTCTTAGAGCCACCACAGGATGCTTCAGCTCCTGTTGGAATGGATACTGGTTCCTCTACAAACACTCGTGCCTTGATTGTCACACAGGCTTTCCCAGCATCGGCTGTGGGAAATACAGAAGATCATCTGTGCTCGATTGACCTGATCGGTGAGGTGTTGCAGGGACCGTTGTCTGCGATGGCAAGCAACAGTGATGTTGCGTCTCCCAGCCAGGACACATAAACATTTGGAAAAATTGAAAAAATGCAAATTCCTAGGGCAACTCAGACATAATATAGAACATAACATTAATCAATCACTAGCACATGGAGGGACAGAGCAAACTGTGTATATTGGCAAATACAAAAATAACTTTTATTGAAACAAGGTAATAAATATATATACTAACCAAATATAAAACAATCCACAGGCAAACCACAACCATATCATCATTCACTCTTGTTGCACACTATTCACTCACGACAGTCATAATATATGTACATCAAGGACAAATAATATGTAGAAAAAGTATCCATAAGTTTCTCATTTGTGATGTCATACAGTCTCTTTGATGATTTGTAATTTCGTTATAATTAACAAGAAGCCTGGTGCTGTTAGGCCATAGGTTCAAACTGATGGATGCATTTAAAGATCGTGTCTACATCAGTAAGTGGCTGCAACCCGGATGGTATCCATTGCGCGCTTCGGCACAACAGTGCCTTCTTCAGGAAAAGCCACGGCAGTTGAAACAAAGTATCCTCAAAAATGGAGTATGTAGATTCGGATGATGAAAGACTGAGCAGTTCGCATGAACTCGTTGAAGATAAAAAAGATCTCTATAAATGGATGAAGCCCACTACAATAATGATCGATATGCAGTGCCAAATATTTAAAAACAGTCCCAGGGTGATGGCTATATGGAAGGTTCCTTATGTGCTGGTATACAGTCGTTCCAGCGATGAGGGGAATCAAGGTCGGGACGCCATCGGATAAGAGCGCCTCGGGCCGGAAGAGCGTTCTCATGCCGTTAGAGAAGAATGAGCAGCTGGACGCCGTCTAAGCCTAAAAGACGGCTTAGACGGCATCCGGCTGCTCATTCTTCCACATAGCCCTCACCCTGGGACTGTTTTTAAATATTTGGCACTGCATATCGATCATTTTTGTGGGGGGCTTCATCCATTTATAGAGATCTTTTTTCTCTTCAACGAGTCCATGCGAACTGCTCAGTCTTTCATCATCCGAGTCTACATGCTCCATTTTTTAGGATACTTGGTTTCAACTGCTGTGGCTTTTCCTGAAGAAGGCACTGCTCTGCCGAAACGCGAGTAGGATACCATCCGGATTGCAGCCACTTACTGATGTAGACACGATCTTTAAAGGTATCCATCAGTTTGAATCTACAGCCTAACAGCACCAGGCTGCTTGTTAATTATGATGAAATTACAAGTCATCAAAGATACTGTATGACATCACAAATGAGAAACTTAGGGGCACTTTTTCTACATATTATTTGTCCTTGATGTACATATATTATGACTGTTGTGAGTGAATAGTGTGCAACAAGAGTGAATGATGATATGGTTGTGGTTTGCCTGTGGATTGCTTTATATTTGATTAGTATATATATTTATTACCTTGTTTCAATAAAAGTTATTTTTGTATTTGCCAATATACACAGTTTGCTCTGTCCCTCCATGTGCTAGTGATTGATTAATGTTCTGTTCTATATTATGTCTGAGTTGCCCTAGGAATTTGCATTTTTTTCATTATTTCCCTGCCTAGAGGAACTCTCCATTAGTAGCAGGGGGCCCTTCCTTATTCACATAAACATTTGGCTCATCGCGTGCTGGGAAAAATTTGGCCTTCTTCAAAACAACCAAAATTTGGAATTTTAAACAACTAACACTATTCTTTTTACTGAACAGCATGGCTTTCGAACTCTCATAGTTGTTCGAAATATATATACAAACCTATTTTAGTAAGACTTTTACAGCTTAAAATACAATTTTAGCATTTTTTTAATTTTTACATTTTTTTAACGCACTATTTTATGGACTAATTAGTTGTTTGCGAACAATGCCTAGAAGTACATTAAAAGTTTAGTATTTCTTCCGGTCGGATGAGGAGTGGGTGTTATGTTTCATATAGGTACCCCAATATAGGCTCAGGTAGCAACCAAACCTTTCACCTATATTTCCCCTGCCAGTACACTACATAACGGTTCTTGGGACTGACCTTTTACCTAGTTACGGTACTGCTTACAGGACATGGGGGTTTCCCTGAAAACTAGCCTCATTCATTATGCATGAAGATTCTTGGAAACTCAGCAGGACTTCTATCTCCTGCATAATAACTATGTATAAGGATCATTCCTTCCGTCATCCTAAGTCCGACATGACACCGCAAGGTAGATCCCCTGAGGGTACCACTTTGGGTATATAAACACCATATCTTTGCTGAGGCAGGGAGAGGGGAATAAGGACTTTCATGCTGACACACTGACGCGAGACGCTGAGGTTTCTAGTTCTACATGCAGACACTCCAGCTCGCAGTGGTCTGACATCCCTCGCGGGGTGTCCATCTTGAGACCAAGACGGGGTCCCACAGTCTCTCACTTCAGGTAACAGGGTTGACTTTATTCTAGAGGGATTCTTGGCTCTACACCTACATACATGCTAGGTACGCTTAAGTACATCTAGTTAGGGTTGCATCGTAGGAGTACGCATTATTACTGTCATATATTTTTATACCTGCCTGTATTAATTGTTTGAGCACTATGGTAGAGATCTACCATCCTTTTACTCTGTTGGTGCTTATAATCATTTATATCTGTTTCTGTCTTATGGTTGTTTCAGCACACCTACTTTACACTAGAATTACGCTGGTTCGATAAATGTTTATTGAAAACGTCCCCACCGTTTATTCTGTGTATTTCTCTGAGACAAAGTGAGCATGAGTGACTGAGCGAAAAGTACTGTTCTGTTTCCACGATCCCTGATGGGACAGAGTTGTCATGTTCGATAGTTGCCAAGAACTATTCTCTCCTTGGTAAGAGGAGTTTACAGTGGCACTGTGAGCTAGCTGGTATACAGGTGAACATACCCTGTGGGGGTGTCTGGAATCAGTCTGGACACCAATCCCACAGTCTATGTTGTCTAAACGCGCAGACCCTATATAGGTTTATAGGGACTACACAACAGTCCCCCGTTACTGATTTCGGCAGCACTGGCTATTGAGTTAAGTTACTCTTCGGACATGGCGAGCTCTAGTGTTAAACTATCCCCGTCTCCCATTACTGACCATAATTTGACATATCTTGACACCATAGCAAAGCATATATACCCTACGACCTGATATTTGTTGGGCTATTCCACTACATTGCTATTTGCTACCCCTCGTCTCCCGTTACTGTTAAAAAATCGGACACGCTTACTCTGCATCATGGCACCGGTAGCCTAAGGGCTGGGTGCTGGCCTGATGGATGTCAGTACAGGGTAAGGGAATCTCCCTGCCACACCAGATACAGGGTTAATTATCCGGTGATTCCTGTACAACTACCCTTACTCCCTTTGTGGGGTATGTAAACAACTGCGGGGGTACTTCTTTAGCTATGAGTAATTTCATAACTTTATACTGCACGCCCGCCTCCCCTGCTAATGCACCATACTACATTTTAAACTGCTTCCTATTTCTGACAACAACAACTCATGATGGTTTTTACTTCCAATGGAACCTGCTCAGTTTGAAATATAGTTAGCATGTGGGTCCTTTTAGTTTAAGTGACATAATTCTACGCAGTCTTCTACAGCTAATTTTATGACACTACATGGAACTCACTCCCGTTCCTGAAGCATAGAGTACATGCAAGTCTTGACACATGTTACCCTATTTTTAACCTATGACCTTGGATGCTTCTTTTCTTTTTTCCAATGAAGGTGTCCCTCAAACTGACCGGGACCCTCCATCTTTCCTAAGGAGCTCTAGTCTGCCTCTTTTGAGGTAAGTCACTTTCATGCCAAAACGTAGATACTACCACATCACAAGTGTAAGCCTTTTTCCAACCAGATCACGTATGAGATTATACCACTATCTACATGGTACCTCTTCGTGTTGCTACTTAGATATACTTTTACTGTATGTTTGTTGAGCTTCAGTCTGTGAGCATTGGTCACCGCACTGTCTGACCGAGCAGGCACACATCACCTACTTTAGAGACATGGATGAGTTCACCTATGTACCATTACGGTGGACCGAGAACTGTTTTTTAATTACCTGTTGCATGTATTTCTCCACCTTCTGTTTCCCTTTCTTTTAGGTGGAACCAAACATTCAGGGGTAGGCCGTTGAACATTGGTAGGTCATCTTTTATTAGAAGGGAGACCTGAAGCCTCAGATTGGGGCACACTTTATTGTTTTTGGTCCTGATGAAGTGCCGCATGATGCTTGAGCTCCCGATGCATGAAACATGTTGACCACTCTACACTAGAAGTTATCCTGGTACTTGAAGAACACACAATAGCACCACTGCTTTTATCTAGACCTGGCACCCTTCCTCTATAAAAATTTGTTTGTAGAATACCAGAGCCTATTTTATCCACCACTCACTCACACCACTACTTACACTGTTAGTTAGCTCCCGCACTAATCTACATGGTGTCTTTGGATCAAAAGATCTCCAACAAAGAGCCCCCAGGCCCGTCAGGCATTGCAGCGCCGGCCTGACGAGGAGTGTCCAATGATGAAGCATGACACCCTAACAGGTTTGTGAGGGCACCAAGATCTGACCTTCAGGTTTTCCTGTGACAGGACTACCATCCACTTGTGTCAACTTTAGGTGACCATTTTGGCGAAGGAGGAACTACCCCAACCCTGATATTTGTTGATCTGTTCCCTGGGCGGAGCTTGGATGTAGGACCTTGTTAAAATATTTTGCTCTTCCTTCCCTCTTTGATTCTGATATCTATTAACATGAACATTAATCATTTGGGAACCCCATCCTTGTTGATAGGTTGAATTATGTCTAATGCTAAATTTTCCCATGAAACATCTGGAATGAACAGTAGGCATAAAGTTGGAATTTGGTTTATTTTAGATTTGTCACTAAGGGCACACCTGGTACATTCTTTTTCTTTCCATTCTACAAGTGGTTCAAATTTAGGGAACCAATAATTGCTCCTCAATCTGGATTTTGTAAGGCTTCTGCCTAAATGTCCCTCATGGACAAGATCTATGATCTTGTTACGTAGATCAGCAGGGTACAAACTTATACTTTCCTAGTACTATGCCATTCATTATATTCAATTCAATCCTGACCTCCAACTCCCTGATTCACCAGTATGTTCCTTACACTTGGCTGGCCTACCTTCGACATTGTAATTCTTTAGTTGCCTCAGTATATTATCTTTGTTAGTACATTTCTTCCATTCATATTTTGAAATGGTAGCATTTATTTAACTCCAGGCTATGGTATTCATTCACTTCAAAATTACTTTAAATATCTTAAAGTTCTCTTTATAAGAAATCGACAGCTAAGTTTCATTCTTCAGGAACATATTCTATTTTAAAACAAAAAACATTTTGGCCATAAGTGTGGTGCTATTCCCTGCTCCCTTGGTTGTTAACATATAAGTAAGGTGTTTATTATCCATCTGCATCGTGAATTGTGATCCACATAAGAAAAAATTGAAATGTTTGATGCCCCAAAAACAGGCCAATGCCTCTTAATAGATGCGCTCAGATTTTGAAAGTGCATGAGAAGCAAAGGCTTTGATTATTTTCTTCCGCTCTACTATTTCAGATAGTGTAGCCCCTTGTCCTTTGTTGCTGGCATCGGTAGACAAAAGGTTTTTCTATTAGACTCAAAATTTCCCAAAGATGGAGCTGAAATAATGGCATTTTTTATCCAGTCAAACAACTTTTGATAATTTTCAGCCCATACAAATATGGTGGAACCAAGGCGATGGCAGCTCAGCTGATGGCTCCAAAGCCACGGAGATCAGATGGTAGGGCTATCCAGGGATGACATTGGGCCAGCTTTCTGCAATGCTTGACGGGCTGCGCACATCATCCCCCAGTCACCTGGAGGTCTTGATCATTCACCTAAGGGGCAATGACCTCACCCATTTGGGCAGGAACGATCTCCTCAGTGACATCAGGCTCGGGCTAACTGCGGCAGCAAGGGCTTTTGGCCCCTCAACCATAATCTGGTCAGAAATTCTTCCCAGGCTCACAAGGCTATGAGTCATGTACAACAGTGCTGTTGACAACTCCAGAAGGAAGCTGAATATCGCAGTGAACAAATTTTGCAAGGCATATGGCCTGGAGAGCATACATCATGGTTTGATTCACCCAAGACGTCCAAAGTTGTATGCACCCGACGGAGTGCACCTGTCCGAGGAGGGGATGATCTGTGGGCAGCCATGGTCTTTGCAGGTGGCATGTAAAAAAAAAAAGATGATAGAGATGAAACAAATGAGGACACAGCATTGCCCCCTCTGGACTATGAATGGGGGAGCTGCTTGGAGACGTGAGCCCCACAAGCAGCTTGGCGGTAAAAATGGGGGACATTTGTTGGTAAGGTGGCTCACCTGGGAAGGCGATGTGCCAAAAGAAAGGCCACCCAGCTAGGGATGCCTTAAAGCAGGATGAGTGGGGCCGACAAGGGTGAGTAAGTAGAGTACGGCCCTAACAGCCCAGTCCTGCCGGACCGACGGCAGGGCACAAAAACAAACGGACTAGGTAGCGAGTTGGGCCTAAGCAGCAGTATGAGGCTCCCCCCTCACAAAAGACTTAAACCAACAAGAAACCTAATGACCCCTTAAGTGGCATGTACGATTGCTTCAGTATGGAGGACAAACGGATGACAGGACTAGATGGTGATGTAACAACATTGATTTATGATCTAGCAGCAATACATGATTTATGACCTGTCATTTATGGAATGATTTATGACCTTGTGACAAATAATGTACACTTTAATTGCTTGACCGCTTGTCATCTTGATTTATGACTTGGGTTACGTGATCATGCATGCAAAATTAATAAATTGTGGCCATGTTTTTCCACAACTAAAATATCCATGTCTCAGGTAAATCTGTTTTGTATAATTTAGACACGGAAATGTACATGTGTGTACGAGGTCTGGAGTGGACAAAGTGTGTTTTTTTTTGCAGAGGCCACACCTTAAGGGAGCGTAGAGGACCTGCGCCATAACAGCCACAGTGGGCCCCTAAGAAATGGTTTGACCAGTTTGTGGCTGCCCTTGCGGTCACATCAAAGGGGTAGTCATACCTCTCTCTCCCCTGGGCTAGGACAAAAGAGCGTGTCAAGTTCAGCACGAAGCCAAGCACCAAAAGCGGCACTGTAATGATTGGAACCCCCCAATAGGGGGAGGATTACCCCTCACCTCTCAAGCCGCCAAGAGTGCTAGAATGCACGCTGCCATCCAGTCCAGGTTACATTGGAAATACAGGGACAGAATGCAGTACTGCAAGACACATCCACTCGCACCAAAGTACCAGCAGTTGTTGCAGTGCTGATGGGAAAAATGGGGGACATTTGTTGGTAAGGGGGCTCACCTGCTAAGGCGGCATGCCAAGGAAAGGCCATTCACCTGGGGATGCCTTATGGCAGGGTGAGTGGGGCTGACAAGATGGAGTAAGTGGAGCATAGCCCTGCAGGCCCTGACACGTCGGACGGATGGCAGGTCACAAAAACACACAGACTAGGTAGCGAGTCGGCCTAAGCAGCAGTATGAGGTTACCCCCTCACAAGAGAATTAAACCAACAAGAAACCTAATGACCCCTTAAGCGGGATATATGATTGCCTCAGCAGTAGAAGGTTCCAGAAAGGAGGACAAACAGATGTGAAGACTGGATGGGGATGTGACAACATTGATTTATGATCTAGCAGCAATACATGATTTATGATCTGTCATTTATGGAATGATTTATGACCTTGTGACAAATGATGTTTTGCACCTCCATGATCTATGACACTTTAACTGTTTGACGGCATACCATCTTGATTTATGACTTGGGTTACGTGATCATGCATGCAAAATTAATAAATTGTGGCCATGTTTTTCCACAACTAAAATATCCATGCCTCAGGTAAATCTGTTTTGCGCAATTTAGACATGTAAATGTATATGTGTGTGTGAGGTCTGGAGTGGACCAAGTGCAGGGTTTATGGTTTCTGCTGGAGTAGAGTTTTACCCCCCACAACCAGCAACCCAAATTCTTACAGGATTGTTGAGGTCTAAAGTGATCCATAGCTCCTTTTGGTGTTGCGAGCCCAGGAGATTTGATTCTCTGTCAACAATATACACTTTTCCTACTGTGGACCTGTCTTTAAAGGAAATATGGGTGTTAATCATTCTTACCAGTTGAATAGGATCTCTTTTGTAACTACTAGGAACAATATCAGGGGTCTCCAATATTGAATCAATGTGCTGAGAGAGAGACTTATAATCCTCATGGTTAATGATGGTAAATGGTGAGCATGATTCACCAAACATCTTCACTAGTTCTCCATTAAGATGAATATTACACTCATCATATGTTGTTGATTTGTTATTTTCACCCTTGTATACTTGAAAAATAATGTATTTTATTTTCCAGTGAGTCTTCCTCGAAGCAATTCACCTGTTTACTGTCAAAATCTATACAAACCTTTGCAAAATTACCTCCTCTGTTGCTTCTTTTAGAAATTGGATTCCTGGCTTGACAGTTTGCATTATTTCGAAATTGTTGGTATCAGGTACTTGTTTGGTATGGTTAACAGCTGTGTTTCTCATTTTACATACCATATTTTTCTACACCAATTTCTGTAACTTGCTTAGTAGGAGATTTAATCTCTTTGATGCAAGAGGCTGTATGTTTAGTTGATTTTGCAATTTCAATGTCCTCCTGTAACTCTGGAGCAGACCTGCCAACTCACACGGTGCCACCGTGTGACACACGATATAGGCACCCATCACATGGTCACTCAGTGAGGATCCGATATCACATGGTGGCAGGAGGCAAAAGGAGCTGACAACCGCTGTAAATAGTAAATAGTGGGTTTCCAACTCGATTCCTGAAGCTTTTAGCTGCAGACATTCATTAAGGAGTATTAAGGAGTATTAATACACCCCAGGACATCAGTACCAGCCTTAGCAAGCTTTTTTGTTTTTGTTTTTGGAGGAGGGGCGTGGGGGTAGGGTGAGGGCATAATTGCCACCTAGGTACTTCTCGGCACAATGCCTCACCCTCCAAGGCCCTGCCCTTCCTCACACAGTGAGATAGTTGTTCAAATCGGCAGGTATGCTGGAGTTTTTGACTGCAGGTTTTCCTATATAAGTTTGTTGTTGGTGCATGTTGGAAAGTGGATTATTAGTAGTGGTAAATATATATCTACCACTATATAAGGCCACTAGCACAGTCTAGGGCTCAGAATAGGTCTCAGAAAATTATTCCTATGCTAAGCCCTTGGTAGCTTGGTTGCGAGCTAGCAGGCTTAACTTCAGAGACAGTTATGTGAAGCATTTAGAAACATCAACAAATTCAACATCAATTTATAAAAATAGGAAAAAAATTATCTTTAAAATGACACCAAAACGAAAAAAATCCAAAGTAGGGAACTGGAGATATGAATTTTTAAAGATTTAGCTCTATATAGCACGTAGAAACCTATAACGCCTATTGGGACATCTGGTTGCACTAGACCGGGACAAAGTCAAAGTTTCAGGCCAACCACGATAAAACCCTGCAAGGCTACCCCTCGTGGTAGGCCTCGGTCAAAGTTTTTACCTTGTAACTTAGAAACTTTTCTGGAGCTTTTTCTGCCGGTGTCCCTTGAAGCTCTCCACCAGTCCGGATTCGGTGAGGGTTCGCCAGCTTGCCTTTCGACAAGCTCCCAGTCAAACTTATGGAAGTCAGACCTCCGAAGCTTTCCAGTGGGATGAACCAAGGATCCAGGCCAGCTCGCGGTTGAAGGTGGGCGGCTTGTCTCTCGTGGTTGGGGCCAGTCAAGTCTGTTACCTTCGGACTCTTGGGGTCCCTTGATGCTCTTCACCAGGCCGGATTCAGTGAGGGTTTGTTGGCATGGGTTTTGTCCCGCTCCTGGTCAAACTCTGGAAGTCGGACTTCCGGGGCTTTTCAGCGGAACGAACCTGGAGGGCAGGCCAGCTCACGGTTGAGGGTCGCCGGCTTAGCTGGCCAGGTCAAGTCGATCCACTTACAGAGCTTTTTTCCAAAGTTGCTCCAAACTTCTCCAAACTTCTGGAAATTCTTCCTGAAGTTCCTTTGAGATTCCTAAAGTGTCAAAAACTTACTTCAAGGGTCTGGATGCTCCAAGATGGTCCTTGAAAGTTTGGGACTTCAATTCCCACAATCCACTTGCACAAAACCCTTACAAATCCACTGAAGTCACTCCAGGTCGGGGATTCTTGGTGGTGATGATTCAGGTGAGCTCTGTTAAACTGTAGCTTGCAAGGAGTCCACTCTTTTAGTCTTTTTACAGCAAGGTAGGTCCACAGGGCTGTAGTTCCAGAATATGCAGCAGGCGCAGTCAGTCAGACTGACAGTTTGCATTATTTCGAAATTGTTGGTATCAGGTACTTGTTTGGTATGGTTAACAGCTGTGTTTCTCATTTTACATACCATATTTTTCTACACCAATTTCTGTAACTTGCTTAGTAGGAGATTTAATCTCTTTGATGCAAGAGGCTGTATGTTTAGTTGATTTTGCAATTTCAATGTCCTCCTGTAACTCTGGAGCAGACCTGCCAACTCACACGGTGCCACCGTGTGACACACGATATAGGCACCCATCACATGGTCACTCGGTGAGGATCCGATATCACATGGTGGCAGGAGGCAAAAGGAGCTGACAACCGCTGTAAATAGTAAATAGTGGGTTTCCAACTCGATTCCTGAAGCTTTTAGCTGCAGACATTCATTAAGGAGTATTAAGGAGTATTAATACACCCCAGGACATCAGTACCAGCCTTAGCAAGCTTTTTTGTTTTTGTTTTTGGAGGAGGGGGCGTGGGGGTAGGGTGAGGGCATAATTGCCACCTAGGTACTTCTCGGCACAATGCCTCACCCCTCCAAGGCCCTGCCCTTCCTCACACAGTGAGATAGTTGTTCAAATCGGCAGGTATGCTGGAGTTTTTGACTGCAGGTTTTCCTATATAAGTTTGTTGTTGGTGCATGTTGGAAAGTGGATTATTAGTAGTGGTAAATATATATCTACCACTATATAAGGCCACTAGCACAGTCTAGGGCTCAGAATAGGTCTCAGAAAATTATTCCTATGCTAAGCCCTTGGTAGCTTGGTTGCGAGCTAGCAGGCTTAACTTCAGAGACAGTTATGTGAAGCATTTAGAAACATCAACAAATTCAACATCAATTTATAAAAATAGGAAAATAATTATCTTTAAAATGACACCAAAACGAAAAAAATCCAAAGTAGGGAACTGGAGATATGAATTTTTAAAGATTTAGCTCTATATAGCACGTAGAAACCTATAACGCCTATTGGGACATCTGGTTGCACTAGACCGGGACAAAGTCAAAGTTTCAGGCCAACCACGATAAAACCCTGCAAGACTACCCCTCGTGGTAGGCCTCGGTCAAAGTTTTTACCTTGTAACTTAGAAACTTTTCTGGAGCTTTTTCTGCCGGTGTCCCTTGAAATTCTCCACCAGTCCGGATTCGGTGAGGGTTCGCCAGCTTGCCTTTCGACAAGCTCCCAGTCAAACTTATGGAAGTCAGACCTCCGAAGCTTTCCAGTGGGATGAACCAAGGATCCAGGCCAGCTCGCGGTTGAAGGTGGGCGGCTTGTCTCTCGTGGTTGGGGCCAGTCAAGTCTGTTACCTTCGGACTCTTGGGGTCCCTTGATGCTCTTCACCAGGCCGGATTCAGTGAGGGTTTGTTGGCATGGGTTTTGTCCCGCTCCTGGTCAAACTCTGGAAGTCGGACTTCCGGGGCTTTTCAGCGGAACGAACCTGGAGGGCAGGCCAGCTCACGGTTGAGGGTCGCCGGCTTAGCTGGCCAGGTCAAGTCGATCCACTTACAGAGCTTTTTTCCAAAGTTGCTCCAAACTTCTCCAAACTTCTGGAAATTCTTCCTGAAGTTCCTTTGAGATTCCTAAAGTGTCAAAACTTACTTCAAGGGTCTGGATGCTCCAAGATGGTCCTTGAAAGTTTGGGACTTCAATTCCCACAATCCACTTGCACAAAACCCTTACAAATCCACTGAAGTCACTCCAGGTCGGGGATTCTTGGTGGTGATGATTCAGGTGAGCTCTGTTAAACTGTAGCTTGCAAGGAGTCCACTCTTTTAGTCTTTTTACAGCAAGGTAGGTCCACAGGGCTGTAGTTCCAGAATATGCAGCAGGCGCAGTCAGTCAGAGTGCAGGACCTTGTTGGTGCAAATCAAACTTCCAGCATGGACCATTCTTCTTGTTGTTTCATGCAAGCAGAACTGAGAGGCTCTGCCCCTCTCAGATACTTATTCAGTGTTCTCTGGGGTCACACAGGAGGGCATTCCTGTCCAATGAGGTGCAGGGCAACACCCCAGAGCATGACCATTTCCTCCAAAGTGTAGCACAATGGTCTCCTAGAAAGCACCATTTCTCCAAACTTCAATATAGCTGAAGTCTCAGCAGAGAGGCAGGAGCTAGCTAACCCAACCTCCAGGATGGCTCATCTCCATAGTCTCCCTTCCCCTGACATCTGCACATTCCTTCCATAAGCCTGCCATCTGGCTAGGTTCAGAGGGGATAGGCATAGATGGACCTGGTTTCTCTGCCTGTAGCCCTCGGCCTTTGAAGCTCATGGTTTACAACCTCATACCCTTTCTCTGGCATTCCTATGCAGCAGAACACTCTCCTCCCAGATGGCTCTTCACTCCAGGTGTCACTTATCACTTCATCAAAGCAGCCTGCCTAATCCACTTAACTCTGACCAATCAGGGCAAGTCACTGGAAGGCTGAATTCTGGCTTACAGACAAGAAAGACTTATAACTTATTTTCTGTACATTTTAGGATAAATTCAACACCATATTGTTGGATTTATAAATACCATTCTCCAAAGTCCTTGAATGATATTTTCTGTAAAGCCTAGCATTAGTTGTTAAATATTAACTGATTGCCATGTTAACCTATGCGGCTGGGGATCTACAATGGGGAAAATTAACTGGGCAATTTCTACAATACCAAGGCGTATAAAGCATCGTTTATAAGGACCCTGCCTATATATACAGGACCCCCCATCCCTGGGACACATAGGGTAGACCTTATTGGTTCTGAATATACACAAACTATGTAGATCCTCACTCCACAGCGCCCCTAGCACAAAAGTCCATTTTGGGAAGCACTTTACTACAATGAGGGAAGTGAAATGTGCAATTTCTCTATCCCCAAGGCATATTGAACCTCTTTTATAAGGCTGCTCCTAATAAGTACCTGACCCCACCCCTGGGACCCCCCTGGGACCCCCCTGGGGGTACCTAATATGCCAAAATATTGTAGTTTATCAATTTTAAGTGCCCCAACACCAAAGTCGAATTTAGGCACAGTTTTCACTTAAAATCAGTCCTGCAACACAGGGCTGCTTTTAAACTGACCTCAGGCTCTCAGCCGGGCACACATGCATATGCAGAAAGGGCTGCTGGCCTCTAAACTGACATACCCTATTATGTACTAGGGCCTTATAGGGGAGGTCATGCCAACCTATAGTCTACCCTAGTGAATGTAGGTGTTTTCACTGTATTCTAAGTATGTTTTCAGCATAGCAGTGGCCCTGGGCCTGGTTAGGCAGAGCCCAGGGACAGTCTGAGTCATTTACCGCCAGTACCAGTCAGCATAAAAATGGGGGTGCCCAGGGCACAAGGATGACTTTGCAACAGCGCAATGTGCCAGTGGGTCACAAATTAAAAGATCATTCAAAGAACCAAAGTCACATAGTTTGTTTAAACCACGCATACCAGCAATATAATTTGTAACACTTTCTTGTTTACCCTGTACTCTACTAAAGAACCTGTGTCTTTCTAAACCAACATTTACTTTATCACCAAATTGGGTTTCTAGTTTCAAAAATGTAATTTTATATACATCTAAGTCGCCTTTATCTACACCATGTGGGAAATCCATGGGTTCACGTAACGTTTCATATACTTTCCTACCATGTGTCCCAAAATTGCGTGGAAGATTATGGAGCATATTTAAAAGCCCCTATTCCCACCACAACATCACTTTCAGTGACATTATGGTGGTGATATTTACTAGGGAGGGTTAAGCCACTTAACGTGGCTTAACGCTGCCTTGTAAACAAGGCACCCTTTCACACTGTATTTAGCTTAAAAGTGGCGGGCAATGGGTGTTGTGGTGGGTGTTCAACCGGAATACCCTTTAATTTTGATGCTGCCCCCTATTTACAAGTGTGGCGTAAATAGCAGGCAGCGCCAAAATTAAGACCAGGAAAAACCTGGTCTTAAACAGGTGAAACGAGGAGAAATGCTTTATTTCTCCTCATTTTTGCTAGTTTCCATGTGTGCTGCGTTGTGCAGCACACATAGAAACAACACATTGCCATTGATTATATATGTGCAGGAAGTGACCCTTCCTGCACATAAACAATCAAAAATAAAAACGTTTTGCAACTTCTATGTGTGCTACATTAAGCAGCACACATAAAAGTTACAAAACGTCATTTAAAGATTGTTTATGTGCAGATATGTCCTGCACAAAAACAATCTTCCCCTCAACGCGGACACCCTTGCACTACGGTGCAAGGGTGCCTGCGTCGGAGGTAGGCTGCTAAGTTTAGCGCCAGCGCAGGATGAAACGCAGGGCTGCACCATATTGTTGTAAATATGGTGCAGCCCTGCAGGATATTAACTCCATAAAAGTATGGCTTTACAGAATTTCTCCATCAGTCCTCCGCATGCATTCAGGGCATAAGTAGAGGAACCACAGATAAAGTGGATAGAGTGGAAAGATATTTCACTAATTACATTTGTGCTATTGAGGAAGAAAATGAGATGTCCATGGAGCAAAAGAAGAAAATTCTTTTGCATTCCTTGGGACCAGTCGGACTGAAAATCTACAATCGTATGCCTAAGGCTGCTGTTGGTGGAGATATCAATGTATTTTCCGCGGCTTTGAAAGATTTTGACAGTTACTTTGTGCCTAAGGTGTGCATAGGCATTATTCCTTACAAGTTCTTCCAACGTAAGCAGAACAAAAATGAGTCAGTGGATGAGTTTGTGGATGAATTGAAAAAATTGGCTATTGATTGCAAATTTGGCAATTTACATGATGATTTGATAAGAGACCAGTTGGTCATGCATGCTAGCAATGCAGCCATCCAGGAAAGGCTATGGATAAATGGGGATTCACTGCTGGAGGAAATGTTGGCGATCGTTCGGAAGGTTGAGATGTCGGGAAGATGCGCCAAGGAGTTAAAGCAGTCGGATTCGGTGAAAGTCATGGATGGTATCTACAAAGTACTGGGTGCCAGGAGTGAGGCACCTATTAAAGAACAGAAGACAAAATCTCTAGACAAATGTATTGGTGATGACAGAGGATGCTACCATTGTGGCAGTAGCACACCATCTGGCTTACAATAAAAGCTGTCCAGCTGTGAAGCAAAAGTGCAGCAACAGCAATTGACATATTGGGATTTAGACAGTTGTTTTTTCTTTCAAGGACAGGCACACGAGAGGTAAGCTGTATGTGGACAAGCAAGGACCATCTGTACTGGGATGGGTAGATCGAGGAAACCTACATATTATGCTTGATCCCAACAGTGAAGAAAAGGTGTTTGTGGTAGACGATAGGAGCAGATTTTGCAAAGTCATGGCAGAACAATTTCCCCAAGTCTTCAGTAAAAATCTAGGTTTGTTAAAAGGGTTTGAACATGAGATCATACTCAAAAGCAATGTGACCCCTAAAATACACAAAGCAAGGATGATACTGATTATGTTACGAGAGGAGGTGTCTAAAGAACTGGACAAATTGGTTGACTTGGATGTTATCGAACAGATCGAAAGTTCAGAATGGATTTCGCCAGTGGTCGTGGCACTTAAGAGCAATGGAAAAATTTGTTTGTGCCACATAAACAATAGCATTTTCATTGACCAATTTCCCTTCCGCAAAATAACAGAGATGGTAACGTCTTTAAAGGGGGCTACGTATTTTTCAACCATAGACTTGTCGGCAGCCTACCATCAGATTAAACTTATGCCAGATTCAAGAAAGTTTACAGCTTTCATTACCTAGTTCGGATGTTACCAGTTTAAACGCATGCCTTTCGGTTTAGCTTCCACTGCTGCAGTCTTCCAGCAACTGATGCATAAACTATTTGGGAAGGAGGTGGGAGTATTGTTCTTTCAGGATGACATCCTGGTGCATGGGGTGGATAGAAAGACACACGATGAGAGATTGAGAAGAGTTTTGAGTGTACTACAGGATGAAGGTTTGACAGTATAGATTAATAAGTGTACATTCGCAGAAATGGTTGTAACTTATTTGGGTCATGTGATCAGTGAGGAAGGTGTCAGGCCCAAACTCTTGCTAGTAAAGGATATTGTGGAGTTCTCTGCGCCAACCAGCAAGGAAGAGGTAAGATAATTTCTAGGGATGGCGGAATATTATGCCAAGCTCATAGCCAATTTTGCGGAGAAAGTGTATAATGTTCGGCAACTGCTTAGGAAGAATGTAAAGTTCAAATGGTGTCCATTCTGTGATGAGGAGTTCAGAAGGACCAAAGTAGACTTGGAGAAGGTACCTGCATTAGGCAGCTTTGACCCCAGGTTGGATTCTTGGATTACCACAGACACGAGTAACAAGGGCCTAGGAGCAGTGCTGTCACAAAGGGATGGAAGAAGGCACAAAAGGATAATTTTGATTGCTTCTAGATCCCTGTCACCAGCAGAGGAAAACTATCCCATTATAGAAAGGGAAGCATTGGCTTGCGCATGGGCCTTAGAATATTTTTGAGTTTTTGCATGGCGCAAATCGGTCACAATCCATTGTGATCATAAACCATTGAGAAAACATTTGACTACAGAAGAGAGTGTGTCTGTCTAAGCAAAGATTGCTAGATTGTCTATGCACATGATGGACTTTGTGTATAAAATGGAGTATATGCCTGGCAGAGAGAATGTAATTGCAGGCTGTTTATCAAGGATGCCTGCTCCTTTAGATGAATGTGTGGATGACCCGTGGAATGATTATAAGGTAGCTCTGGTACATGACATGGGATCTCCGGCCATAAAAAAAGGGGCAGTGGGGGGCTGAACGGTATAAGGACAGTGTTTTGCAAGGCGTTTTGAAATGTTTACAGGAGGATTGGCCTAGGAAGGAATTAGTGTCTGAGGAGTTAAGGCCGTTTTGGGAAGTAAGGATGGAATTGTCAGTTGATAAGGATTTGGTTGTTAGGAGTGAACGCATTGTCCCTCCCAGTGGCTTACATGATGTAATTTTGAAGTTGTGCCACGAAGGACATTTTGGGATAGTCAGGACCAAAGCTGTGGTTAAGGAGATGTTCTGGTGGCCAGGTGTGGACAAAGTGGTGGATTGATTTGTGAGGTCATGTAAAGTGTGCTCCTCGGCAAATAAGTCTTTGCGTACATTGAGTCTCCCCATGAGTGAGTGTTTAATTAACCATGGGAATGTGTGGCTATTGACCTGTTGGTTCCGGTGGGGGAACTACAGGAATATGTTATTGTATTGATGGACCTTTTTGCAAAATGGGCAGTAGTGGAATTTGTAGAAAAGGCGGACACTCTCTCGGTTTTGAAATTTTCAGATAGTGTGTTTGTGTCTGAGAGTATTCTAGCAGTACTGTTGAGCAACAATGGAGTGCAATTTACGTCTAATGTGGCCAAAAGTTACTATGAAAGGATTGGAGTGAAACACAGGACAACGTCACTTTATAATCCAAGTGGGAATGTCACTGTGGAAAGGTTTAACTGCGTAGTTATGGGTGTCATTCAAGGAGCTGTTAATTACAAAAAGGATTGGCGTGTGGAAGTGAAAAGGCCATGTGGCCGTATAGGGTTACTGTTCATAATACCACTGGAGAATCTCCATTTGTCATAATGAGAGGTAGAAGTCCCAGATGCAAGTATAATCCAGAATGGTTAAGGGAGTGTAAGGTGGAGCAGTGGTCCCTCAATTCTGTTATGGGGAAATTGGATGAAACACATTTGAGAAATAAGTCACATTATGACAGTGTTCATGGCGTTAGACCCGTGCAGGTGAAAGTGGGTGACTGGGTGCAGGTGAAGAAACCTACTAGAGTGATTAAAGGAGAGAGCAAATTCTTTGAACCGGAGGAAGTGGTAAAGGTTTTGAGGAATGCGGTTCGGCTAAGAAACGGTAAGGTATGGAATCTTAAAAGGGTGGCTTAAAGGGCAAGGAGAGGAATTTTGCAGAGGGGAGAGTGGGCGAGAAGGAGGTAGGTAATAACAATACTGATTGGTTGGAGCAGGGCTTTAAGTGGGATAAAAAAAACTGGGGGGTCTCTCAAAGGGGCGGGGCCAATGTAATTAAGGGCGTGGCTTAAAACAGGTAAGCCAAAAATCTGTGATTAGCATAGTGTGCTGCCCGACTGATATTTTGCCGTTTCTGTCATTGCATCCAGATATACGATACAACAAGTAACATCATACCTACAACAAGTAACGACTATTGGCTTTGTCAATGGTTGTTAGTTGCATAAGATAAATAAGCAGCAACTATGGCTTGTATATAATATTGAAAAAGCTTCCACTTAAAGCCCTGGTGACACCACGACAATGTTGCTGCTCCTGAGTTTCAAAAAGAGAAGGGAAATCCAGAGAGAAAATTACTCTCTTTAAAGGATTTCCCTTCCCCTAAAAAGCTCACCTGGCATGACGTCATGCCGTAACTTCTCCACTAGTGAGAAGTGAGCAGTGTGAGCACGCGCACATCGGCGTGCCAGCTGTCACTGAAGTCAGGAAAAAATGGACCGCCTGTGCCAGGGCACAAAACAGAGCCCAATAGAGACCCGTTTCGAGGCCCCCTTTAAAAAACTGCCGGTGCTCAGCACCGGTGAGACGCGGCCCACTTAAAGCCCTAGGTTGGAGGATATGTTTGAAAATAGCGGGGTTCAAGCCGCAATGGGTATGACAAGTTTGAATGGTAATGAGGAGAGTAGTACGAGTATGGATGGTGTTCTTAAGGATGCCAGGACCACAGAAAGGAATAACAATAACATTGGGGGCCAGTTGAACCAAGACTCAAGAATTGTAGGGCAGGATGGTCTTACTGGAAATTCTTTCGCAGAGGAAGGCTGCAAGAGAAGAAGAATCTCGCCAGGCTGGTAAAAGACTATATTGCGGGGTGGATTAACAAATGATTTCTTTGTTCTATCGACTTGTTGGTGGTACTGAAATACTGTGTTATTAAGTTGTTTTTTCTTACCTTGTTTTCTCTTTCTTTTGTCTCACTTTCTTTCTTTGTCTGCCTCCCTTTAATTTTTTTTTTTGTTTCTTTCGTTTTTCCTCTTTCCTATGATTAATTATCTTATTACACTTTTGTATTTTATACTTTAGGGAAGGGGATGAGGGTGTTGTTCTTATTTTAATATTGTTGCGGTAAAGAGGGGGAATGTGTTGTGTTGCTTGTTCAATGCGGGTGCATAGAATGTAGGAGGGATGACAAGTTGGGGTTCCAGTGCTCACTGAGATCGTTGGAGGACAGAGAGCCTAGCAGACCTGTTTCCTGAACATGCAGCTCATTAAAAGCTTCTGCTTCACTCGGAGTCACGCGTAGTATATATATATATATATATTTCACTGGTACACTTCACACCTCTCTAGGCCAGGCGAGTAGACATGCCCTGAAGTGAAAAAAGGGAGGTGCGTTATATCAGTTGTCCCGCCACAGAGCCCAACTCATGGTCAGGCAGGAAGGCGAGCTTTGGGTGAGGAATCAGAGGTGGGATTCTCTGGTTACTCACCGTTCGGAGTGAAGATGGCGATAATAGGAGTAAATCTCCTGCATGCCACAAGAGCGAAGCCGACGATATTAGGAGTAAATCTCCTGCATGCCACAAGATGCGGAACAAGTACATGTTGTTTCAAGCTTCCCTGGTATCTTGTCACCATTAATGATAACCCAGCACATCTTCTGCCTTTAAGAGTAGGAAGGCGAGCATTAAGACGGTTCAGCTGCCCCCTTCACAGCAACTCGTTTAGCACGAGTGAAGTAATGACACTACAATAGTATAAGGTAAGTGGCTTCTTTAACCAAGGGTTTCCAAACTCTCACTGAGGTAAGAACCACTCTAGCACGAATATTTTAAACAGTCTGGGGGGCATATTCACAAGGACTTATCGCCGAGTTATCGGCACTTTAGCGCAGCAAAAGTGGCGATAGAATTACCGCCCCTTTCGCAAGCTGGTGTCAACTGCCTACATCACCACATAACCCGCGATAGCTGCCGCAAAAAACATCGCCACCGCCAACTAACGCTAATGAGATGCAGAATAAGCGTGTCCGTGCAAAAACACACGAAAAGACAACACCGCGCGATTCACTACGGACAGCCAGAACTGCGATGCGCGGCAAAAACAGGCGATAAGCCGCGGTAGCAGCAGGGATTTTACACCTGCCTTTTGCAGGTGCTAAGCAGGATGACTACCTGCACCACAAAAGGGAGCCCAGCCCACAGCCACACCTGAAGAACAACAGATGCCATGGAGCCACTGCCCGTGCAGCTCGGAGACCCCTGAGGCCCACAACACCAAGCGCCACCACCCCCAGGACCCCCCCACACCCCTGCCCCCCCCCCGGCCCACCCACCCTGGACAAAGATGTGCCACAGCAACTTACGAAATCACGAGAAAAATAAGAGCCTGATGTCGCACAAATACAACAACAAACCTACATGTGTAGTCAGAATAAGGAGAAACAAACATACAACTTAGAAATCACACAACAGAACTTTATTAATACACAACACAAAACAACAATTCTGAAGAGTCCATGCGGATCCACTCCGGACAATCTGGAAGTCACAGCCTGCACGAAAAAATCCCACATAAGAAGGTGTGTCATGCGCCCATCAAAGGAAAGAGAGAGAGAGAAAGAAAGAAAGGGAGCGAGAGGAAGAAAGGGAGAGAGAGAAAGAAAGAGAGAGAGAGAGAGAAAGAAAGGGAGAGAGAGAGAGAGAAAGAAAGGGAGAGAGAGAAAGAAAGGGAGCGAGAGAAAGAAAGGGAGCGAGAGAAAGAAAGGGAGAGAGGTAGAGAGAGACCGCTGCCCATGCGCACCCCGGCCCCACTGCTCACCTTCCGCCACCGGTGTGTCTCCAACCATGTGCCGGTGCACGCTCCGAGCCCGGGACACGCGACCTTGGCAGCCTCCACATCACGCGGACGCGGCCCACTAGGTCACACACCTGAATCTGGGCCTTGAGTTCGGAATGGGAGAGTCCATTACAGTGCACACGTCATCATCGCAGGCTGCACAGCCGCTCAGCTCCATAAGTGCCACCAACTCTGTGAACCTTGAGGCAACGCCACGTGGCGGTAGGCCCGCGTCGCACGCGGGCTCCGGCCAACACTGCAATCCACCGGGTCCCCTATCTGAAACGAGTACACAACAAATAATTGCAGAGTCCAAATCATTGCACACAGCATCATCGCCTGTCCGCCCCTGTGCACACATGCTGCTGCACCACAGCCCCTCCCACCGCCCAGCGGTGAATGTCCACCCCTGCGCACCCAGGCCCCACTGCTCACCTGCTGCCACCGGTGTGTCCCCAACAGGGCACACCACGTGCCGGTGCCAAGGCCGGGGCCCGCAGCCTTGCCAGTCCCCACATTATGCAGCACCCCCAGTGGTCCAGCAGGTCACACACTTGATACTGGAGTCAGAAATGGCAGGGACCATATCAGTGCACACGTCATCATCGCAGGCTGCACACCCGCTCAGCTTCATAGGTGCGACTCACCCTGTGCAACTCAAGCCAGCGCCACGTGGTGGTAGGCCCGTGGTGGCCACAGGACGTCGGGGGCGACTAACCCTGTGCGCCACAAGTCATGGACCCTCCATGATTGAGCCCCGTTGCTCGTACGTCGTCAGGTCACCTCCCGCAATGGGGAATGTGACGTTGCAGGCCCCTTTTATTGGCGGTGTCACATGGCCGGTGACGCATCTGCTGGATGGGTGTGGTGTGTGTGCAAACCTGCCCTCAGGGAGTGGCCGTGGCGTGCTGGCAACTAGAACAGTGACCAGCAGATCCCAAGCGTGGAATCCTGGGACATGTAGCTATGTCGTGCCCCCTAGGAGCGTAAGCGCAGTGGACTGGCCTGGCGTACGCCAGACCTGCGTCGGGTGTGCAAGAATGATCCCGGGGCTGTGTGCGCTGGTTCAGTCCATGTCCGGACAAGGAAGTGATGAATGCGTGTGTCCCTGATGTCGTGACTACGCCGCACAGAACGCAATCGGCAATGTGGCACCCTGTGACTCATGTCCCACGACGTGTGCATACTTGAATGATCGAAGACATGACACAACTGTGCATTTGTGAATGATTTATTGTCATCCAGTGGAGTATTGCAGCTGGAGCAGTACAGGGCCATGCAGACCCCACTTCACAACATTGGCACATGGTGGGCCAGCCAGAGTCCTTCAGGGCATGACAAGTACATCGGAAGAGGAAGAGTCCAGACCGCAGTCTGATCGCTGTGTCATCGGTCATCTAACAGAATATGGCAGTCCATGTCGAGGTCCAAGGTGAGAGTCAATGAGTGCATCGGGGGGCAATGGAAGGTCATGATGCCAAGGGCAGAACCAAGATGAAACAGGCCAAATGGGTGGGAGGAATGCTACTGCCGCCTCATGATCAAGAAGTCTGGATCATCCACATCCTCGTCCTCTGATGTGTGCTCTGCCTCACCTGTGGGTGCTGCAGTTCCGGCTGCAGCACTGTGTGCCACTGACACATCAGGGGCCGGATGTGGATTGTAGGCCGCACCGTGTGGCAGTGACACATCAGGTGCATGAGTAGGAATGTCTGCCGCACTGTGAGGCAGTGACACACCAGGGGGCGCAGTTGGGGATGGTGTAGGGGCAGCAGCATCCATCTGCGCCAGGCCTTGTGGCAGCAATGCCATGACGAGGATCTGCAGGGCATGGTATATCCCAGCTACATTTTGCTGATGTGCAGCAGTGACAGCCAACCTTTCCGCCTCCATCCGCACCATGTCCTCCATGAGCCTCCGCATTTGTGCCAAGTCACTGCTGAGATCGCTGGAGCCACTCTGACTTGACAGGTGTTCTTGTGTCCGAGTCAGGACCCAGCGATGTCGGCCAGGGCTCGTTGGAGGTCATGGAGCGGACTGTGGGTGTCCGTCAGGGACTGTAAGTGGTCCCCGAAGGGACGTAGACACCCATGGATGGCATCAAGTTTGGCTGCCAGGAGGTTAAACCCCACCCGCACCAGATCAGCCAGCTTCTCCTGGGCCTCTAACACACGGGTTTGGAAGGCCAGGTGTGTTCCGTGGGGGTCTTGGGAGACAGCCGGTGTGGCAGGTGCTGCCTGCTGTGTGGTCTGTGCAGGGGGTGGGGTCTCCTTGATGCAGGTGGGCTGCCCTGATCCTGGAGGTGGGGAGCTGATGCGGCAGATGAGCTCTCTGAGGGCTTCTCTGTCGATGATGGGGTTGTCATCCTCGTCATCAGTGTAGAGTTGTTGGGTCTGCTCTGCAGGTGGTGTTGATGGTCCCTCTGCAATGTTAAGGGGAGATGCTGCTTTACATTGTGTTGACATGTTGGTCCAGGCATTGTACAAGTTCACATACAGACTGCATGACGAGGTACATTGTGGCTGTGTAGGTGGAGACGCCTGTTGAATGCGGGACAGTTGACATTTCAATGCCATCAGGGATGTGAGGTTGTACTTGTGCAGTTTCATCTCACATCCCCCTGCTATGCCAAATGTAATTGGCCAGTATCTTCACACAAGCGGCAGCAGTTTCGCCCTCTGTCCTGTTGTTCACGTGCTGCAGTTTGTCCCACTCTGTTGTCTCTGCTGCTGTGCTCTGACTGTCATATGTGTGTGCTGCAATTTAGTGAGGGTCGCACCTGCAGCTCTGAGTCTGCTGCCTATTGTCCCTTGCAGGCGGTATGCCTTTGACCTCTGTGTCCATGCAGTGTTGAGACAATACCAGTCTTGGGTGGATGTGTGTCTTGGTGGGAGTGGGGACTCTGGGGCATGGTTTGGCCGCTGCTGTGTTGTTGATGTCAGGGGTTGATTGTGCAGGTGGATGTGTCAGAGTGTGACCTGCTCCTTTACGGATGTGCTCCACACTCAGCCACCTCAGTGTCGTTGAGTGCACCATGTCATGGTAATCGGACTGCAGGCATGGTATTCGTCATGCAGTATCACTTATGTTGTCGGTGTGGCTCACGGAGCAGCAGCTTGGCTGGGTTCAGCACATGTGCATGGGTTGTATGTGAGCTGTGTGATGTGTGGGGTGGGCCCACTCTGGGCAGTTTGTCGAGGGTGACGTACTTGGTGTACCTATGTGTGCTGCAGTATGGCAAGGGGATCAGGGACATGATCTGTAGTTATTGTGGGTGTGCAGTATGGTCTGCTTATTTGTGCATGTGTGCCATTGTGCCCATCTCCCCCCGTCCCCCCAGTCCCTGGTCGCTACTCACCCTGTTGCTGTTGTGTCTGTTCCTGTAGAGCAGTGTCCGGGCCCCCAACTCCTGCCACCGTATCCACACTGATGACTGTCGACACCATCTCCTCCATCTTGTCCAGCTCCTCCTGCAGCGCAGGACTCCCACCTCCAGTCTGCATTGCTGCTTTGAGGTTGTTGGCGAGTTTGCTCTTGGTTTTGCGCTTGATATCAGTCCATCGCCTCTTGACCTCGTCCATTGACCTCCTCTGCACTCCGACAGCATTCACCTTGTCCAAGATGGACTTCCATATTCCATTTCTTGTGCCCAGTGACACGGTGGAGGTGATGAACAGTTGTTGATGGTGTCCGATCACCTCCGTGACCAGGATCTGATTCTCCTGCGGACTGAACCGCGGCTTCCTCTTCTTCTTGTCCTTCCCTGTCCCCGAGGGCCCTGGCTGGGGCTCCGGGGGGCTTGTGGGGTTTCGATCGTCCCCTGTGCCAGCTCCGCCTGACTCCATCATGCTTCGCTGTTGGTGTTTTTTTGTTTGGTGTTTTTTTTATCTGTTTTTGTGGTGATTTTTCCCGCCTGACGTGTGTGTATTGCAGGCCTTGCGCGCCTTATCGCGGATTGTCTCTTCGCGATTGGGCCCATCGCACCTTTTTTCGTGTTAAGGTTTGAATTTTTATCGCAGTCGCGCTAGTTGTTTCACGGACATTTTCCGCGTTCGTGTGCGTGTATTGCACGGTATCGCCGTGTTGTGAATGCCACGTTGACACGGCGTTATTTTCACGCGATGGGCTGCGATGTGAGAAGTTGTGGTAAGCTATTTTGGCGATGTTTATCACACGTTCTTGTGAATATACCCCTGGATGTTTTTATGGGAAGGAAGGGCTGAGCAGGGAAAGGGGGTTAGTGACAATGGTAGGGTTGAGAGGTTATGAAAGTTGGTGGAGTTATTAAAATCACAACAATTAATGTTCCTCTTAATTAGGTATACTCTTATTAGAGAACGAAGAAAACACAAACTTAATGATACTTGTTTTAGGACTTACATATACCAAAGGCCAGACTCTTGACCTTCTCTTTGCCTTTTTACTGTGCACGATGCCAACCCACCGGTTCCTTATGATGGGAATGCCAAGTGTTACAAAGTATAATCATGTCTAGTGTTATTTTTTAACCTAAAGTAGCCTGTCATAAAGGTTCTTTAATTTAGTTAGTGGACCAGGAATCAATCTCAAGAGTCAAAACCATATTTGATAAATACACCGCGCTGTCTCCCTCATTTAACACAATACTGTGTACTTTAACAGGGTGCTTACTAGATCTTTAAACACTGTGAAGGTGACCTAGTTTCTTGCAATTCGTGCATTGTTTACCTAATACTGGACATTGCATATTGTTGCTTAAATGGGATTTAGACCCACACCTGAAACAAAAAGTATTATTACTGTTTTGAAAATTCTTGACATCTTTGCCCTTAATTTGAACTTCATCAACGTAATCAGAATATCCTACAGCATTAACTATTGAAGATGAGGAATTAATGTACTTCTGAGACATCATGCAACTCTAAATTATTGAGCTTTCGATGCTTTTAGCCAGGTCAAGAACCTCTGACAGCGAAGAGCCTCTGAAACTGAGTAGTCTTTCTTGTATCATTTTTGAGTAGCAGCTGCACATAAATTGATCTCAAATGTAAATGTCAAAAGCTGTTCCAAAATTACATGTAGAAGCTAATGTCCTTAATGCAGATATGAGTTCCTCAACAACACTTTCATCAGCTCTTTGTTTCTTCTTAAAAAATTAAATCTTTCTAATAGAACACTAGGGGGCCCATTACGATAACCGGCGTTAAAAAATCCGCCATCTACTATAGCCTGAAAAAACCGCCCGCCTGCACCATGGGAATACCGACCGAGCAATTATGAAGTCGCGAAGCAACCACCGCCCGTGGCGGTAAAAACACACAAAATTCCGCCCGTCCATGTCAGAGTAGAAGATAATCCGTCCGCCACGGACGCAATCCCGTCCGACAACCCAAATCCGCCCACTCTGACGACCGAGACACTGGCCGTGAAATTATGATCTCCCCGACATGAGCGCGGAAAATCCACATATTCCCCGCCCGCCACGGTTAACAACAGTGATGAAAACTGACACGGCGGAAGCCCTGGCAGCCACGTCCGTGCACGGAAATCATTGGCGGACCAAAGAAACACACACAACATGGCCAACAAGTCCACTCAGCAAACTACGCCCAAATACCCAAACACAGAACACATCCCAAAGACACATCCCCCCTGGAAAAAAAAAGAAAAACTACAAATCCCAGAACACCAGGCACAACACACCTGAAAACGGCAGCCCATCATGACACACCCACATAGGTAAGTACAAAAGCAGCCCCTTCACAGTCCACAATCCCTTGCACTGCACAAAGCAAAGACGACAGCAGAGAACCCAGAGAGCCACAAAGGAAAGCAGCACACCACACGCACGCACACATCACACCCATCACCAACAACACCACCACCATCACCACCGAAACACCGGCACCACTAACCCCCTGCACATCACACACCACACACCACACACCCACCGCACCAGCACCACAAATACCAAACCACACACCATGGCAACACAAAGAATGCCTAAGTACACTGCCACTGAGTTGACGGTCATGGTCGACGAGATCATCAAGGTGCACCCACAAATCTATGGGAACCAGGTCCAACAGACACCAGTAGCCACCAGAAACAGAATGTGGAGCAGGATCGTAGACCAGGTGAATGCAGTTGGGAAAGTGCCACGCAACCGGGGTGAAATTACAAAGAGGTGGCACGACCTGAAAAGCGTGGTCAGGAAGAAGGAGGCCAAGAATCGTGAGCTGGCTGACAGGACTGGCGGCGGAAATCCCGCGCCATTCAAGACCTTCAAGGCATGGGAGGAGAAGGTGCGAGGCATTCTACATCCGGAGAGTCTCACCGGAATACCAGGGGAGTGGAGGCTGGTAAGTACAAACAAATGTATACCAGCACACCGCTATGTACTGTTATGCACTACCAGAATGCCATAGCTCCGAGGGACAAACACCCCCATGTCCAGTACACAATCCACAAGACATCTCTCACACATGCAACAGACACTCCCACACACTCAGCCCAAAGGTACCAACAAACAAAACCATGGGGGCATGTGTACAGTCAGCCAGCACCACAACTCACACCAGGTCCCCTTGTACCCCAGATGCGCCGGAAGGAGCACTCCCCACACCCACACACATGTGTCAGCCATAGCTGCACTAACCAACAAGTAACAGGTAAGTAGCCTTACCACAAAGTCCGTGTATCGGAGGGGGGACTGCAGAAGTATAACCCCCACCAGGCTCCTAGTCCTACAGCGCAGCAAGATGGAGCACTCCCCACACCCATGTGTCAGCCATTGCAGTGCACACCTACACCCGACAGGTAGATATGTTTCCCTACATGGAGGGGTATCTGTGGGTGGTAAGCCATCAACACAACTCACAACACGGCCCCCACTCCCACAGACCAGAAAGATGGAGCACCCCTCCCTCTCATAACCATGTGGTAGCCATTGCATTGCTCCCTCCAAACCAACAAGTAGGTAGACTACTGTACAGGGCGGGGTGTCTATAGGCATGAGGACTGTACTACGACTAACATTTGGGACATGTCACGTAGCAGAGGAACAGGTAGCACTGCTCCCTGTCATAATCATGTGACTAATGTGCACACGGACATGAATTACAGAGTCATAGCCCACATGAGCCATCTCAAATACAGTAACACGTAAGGAGTAACGTCTGCATGCACAAGTCTCACTGGAGTACTGACCCACATGGCGTGCACTGTGCCACTCATCACACACATCAGCAACACCATCGAAGTCTTGTCCATGTAGTCGTGTCTGCTTGTTCCGTTGACATTGTACAACATCACCCATGTAAGTCGATCTTGTCTCAATGTAACAGAGTGGAACCCCAGTAATGTCACATACACCACTGGACCCATGAACCACACAGCTACACAATGCACATTCAAAATCTCAGCCATCTCATCTTTCAGCCCCAGTGTCATGAAAGGTATATCATCTAAACAGTTGTCCCATATACAGTAGTTCAGCAAAGATTCCTGCCGATGACCAAAAATGTGTCTGCAGTGTCTGAAGCGCACGTCACACTGTGATTTACAACATACCTAATATAGTCAACACCCCAAGAGCACTGCATTGCTGCACATGGCTGAGGGGAGCACGCACACCAAGGAATTGTCCCATCTGCAATACGTTGTGTGGCACACAAACATTACTCACTCACTACAATGCTTGCAGTGTAATGTAGTTAAATGACAACAGTGAGCAGATATTCTGGGTATGTCAGACATACACACACCTTTGTCTCTGTAGTGTCGTGTGGCCAAAACACATGTCCCCTTCTGCACCCATATGTCACAGTATGGACCACAAAACCTCATTTCATATCAAAAGCGTTGATGGAGCTGTACTCCTTTTCCCATCTGCGTTTCTAAGCGGTTCATTTGAACACCAAAAACATATTTCATCTCAAAAGCGTTCATGGGGCTGTACCCCGTTCCCACCAAAGCCACAAAATGTAGGGGTACTGCAACACACACCGATTGGCATCCCAAATCCGTCCCATGCCACATGCACCCATCACACTATTCCATTGCCTTGATCACGCACACACATTGCAGAGCCATACACACGCATCTGGGAAATCAGTGCACAACTGTGCACAAACTGTGAATGTCAGACATCTAACACAAACCTTGCAAGGTGCAACACAATAACCTTTCGTCTCCGCCCCACAGGTGACGAACAGCATGATGCTGGAGAGGGAGACAGCAGCCATCACAGCCAGTCCACAAGCCCTCCACCCGGACTCACGGATGTGGAAGACCTGGACACCTCTTCGGACGAGGACTCCCGACCAGGCACATCTGGTGTGGCAGGGCGTAACCGCTCCCCAGGACCCCTCCTACCCACCAACCCATCTCCCAGGGCTGGTGACCAGTCCCAGGCCCCTGCTGCCACGGTCATTGCGGACACCACCACCGCCGCAACCACCACCACCACCACCACCACCAGGGCCTCCCTGACCACTCACCCTGCGCAAGGGGTGGTACGCACGTCGACATCCACCCTGGGACCAGAACGAGGCCCCAGGTGACCAATGTGGCGAGTGGGCAGGTCGGTGGCAGCAGTTCAGGTGGGAGGAGCAGGGTCAGGCCAACGCCATCAGAGCCTGGGAGCCAAGCCCTGCCGCAAATCGCAAGAGTCCTTGGGGCCTATGAAGAGGCCCAGGGACAATGGGCCCGGTCAGCTGCCGATACGCGGGAAGTCCTTGGGGTGTTGAGGTCCATGGACGCCCATATTGGCCAATTCGTGACCCGTATGGGCCAACTTGTCAACCTCATGGGCCAGCTAGTGGTGGTGGTGAGGGCCCAATCAAGGACAACCACACCACCTCCGCCACCACCTGCTGGGACGCAGGGTCGTGCAACATCCAGTTCCCCTGCGTCCACAGCGAGTGGGCAATACTCAGCCACCACCAGCAGCCCACAAACACAACCCCCCCTCTCAAACGTGGAAGGGGTCGTCCGAAGAGGAAACAGGTGTCCAGAGATGACTTTGCACGCTCCAAACGCCAGTGAGTCAGCCAGCCACGTTGGCCATCTACTGCATTCACTTGGACTACTATCCTACCCCACACTGCCATGTGAATGGCATGTGTCTGTCGGACTGTGGACCCAGAACAACATGGGTACACCTTGACCATCACGCGGACATGACCGTCAACGCATTGTTTCAGCATGCACCACTTTTGTGATCACCTTGCCCACAATCACATGTCACCGCTTAAAATAAATACACCTGGATCACATTATGTTGTATCTGATCTGTGTTTAATCAAGGATGTGCAACCATCACCATGATCAGAAATGCATCTGGAGTGTGGTATGTCGATAGGCCAGGAGAGGCTGTAGGGACCTAGGGGTGAAAAACAGAACAAGAGTCCATTGAATGTGTGTGTCACACACTCATCACACAGTACTTGTCATCAGGTTTAAGGAATGTACACACATCTCACAGAGCAACAGAGCACAATGCTACAGCCACTGTCAGTGGCATACTACCCTGGACATGGACCATTGCCACACAGCACTCAGTGAACAATAGGCCGCCGTGACAACGCACACATACACCTACACAACTACAGCAACATCAGCCGTCGTACATGGTCACTCACGTCAAGTGAAGTAGCGGGCGATGAGCTGCTGACGCTCATTCACTGCTTCCTCCTCTCCACTGTCCTCGTCACTGGACACGGCTTGGTCTGCAGGCGGGGGCCCTGGCTGATCACCGTCATCCACTATCAGGGGGATCTGCCTGCGAATCGCAAGATTGTGCAGCATGCAGCATGCCACAACTATCTGGCACACCTTCTGTGGGGAGTATGCCAGTGCACCCCGGTGCGGTCCAGGCATCTGAATCTGGACTTCAGGAGTTCAAAAGTCAGCTCAACCACACGTCTGGTCCTCCCATGTGCCTCATTGTATCTGACATCAGCGGGTGTCCTAGGATTACGTAGTGGGCTCAGCAGCCAAGGCCCGTTAGGATATGCAGAGACACCTGGGTGTGAGAAACACAGACAATCATTGCAATTCCAACAGGGTGCAAGACAGCATGTCACACCCAGCACGCTACACGAGTATGCATACTCACCAACAATCCATGCACGGTCCGGTTGAAGATTGGTCATCATTCGTGGGAGGATGCTGTGGCGCATGATGTGCGAGTCATGGGCGGATCCGGGAAACTTCGCACACACGTGTGTGATAATCATGTCCGCCAGGCACACCACTTGCACATTCAGGGAGTGGAAATGTTTCTGGTTCCTATAGATGTGCTCCATGGCCTGTGGTGCAACAAGGCCAACATGGGTGCAATCAATTGCACCAACAACGTGGGGGATGCGTCCAAGGGCATAGAAAGCACCCTTCACTGCCGCCAAATCACGAGCCCCGGGGAATCGGATGTACCGGTTCCTGTAGAGCATCATAGCTGACAGGACATCCCGTAGCACCATGCTGAACATGGGCTGGGACATCCCACCTCCACTGCCCACCGTGTGTTGGAAAGATCCGGTTGCGAAGAAATGCAGTGCAGCCATCACCTTAGCCGTGGGGGTGAATGCTGTAGGATACACCCTGCGAGGACGAAGGTGGGGTTCCAACATTGCACATAGGTGATGCAGGGTGGGTCGGTCCAGACGGAATTTCCCTATAACCTCCACATCCTCCATGTCTGCCAGCAATTGGTAGGGGCGATGTATGTTTGGTCTCCTCCTAGGACAGATGGAAGTGGACACATGTCAATGCAACACACCACATGGCATTTTCACATACACAAAACTAAAATTACTGACAAAGCAATAGAATCACAGAACAGCTGACAAGTAGGGACAGCACAGCTACAATACTCTTACACAGGTCCCCTTACCAATAGCTAGGACCACTGACACAAACCATTGCTATGAGCATGCACATGGGGATTTAGGCCATAATAGCTTGTAAGGCATGATGATGATTTCAGACTGCATATGTGGGAAGCGGCAACACCACAGCAATATACCTAGCTGCTGTGCCTGACACAGCTTCCGAGGCTGGGTGAGTATGGCACACACCAACAACACAATGTACACAGGCTGAGCGGCCCAAACAAGTGGGTCCTGTTGCACAACGGGATATGAGACAGTCAATGATGTCCCTAGTTCACCCAATGTACAGCACTGTACGTATCACACCTCCAACACACATTGACAGGTGTACACATTGACAACTTCATGACAACACAGCTGTGTGAATGCAAATACACATCAAAAGTGACACGTAACGTTGCACGTGCCAAGTGGGAGATGTACATTGAGAAATATTGCATGTGTGTGCATATGCACATCCCATGCTCCCATGCTAATGTGTACATGATGATGTGCCAACAGACATGTGGAGGCTGAGCACTGTCCGTCAATGCCTATGCACACAACATGAAGTGGCCCTGTCTAGTGTGGACATGCTCCCACACACAAATCATGGCCACACCTGCAAATGCATGGCGCACATTAAACTGTGGAGTCCACATGGCACCAGCGGACTCTACCCGCCATAGACCAGGCCCTTGAGGCCAACTCTAATGGCCCTCGCGGTTGCACCCTGCGTGTTCGACTATAGAGGTAAGCGTACCGGGACAGGTCGGAGCAGGCCATTGGGTGCATTTGAAGTAGGCAGACATGGTACACCAATTGCAGCAGCTTGGACCCACTGAAACAGCCCCAGGGGGCTATATGAGTGTGGGAGGGAGACCGGCATTACCACAGCTTCCAGGGACTGCTGCCTGGCATCCCTCAACAACACCTGCTGCTGCTGCCACCTGTCCACCTTCATGTCGACGACTCTGAAGATATGTCCAGGTCCACTCACCAGCGAGGAGCTGGAGATCCTGGATTCCGAGCTCCACGCACACTGCCCAAGGCTATTTCTTGCAAAAGTTGTGTGTGAAAGACAACTACAGTGTGTGTGGGAGTGCATGTGGGGGACACACATGTCGTTGATCCGCAGCACTATGAGTCAGAGCCTGTGGGGTTCCAACATGCACTGCTTGCCATGCTTACTACAGGTGGAAGGGGTATGTAGGCTCTCTGGCGCTTTCCCATGCATGTCTCTCCCGAGTGGTGGTACATGGCATTTTCATGTCAGACATCCAGTGACGCAGCCACTTGGCAATGCAGGACTCAGGGCAGTTATTGCTTGTGTGAATGGCTGGCTGGGTCCCTGCTGGCCTTCTCAGTCTCAGCAGACCTGGGCTGCACATTGACCGCCCAAATCCCAGAAGGAAACAACACTGACTGTACAGTGGGTTACATGTGTCTTTTGTTCACAACTCTCCGGAAATGCGCAAACTCAGCCCTGTCGATTGAACACTCCAGGCCTTGTGATAGGGATGTGTGTGAGAGATAGTGGCACTGAATGTGACCTCCATTGCGGGGTGAGCCATTCACAGGGCGAGTACGTTGAGGGCTGCGCAGTGTTGGACACAGTGAGTCCACCCACAAAGATGTGTTGCCTTGTCATCTATGTGTTGGTCTACCTGACAATGGACAGTAGATGTGGGCAGACTACACATTGCTCAATGTGCTGGCATCCTGCATGTGAATGGGATGGACAGGTACTGTGTACACACTTCCACCAGCATGCATTCACGTGTGGTGTACACATGCTGTCATGCCATGTCCGATTACTTCTTGGCTCTGTTACACATCTCTGAGTATTTTGGATGGGTCAGAATCATGCCACTGTGATTGGTGGATGTGGGTGATGATGAGAAGTGTATGAGTGATATTTCAACCCTCTTGTGTACCATCCCTGCAGTTGGAAGTCCTCCAGCCCAAGGCCTTGTGATGAGCCATTGCATCCAAGTTGATGCCTCTGTGTATGTGTAACCGACAGTGCAGCCAATTCCACAAAGGGTGTGACGTCATCTGCCGGATGAGCGACTACGTGGCGGAGACGAATCGGGGGATGCCCCTCGTATTGTCAGGTTAGCACGGCGCTGCATTTCACCACTAATGGTCTGCAACTTGACAGTCACACAGCCTGTGCCGGATGCACGTTTGTAGGGGCATCAGCAGCAAGCAAGTGTACAGTATTGTGGGATGGTGTCTTTTGCTGTGAGAGGCAGCATGTGTCCTCAGCCTACCCATAATCTGGGTAATGTGATGTCTGTTGTGTGATGCAGTGGGTTGTAAGTGTACTCTGTGCTGGGTGCATCTGACATGCATATGCGATTCCTGAGGGTCAAGGTGTAATTTGAGCACTCTGCTTTGTCAATGCATTCAGAGTCGTAGCCCTCAGGAACAACCTGTAGTAGGCTGGAGTGGCAATTCACATGTATGTTTGAGGCACTGTGCCTACTCTGATTTCGTTCGGACATATGTGTGCGATGCCTCACCTCATATTCCTGGTACTTACACATCCGGCACACTGTGCAACAGTAGTTGTGCTTGTGCGAACGACAGGTGGATGGCATGGGCTCATGACCATTGTGGACTGTCATGTTGCAGTCTGTGTGAGTGGTGTCCCATTCTGCTCCATGCAGGTATGACCTTGGCATAATTACGTAGTGGTCATCCTTGCCACCATCAGGACAGTGGGTGTGAACACAACGATTTGTGGCCATGGTCGCAGGGTGACACAGGCTGTGTGTTGTGCTATGTGCACAACACATGTGCCACTTATTAGCGGCTTCATTTTCTGTACGCCAGCCATTACTTTTTGATTGTGGTGGCTGAATACAATTGCACAGGTATCGTGCAACATGTGGATTTGGGAATGTTCTGTGCTGCTTCCCTTGCACATGTCTGTTTAATTGATGCCAAATGAGTGAGGCCACCTCGCTCTCTCTCATGTAGCATCTCCACTGGGTGCTGAGGGACAGGGGACGGTCAACAGTGGTGAGGCATCGGATGAAGCAGCTGCACAGGAGCTGAGTGAGACAGATGTGACCAGCACCTCGGAGGGGCCAGACCTGTGCTGGATGAATCACAGGCCGAGACGCCAACTTCTGCGTCATCTGAGGACGGAGGTGATGCATCCATGTTTGCTAGCACAGGGGACGTGGACTCTGGCTCCTCTTCAGCCATGCGGAGGCCAATGCCCGCCCTCCCATCTACTTCCACTGGTGCAACACGTGTCGGCACAAGGATGAAGGATGGAGTGTCCTTCACACCAGGCACAGCTGCCCCTGCACATGTGACCCCTGCTGCCCTCAGTGCTGGGTCTGTTGGGCTTGTGCGGCATCTCTGCGTGGGGCAGACAGCTCTCCATAATGACTTCATTGCCCATGACATCACCTTGCCGCAGGTGACATAGTTCATGGAGGGCCTACATGTACGCGTGGGTGGGCTACACCAGACTGTCCAATGGTTGTCCTCCCCAGTCAAGGTGGGCCTTCAACTGGGCCAATCTCAGGCTGACATTCCTGACCCTTTCTCCACCCCCCTGGAAAGTGGCGCAACTGACAACAGCAGGGCACGAGTCCTAAAAAAAGGAGTGGGGGGACGCTGACGTCACGACAGGAAGTGACATCACGAAAGGTGGCTTGCACCGTCAGACTCATTGCCTCCCCTCGCCCACCCCTTAGATGCGATTGCATCAGAGAAGCTAGCGCGTGCACCAGCAGCTCCGATCTCGCCCCAACGAGGCCAAAGAGTGAATGTGTGGCTCCATTTGCTCCAGTTATCGAGCTCACGGTAAAATAAGTGGGGGGACGCCGTCCACCCGCGTGGTACCCCGACTCGAGCCCTGGCACTGTGCAAGCAAAGTGTCCTATTGGCTTTGCGATATGTGTGATTTGCATGACACTCGTTGGCGGGGGATGGCTCGGAGGCCCGTCACCCTGAGGCCCATATCTCACTCCATGGGTCCCTTGTCAATGGCAGTGGATGTAATGACTATGCGCGCCGGGGTGGGTCTACCTTTCGTCTGGGATGGTGTTTGCGGCCTGGCCCGCTAGGGCAGCTACAGCTTCTGTGTGTTGCATGTGGTGTATCCGGACTCCGGAGACTGTCATGCATTGTCACTGTTGTCCAGGGATCGTGTCGGGGTACCACGCGGGTGGACGGCGTCCCCCCACTTATTTTGCCGCGAGCTCGATAACTGGAGCAAATGGAGCCACACATTCACTCTTTGGCCTCTCTGGGGCGAGATCGGAGCTGCTGGTGCACGCGCTGGCTTCTCTGATGCAATCGCATCTAAGGGGTGGGCGAGGGGTGGCAATGAGTCTGACGGTGCAAGCCACCTTTCGTGATGTCACTTCCTGTCGTGACGTCAGCTTCCCCCCACTTCTTATTTAGGACTTGTGCCCTGCTGCACACTGAGAATATGTTGCCTGCGAGATGTGAACAGGAGAAGGGCGCCATGACCTCCCACCCACCAAGCTCCACTGCCATCCCGTGCCCTGGGTAGCCTGTGCAGGTGGACAATGTAGGGGGTACACCTGGAGAACAGGGGATGTAAGTGCCTTGGCAAGGGCCTGGCAGACGCACAGCAGTATCCAGCATGTCCCCAGAGGGAGGGCTAACGTCTACACCTGATGCAGCATTGATCGTGTGCCCGCCTGTTGTGCCCACATGAGTTCACATTCATCCCCAGACAGGTAGGCTTTCCAAATACCCAACACAGTGGAAATCTACCCCTCCGGAATCCTCCCCACACAGTGTGTTTCAACACTGCATGAGTGCACCTACCCGTGCCACCCACCCAACTGGGCCAAGCAGCCCTCCCGCTTCACATGCCACATGTGTGTCTTCCACAGTTGTGCTTCTCTCTCAGGGGCGGACCTCCAACTGTCCCGTAGCACACAGACAGCACCGAGTCGGACTGGCATCCTGTTTGAATGGTAGGCACCCTCACACAACTACCTGTGACACAGTGGTGGCTGTAATGGCTATTGTGACTGCCATGGCAGTGTTGCTGGCCATGGCAGGGTACACTCACACACATTGCATACGCATCTTTTCGTATCACTACTCTGCACATCGGACTGGCCACTGTCCCTGGTGTTGAACAATATTGCCGCCTGTCTATGTAATCTGTGACTGGATGCTGTTGTTCCTGTAGTCGGTTGTGTCTGTGTAGTTGCTGATTGCAGTTGTTACTGTGGGTGCATAGTTAAGTGAGGTACATGCCGTGTATGGTACCTCAACAATTGCAATGTCTGGTCTTACATTCCAATGTGTTTTACACGTGGCAGGGACTTCACTTCTTTCAGACTCTGCTACTTGTGTGTGTGATGAAGAAGTATTTTTGTGACACGGATTGTCTGCATGTATTTGGTGTTATTTCTGGGAAAATGTATACGTGTCATGTTTGCGTGCAAGCAAAGCACAGGGTGTGAGTCTAGCCACAGGATGACAGGTAGCATGTGCAGAGTGTGCGGGTATGTGTGAGCTTACTTTCTGTGTGGCCAGCAGTGTAGGTGTATGTTAATCTTGTGATGAACATTGAGCCTGGGCACATGGCTTACTTTCAATGTGTGTATTTGGGAGGTGTAGGTATGTGTGGTGTGAAGGGTGTGACTTTGGGGTAGTGTTGGTGTGTGTGTGTGCGCGCTCTGGCAATGTCGACTACACACATGTGTTACCCAGGGCCATGGTGGGTGTTTGTAACCGTGTTCAGGTCTGTGAATGTGAGCACATGTGTGTATTGTATGTTGCACAGTGTGCAGTGTGTGGGTGTGTCCTTGCAGTTCAGGATGACTCCTACTTGATATGTTTTGGACATTGTGGGTCTGCAGGGTGTGTGACTGTCAAGTTTGTGCCTTGTTTACTTGAGCATGTATGTGAATTTCTGCAGTTCGTACTCACTGTGCAGACCTGCCCACCCACACTGATATCATGTGTGTGTTTTGTCATGCATTCTGTAGCATGCTTCTTGCGTGGCTCCTAATTTTGCTTGATGAGTGTGATGTCAGACTGTGAAGGTAATTGTACACATATGTAGGACTGTGCTTTGTAGTGACCAGGCCATCAGTGTTAATGTGATGTTCTGTTGGGCCACGTCAGAGTCTGACAAGCCAAGGCCCACGACCTGTAGTATTTCACTAGGTCCACTGTGGCGGCAACTCATATGCATTGACATCCAATGACACTTGACTACATGGTCATCGCACGACTCTCGTGTACTTCACACACTCTCATCCTCTCTCATTCGTACTTGTCTTCGATGAATAATTCTACAGAGTCACATATTTGCTTCAAGGCATGTATTTGGACTTACTTCCTCTGTGATGCAGTATAGTGGACACTACTGGCAGCAAAATGCATGTGGAGGATATACTTAGCATGATTACACATACAGAAGGGGGTACAGGTAGATGTGATTAGTTGTTGACTGGGGAATAAAGGCTTCAGAGTTACAACTGCCTTGCCCTTGCTATGCTAAAGTACATTTGCTCATTACTGAGGAGCTCTAGACTTTGACACAGACAGTATTCATTTTGCCTACCAGACAGCTTGACATCATAGGCACAGTACATCTCAGTTCCATGGTACAGGATTACTACAATAGTGACTCCGACAGACCTGCGTCAGAGGTGACATCAGAGCATGAGCCTACATGCATGCAGCAGCGACTCACAAGTTGTTGCAATATGGTGGCTACTGAACATGACACAATAACTAGGGCCATGTTGTATGGGGTTGCATTTGTTGTCCATGCAAAAGTCCTGGCACGGAAGTACAGACAAAGGTGAGGTGACAGTTCTCACGTAATACAGCAGACAGATAAGTGTGCACTGACAGGTGCATGTGTTCAGGTGCGCAGAATACATATTATAGCATAGTTGTTCGTGCAGTATTGGCCATGTGGTTACTGTACACAAGTCCCATACCTCTGCCTCCCCCTGTTCATGCAGAGACACGGGATATGGTGAGGAACAGAGTGCATGTCCCGAAAATGTCAGATGTCATGGCAGTGGAGTTGATGGTAAGGTGTTAGTTGCAGATTGTATGGTATAGTTGTTGTACAGCTAACTGCCCACTCCGTGCGAAAGCCAAGCATAGGTACGGTGTTGAACATCAATGTTCAATTAGGGGTATTGAGTCGGGGACCCATGAATTGACAAGTTGTCATGTATGCGATACCTTCCAGCAGGGCATCCATCCCATTGATGGTAAACATGGATGACATCCAATGAAGCGGATGGTGGGTAGCAACGTGTTCGTCGTAAGTTGTCCCTTGTAGAAGCCTGATGGGACATGTTGGATGACATTCGATGAAACTGTGACCCAGAAGACGTTGTGTGGAGGCACACTGGTCCCATTGCAGTGTGTCCCCGATTGCAGCCACATACGCCATGCCCCCATACACTGAACAGATCCTGTCGTGGGCGTCCAGGGGTGCAAACAAGTGTACCAAGTCCGCCTTTGGACATGCCGGGTTGGAGAGACATAAATCCACAGGACAGTGGAACGGACACCTCCGACAGTAGAAAACGGGGATGACGCAGCTGAACATTGCAATGCGGTAAGTTACTCGGTAACTTACATTCAGCATAGCCAGATTTGAACAGCCCACTATGTGTAGCAAGCTGTCACTGTACAGCTTGATCTGTCCGGCGTAGTTGAGAGGCACTGGTGCAACAGCCATTTTGCTACAGGGTGATGTGATGGCATGCTCCGGATGCCTGAGCAGTCAGCAGAGTGCAACCTCCGACGATGCTGGGAATTCAGGAATGGATGTACGGCGGCAGGACTTGGGGTATAGCTTGGGCGGAGGACACAGGCCCTCATCCCACATGCTTCAATGAATGGTCAAGGCCAGTGGTGTCTGACTCTTTCCAGATTACTTGCATTTGGCCCACATGGGGGAGTGGTATAATTGTATTTTGTAGTATTATCTTTCTTTCATGTTAGGCGCTATCTGCCAGTGAAAGGTTTCCTCTGCATGGCTATGTTTGGCTTCTTGTTGGTACAATGGCTCCATTCTCCTGCATAATTTGTTGCAATGTGATTTCAGAGTAGGAATGGACGGCCATTCAGTGCTATCTGCTCTCCCGTGTGTGGGCGGGACACTACGTTTCCGATGTACATTGAGGCTTCTGTGTGGGTGTAGTAATTGGAAACACCTGTTCTCAGGCAGCAGGGTTTTTCTATTTTGTACATTGCATGGCTTGATATTGCGAGCAGGATGGTATAGGTATTTTTGGATGAGACTGGCGTGCCTTTTCCGGACAGTGTCCATATTCTGCGATGTTATGTAGCAGCCGCCGTGTGCTTCTCCATGTTTTGCACACATGGGTGTGTCCTATTTTGCCATCACATTACTCCCCTGTTCGGGACACTTGTGTGACATCCAGTTGACAACTGTGAGTTGTCGGTTGGGGACATGATTGATGCAGGAAGGCCACGTGACATGTGCCTTCAGGGTGGGGCTGGTGTGTGGGGTGTGTAGTTGTGACCTTGTGGTGTTTGTGTGCAGCCCATGCGTGGCGCTGTCGTTGGCCTCTGCGTTGTGCGCATGTGTACCTGCGTCATCGCCGCTGCGGTGCCGTGACGGGGACGTCACTTCCTGGTCCCGGGTAGTGGGTGCCCAGGATGTTGCGAGTTGTTTTATTTTAACAGGTGGGACATGTGTGGGTACAGTGGTGGATGTGTCCTGTCCACACAGGGGTGTCTGGGGGGGCCATGTCCAGTTTTTCCGCCCTTGCATTGTGTGCAGTGTTTGCATGCCCTTGTTGTGTGTCTGCCTACCTGCGTCGTCGTGGCGCGTTCACTCCTAGGTGGTGCATCAGGTACAGCATGGGGATGGCCTTGAGTGCAGGATTCATTTCGGGGTGGGCTGCCTTTTTGGTCTCCGTACTCAACAGTCGGGTTTCCGCCTTGGTATCTCGTGCGGTGTCTCTTTGCCGGTGAGGCTGTTTGGTTGTGGCATCGTAATTTGTACGCCGGGCGGAACGTCATTTCGTCGGACGGTGTGTCTCCATTGGCTCGCGCTGCTACGTAGACGGGCGCACTTTGATGGCGGGCGGCGTCGCAGGTTTACGGGCGGTGTTTGGCTGACTTTTCACATCCTAATTTGGCGGGCGTGTGGGCCGTTGATGGCCGACGGTAACTAGCGGTTTTTGCCTCCGACAGCACGGCGGTAGTGCTTCCGCCCGACATCCTAATGGACCCCTAGGTTCTTCTGTGAATTTGACCCTAAGTATTGGGATGGTTTCTGACTATTCATTCCAATCACCCGATTGTCCTGATGTGGCAACAGCTGGCGGCAAATTATCAAAAAATTGCTGGCCTTCATGGCCCAAGTGGCTAAACAAAATAACCAACTTTCTTTTAGGTTCAAATTCATCTGCTCCAACAGTGATTAAATTGTTTTCAAAAGATGTCAACCAAGCATTCCCCTAAATCACTGGCTTTCCAGGATGTTGAAGAAATGGTGAGATCTGCACTACACTTTTAGAAGCCATTGAAGTGGTAATTATAAAATGCTAACATCCAATAAAGAGTTGCAAATGACAAGCATTAAAGGTCTGAGAAGTCTTTGAAAACTTCAGAAGCAAGTGACAAAGGATGTTGAAGAAACCTCCTTAAAGTAAATATTCCCAAGTCCTCTTGAAATATTTCAGGGAGAATTACTCCAACAAATATTAAAGCATAGTTGCTGAATGACTTGAAGTTCCCAAACCAACATGGCTTGGATTTGTGGGTGTCGTGGCTCATAAACAGTTAAACATAAGAGTACATTGGACAGGCAGTTCAAATGAGGACAAATTGTGCCATGTGCATGCGCGAGCGCAGTAGTTCACGACTGCTGTAGCTGCATTACACGGCTCGGAGCTGAAATGAGCAATTTGGGTGGGGCTGAGCTAGAAATAGCCCAAAAGCAGCCGTGGGCAGTATACAGTTCCAGAATGAGCAGCACTGACACTCACCAGGTAAAGGCTTCCCGAAAACTGAAAATGGCAGCCGAAGACTCTGGGGGCTCCAAAATTCTTCAATCGTTGCCAAATGTTACAAAGTATAATCCTTGAGGCAAACGGAGATAAGTGTCTGGTTTTATTTTTGAAACTGAGAAGTAACATGGCAGGAGCCCACATGCAGCCTGTCCTCAGTCATCAAGCACCCAACAAAGTCTAAGCAAGCAATGCAGGACGGCAGCATGGACCGCGAACAACGCAATTAAAACATAACATGCCAAATGAGATTGAAAATTAGCCTTGAAGTGAGAGCTCACTCCACATAGCAGCAGCTCGCTCCTTACAAACCAAACCTATTAAAGCTACAATACAATACATCAAATTATACATACAATGGAACTTACATTCTGGTACATGATATGCTACAACACCAAGTGACTGTCCCCTTATCTCTAAGTAATCAAGGTGCCTCAATCATGAATAGCTATATCCCACCAAAGGTCTCTACCATAAGCTAGAAGCATTAACAATTAGATACTTTCACTTTAAGACTTGAAGCCCAGCACAGTGATTTTTTTCAAATTTTCATAGTTTCGCGAAGAACATAAAGATAATCTTCTATCCCTCGACCAAATTTTCTAAATTAAAGTACTCAAACATTCTCCATGTAACACCTCACCAAACCCACATTTTGGTTTACTGTTAATTATCAGCAAATAAAGCCATGAAAAGAAACGTTTTTGATAAATCTTTTTGAAGGATTTTGTTAAAGCAGAACAAAACATATATGCAGGCATCCTCAGCATCTCAGACTTCCACAGTGCATACGTATAGCACAATAATTTAACATAAATGAGCCAGCTCACATGTTTGCCATTGAAGACAATGTAAATTCTGTGGACATGGAATTTGAAGCAAGGCTAGGCGCCAGAGATCCATACTAATAACATCCATGGTAGCAGCACCTCTCTAAAGTTTGGGCATGGATCAGAGGCAGTAGCGTTGAATTAATTTACTCCATTATTGTGTCACCATTCGCAGAAGGAGTACATAACTTGAAGATGCACAGGCATCAGGTATGTTCTGAGGATAAAATTAAATTTGATGAGCCTTGCGGGTGCGTTTATTGAGACAAGGTGTACATATTGTGAGGCACGATTCCATTCAGGGTGTGTGAGTGTAACACCCAACTCATTTAGCTCTCAGAGAGGTTAATGTTTTTAGCCTGGTGGTTCTTATGGTCTTTTAGGCTAAAGTAAGGAAATGTCTACGATTTCCCAGTGTCCACAACATCTGAGTGAATACATATGTCGGCAACACCTCCCCTCCCTCTCCCCATGTAAGTGCCATGGTTCTGGTTAGTGCTGTGCACGTAAGGAACTGCCCTGAAGCAAGAGCATGTGTTTGACGCAGATCATCAAACAGCATGAGGTGACCGAAACTGCACAGGTTGCACGGAGTGGTTATCGCTGGTTGGGCCCAAAGGCGTCTATTTGCCTCTTTCACCAACCAAGCAAAATGGGGGAAGGCCCACAGTAAAACCTCCAGGGCATATGGGATCACTCCTGATCTACGGTGCAGGTATCAGTGGCAGTTATATTGTGTCACCTGCAGTAAGATGGGCACAGGCCACCTAGAACCACACCGCTTGTCCCGTACATTCGCCCCTACTTCCTTAGGGGCAAGTCCACCCTTTAAATATGCATATTCAATGGAGATGCTTGGGCTAAACCATCCCTTCACACTTTGGAGCTGGGCAGCCAAGTAATAAGACACAAAGTCTAGAACTTCCAGACTCCCCCTGTGGAAGATATAGGGTGTCCCTCTCCTCTGTGCCCCCCACACCAATTCTGTCAGCAATGTGGGAAACTCTTGGAAAAAATGATGGGTCAGCTGTAATATGTGTAAAAAAGTATAAGAACTAGGGCAGTAACACAATTTTGGCCAGCGTTACCTGATCTATTGTCTATAACGGGAACCTGCACCAGAAGCCATTGGAAGTCCTGGCCAACGTCAGTGCCCTCCCAAGGTTACCCTGTACTATGTCTTGTTTGTCTCTATGAATCCGTACTCCTAGATATTTGAACATGGTGCATTGTACCAGGAATCCCCCAATCATTGAGGCAGTGACTTGGCTGGTGCCTCTCTCCGTCAGTTAGAAGTTTCATGACTTTTCTGCAGTCACCTGTATACCAGAATATGTCCCGTATTGATGTAACTCATCAAGTAGCACTGGTAAGACTGAGGTGTAGTCTCGCATAAATAACAAAATGTCATCCGCATATGGTTTGTGTGTGTGTCCATGGATGGAAATCCTGACCCTTGTGTCTTGGCTGAGAATATATTTGCCAGAAGCTCCATGGCTAGTGAGAACAACAGAGGGGAAAGGGGGCACCCTTGACACGTCCATCGCTACACAGATCAAAAGTCTAAAATCACATTTCTTGTCTGAACACAGGCCATAGGAGCCACATAAAGTAGCTGTACCCATTTAATAATGCCATTGCCAAACCTTATATTCCACATGGTCACCCATAGAAAGCACCACTCAAGAGAGTCAAAGGCTTCTCCATTTCTATGGAGGCTGCAGCCAACTCAGTACAGCCTGAGTCCACAATACTCAAGATGTGGAACATTCATTTGACTTTTGGGACCATGCTACAGCACGGGAAAAACTTATTCTGGTCTTGGTTTATCTATCAAATAGGGCAAGACTTTGAGAATACTATTGGCAAGGGTCTTCCCTAGAACTTTACAGTCAAGATTGTCAAGGTTTTGGCTAAGTATTCTGTCCCAGGATGCGTGCGGTCAGGTTAGGGTGACGAAGAATAAGTCTATGCGGGTGTGGAGTATATCAAGTGATAAATAAAGCAAATATTCTCATTTTAGAGGGTTCAGTGTTCTCCAGCACTCCATTGAGTCCCAACCCCTGACCCATAGTGTCAATACTTCCACCAGTTTCCAGACTGGGGGGCTATGTATAATGGGGTGCGACCTGTCCAGTTCAACGTCTCGGATAGCATTAAAGTCCCCACCGACGATAAATGGATCTTGGGGGTATCATGCTATCAGTGTGCCCAATAGTTCCAGATATGCCAACTGCTCGAGTTCAGAGCACTATCAGGCTAATTGTGTGAAGTATTTTGCCATCCATTCTGCCAAATAAGTATATCTAGCACCCTTCCTTGTCTACCTTGCATATTATGATCTGGTAGAGAATCCGGGATGTAACCAGATTGCCACTCTATGGGCATAGGCTCAGAAGGTGGTTCTGTGAACCTGTCTCCACCATCTCTGTTCAAGACCTATGCCTTCCTGTAGTGCAAGGTGTGTCTCCTGTATGAGTACCACCTGCACTCCACACCGCTTCAAGTATGTCTCTTGGTCAGCCTTCCCGGGCCCCATATGTTCCAAGTTATACAAGTGTAGTTGGCAGCGTTCTGTTTTGGGGGCCATTGCCTGCTCAGCACCCTTAACTCAGTTTGTGTCAATGTTGTGTGAATGTTGCCCTAGGGGTACCCACTATGGTGGTAGCTGTATCATCCACACAGAAACACACATGGCAGGAAGGACCTTTGAGTAGCACCTAAGAGAATCCCATAAGTGGTGGCTGGGTGAACAGGCCCTATACTCCTACAAACCCCAACTTAATCTCCCCCCCACCAGGGCCGAGCATAGAACTGCCCAGTGCCCACACCTGTCAACATGAACTGTTCGCCCTGCATTACAACAAACTATACAGTGCCTGTCCTGCAAACAAAAAGCGGGCATAAATACACTTTTGCAAATAGTCAATTGGGGTAAAAAGACAAAAGAAAGAGTATGCCAAAACCAGCCGATGTCAATGGAGGCCGCACGTTTGGGCGCCCCAAACCCAAAAATCGAAGATAGTGTGGAACAGCCTCAACAGCTGCACTCTGTCAAATGAGACAGAGGGACGGTAATATTCTTGAACGATAGGCAGTATGTCGAAGTCGTATGGATTGCAGCAGCCTTGTATTATAGATTATCTGCTAACCGTGGCATGAGTTGAGGCAGTTCATTGCCTGAGATCCTGGATCTATTACTGGAGGTCGCCTCATCTTCACTGGTGCAGTCACTGGCCTCTTCCCTGGCCATGCAGCAGGTCTTCTGGGTTATCGCTGCCACAGTGGCCAAGACACCACCTCTCAATTCTGTGACCTGTAGTGGAGAGGAGCTAGTCTTGATCTGTAGCCGGTCTCTGTTCCCCCTAGCTCAGCATCTCGGTTTCAGGCTTTGCTTCGGATAAGACCCTTTAGCAGTTTCCTTCATTTTTTCCCTGACCCAGGCTTCTTTGGGATCAGTGAAAAACAAAGACTGACAGTCTACCATAAGTTTTATTTGCACTGAGAACAATAACATCTGGTATTTCTTGTTAGAGAAGCTTTGTCCTGATCACACGGAAGGAGTTACGTTGCTGGTTTATTGCTGCAGTATAGTCAGAGAAGACAAAATACCCTGGAATTTTCAACGAGCTTAAGTCTCTTTTCACTCACCTCCCTCAAGACAATGTTCCAGTCTCTAAAGTGAAGCAGCTTTCCTAGGGGAGATTCTGAGTGGCTCTCCTGGTCTGGGCAGATAATCTGAGCTCCTGTTGTCTCTTTCAATGGCAAACAAAGTTGTTAATTCTTCTTACCCTAAAGCTGTTGTTATCCATTCCTTAATGAAAGCCGCAGGGTGATGCCTTCTCTTTTGTCTGGGATCCCTACAAAATGTAAGTTGCTGTGGCGCCACCTGCCTTCAGTATCCTTAGCTCTGTATTCAAGGAACCTAACCCGCTCCAGCAGTTCAGCAGATAAATACTTCAGTGCAGCCACCTTGGTGAAGAGCTCAGAGATGTTGGATTCCGTTGTTGTCACCCTGCTCTCCTCTGTTTGCACCAATATAAGGTTGAGTGCCACTAAGTCAATTTTGGCCTATAGGGCCTTTTTGGGGTCCATGACAGCCTTTAATATTATGTCCAATGTCGTTGGAACAACTGCCAGCTGTCCATGCCGAACACCACCCACGGCCAGTTCTCCTGCCGTCACTGCTGCCAAACCTTCACCACCCTCCGCACCCCCACGGCTGCTGCCCCCCCCACCGGATGCCAGCACCCCCGAAGCCCTGAGGTGCATCCTCCTCAATGTGCGCTCCCTGCACAGACACATTGTAGACATCTGGGACCTCCTCAACATCCTCTCGCCAGACGTCGCCTTCTTCACAGAAACTTGGACCAACTCCACCTCCGCCCCCGACATCGCCACTGCCATCCCTGACGGATACAAGATCCAGATGAAGGACCACCCCGGCCGCCCAGGAGGAGGACTTGCCATCGTACACAGGAGCTTCCTCCAACTCACCAACTCCAGCTCGAGCGTCAGCCCGCCCACCACCGAACACCTCAATTTCCAGATCCATACCAGCCCCAGAACGACCCTATGAGGCACCCTCGCCTACAGGCCTACAGGCCTCCCGGACCTCGAACCACGTTCACCACTACCATTGCCAACCTCATTGCGCCCCATGCCATTGCCTCCACAGATTACATACTCATCGGAAACCTCAACTTCCACCTCGACAACCTCAGCGACCCCAACTCCGCCACCCTCCTGGACACCCTCGCCAACCTCGGACTGAAACAACTCGTCACCACCCCCACCCACAAGGCAGGACACACCCTCGACCCCATCTTCGCAGGAGGTAACAACATGCACTTCAGCCACACCATGCAACCGCCCTGGATGAACCACCACTGCATACACATCCACGTTGACAAACCCACCGCCCCCAATCCTCGGAAGACCGCACCACCTACAAGAACGCCATAACACAATACCACCAATGCATCAGATCCACTAAAAGGACCTTCATCCAGAACAAGATCCGCGCCAACTCCAGCAACTCAAAGGAACTCTTCAGCCTTATCCAGGAATTCACCAAACCCCCCAGCGAAACCACGGACATCACCCCCTCCCAGGACCTCTGCAACAGGCTTGGCTCCTACTTCCATCTGAAAATCAAGGGTCTCTATGACAACTTCAACGACCAAACACCTGACTTTGAAACCACTCCCTCCTCCAGCAACGCCAGCCAACCCACCATCTCCTCCTGGACCTCAGTCACCACCAAAGACACCGCATCAACCATGAAAGGCATCCACTCGGTGGCACCCACGTACCCCTGCTCCCCGCATATCTTCCACAGAGCCGCCGCTGCCATCGCACCGGAACTACAATGCACCATCAATGCCACCGTCAAAACCGGCACTTTCCCAGATGACTGGAAACACGCAGAAGGCAGGCCCCTACTCAAGAAGCCCTCAGCGGATCCTACGGACCTCAAGAACTATCGACCCATCTCCCTTCTCCCCTTCACGGCCAAAGTCACAGAGAAGACCCTCAACGCCCAAATAACGAAATTCATCGAAGAGAACTCCATCCTCAACCCCTCCCAATCCAGATTCTGCAGCAACCACAGCACTGAGACCGCTCTACTTGCGCTACAGACGACATCCGCACCCTCCTTGAGCAAGGACACACCGCAGCCCTGATCCTACTTGACCTCTCTGTAGCCTTCGACACAGTCTCCCACCGCACACTCACCACCAGACTCCACAAAGCTGGCATACAGGGAACCGCCCTCGACTGGCTCCGCTCCTTCCTCACCGGCAGAACCCAAAGAATCAGACTTCCACCCTTCCTCTCCGAACCCACAGAGATCAACTGCCGAGTATCCCAAGGATCATCGCTCAGCCCCACGCTCTTCAACATCTACATGGCCCCCCTCGCCGCCATCGTCAGACATCACGGACTCAGTATAGTATCCTATGCTGACGACACCCAGCTCATCCTCTCCCTCACCAAGGACCCCATCACCACCAGACTCAACTTCCAGGAAGGAATGAAGGACGTCGCATCCTGGATGAGCAGTCAATCAATCAATCAATCACGGCATTTATAGAGCGCGCTACTCACCCGGGAGGGTCTCAAGGCGCTGGGGGAGGGGGTAAGTTACTGCTCGAACAGCCAGGTCTTGAGCTGCTTCCTGAAGGAGAGATGGTCCTGGGTTCGCCGAAGGTGAGTTGGGAGGGAGTTCCAGGTCTTGGCTGCCAGGTAGGAGAAGGATCTTCCTCCGGCGGTGGTTCTGCGGATGCGTGGTACGGTGGCGAGGGCGTGGCTGGTTGATCGTAGCTGGCGGGTGGGCGTGTAGAAGGTCATGCGGTTGTTGAGGTACTTTGGGCCCAGGTCGTGGAGGGCCTTGTGTGCGTGGGTGAGGAGTCTGAACGTGATTCTCTTGCTGACGGGGAGCCAGTGCAGGTCTTTCAGGTGTCCGGTGATGTGGCTGTGTCGGGGATGTCCAGGATGAGTCGTGCGGAGGCGTTCTGGATGCGCTGGAGTCTTTTTGAAGTTTGGCTGTGGTTCCGGCGTAGAGGGTGTTCCCATAGTCCAGTCGGCTGGTGACGAGTGCCTGGGTGACGGTCTTCCTGGTTTCAGTGGGGATCCATTTGAAGATCTTGCGGAGCATGCGCAGGGTGTTGAAGCACGAGGATGAGACGGCGTTGACTTGTCTGGTCATCGACAGGGAGGAGTCCAGGATGAAGCCCAGGTTGCGTGCGTGGTCCGTTGGCTTGGGCGCGGTGCCCAGGGCCGGGGGCCACCAGGAGTCGTCCCAGGCGGAGGGTGATGAGCCCAGGATGAGGACTTCCGTCTTGTCTGAGTTTAGTTTAAGGCGGCTGTTCCTCATCCAGTCGGCGACGTCTCTCATCCCGTCGTGTAGGTTTGCTCTGGCGGTGGTGGGGTCGTTGGTGAGGGAGAGGATCAGCTGGGTGTCGTCGGCGTAGGAGATGATGTTGAGGTTGTGTTGGCGTGCGATGGCTGCGAGGGGGCTCATGTAGACGTTGAAGAGCGTTGGACTTAGTGAAGATCCTTGTGGAACGCCGCAGATCACTTCAGTGGCCTCGGATCTGAACGGGGGGAGGCGGACTCTCTGGGTTCTTCCGGCGAGGAACGAGATGATCCATTCCAGTGCTTTCTCTCGGATTCCGATGTTGCTGAGGCGCTTCACTAGGGTGCGGTGGCAGACGGTGTCGAACGCCGCGGAGAGGTCCAAGAGGATGAGGGCTGCTGTTTCCCCGTTGTCGGTTAGGGTTCTGATGTCGTCGGTGGCTGCGATGAGGGCGGTCTCGGTGCTGTGGTTGGCCCGAAACCCGGACTGCGAGGGGTTGAGGGATCCATTCGTCTCGAGGAAGGCGGCAAGCTGTCCGTTGACGGTCTTCTCGATGACTTTGGCCGGAAACGGAAGGAGCGAGATGGGACGGTAGTTCTTGAGGTCGGTGGGGTCCGCCGTTGGTTTCTTCAGGAGGGCGGTAAGCTCGGCGTGCTTCCAGCTCTCCGGGAAGGTGGCAGTGTGGAAGGAGGAGTTGATGATGTCCCGGAGATGGGGTGCGATGGTGGCGTCGGCTTTGTTGAAGACGTGGTGTGGGCAGGGGTCGGTTGGTGATCCGGAGTGGATGGAGTTCATCGTGCGGGTGGTGTCTTCGGTGCTGATCGGGGTCCAGTTGCAGAGGGTGGTGGTGGCGGGCGTTGGTTCGGCGGTAGGGTGCGTGGTTTGTGCGTCGAAGCTGTTATGTATGTCGGTGATCTTGCGGTGGAAGAACGTGGCGAGTGAGTTGCAGAGGTCTTGCGAGGGGTGATGTCGTTGTTTCCGGCGCTGGGGTTGGAGAACTCTTTGACGATGCTGAAAAGTTCCTTGCTGTCGTGGGCGTTGTTGTCCAGTCGTTCTTTGAGTGCCGACTTCTTGGTGGCACGGATCAGCTGGTGGTGTTTGCGGGTGGCGTGCTTGAGGGCGGACCTTTTGTCTGTGGTCTGGTCGAGTCGCCAGGTTCTCTCGAGAGTGCGGCAGTTCTTCTTGGATTCCTTGAGGTCGTTGGTGAACCAAGGGGTTTTCTTGCTTCCGGGTCTGCTGGGAGGGTTTTTAGTGGTGCGAGGTCGTCGGCGCAGGCGGTCAGCCACTTGGCGAGGTTGCTGGCTGCTTCGTTTGGGTCCGTTGTGTTGGTGGGTGTGTTCTGGCTGAGGAGGCGGTGAGCTGCTCGGTGGTGATCTTGCTCCAGCTCCGGCGGGAGCCTGTTGCGGGTGGTGGTGGGTCGCAGTCTTTCTGAAGCTGAAGTGGACGCAGCTGTGGTCGGTCCAGTGTAGTCCGGTGGCGTGGCTGAAGGAGATGTGCTTGCTGGAAGAGAAGACGGGGTCAAGCGTGTGGCCGGCGTAGTGGGTGGGCGTGTTCACCAGTTGCTTGAGTCCGAGGTTGGCGAGGTTGTCCAGCAGGGCGGTGGTGTTTCTGTCGTTGTTGTTCTCCAGGTGGAAGTTGAGGTCCCTAGGAGGATGTAGTCGGCTGAGGGCATGGCGTGCGGGCTGATGAAGTCTGCGATGTCTTCGCTGAATAGTGTGCGTGGTCCCGGGGGTCTGTAGATGAGGGTGCCTCGGAGGGTGGTCTTGGGGTCAGTGTGTATCTGGAAGTGTAGGTGTTCGGGCGGCGGTGAAGGTCTCTGTCGGAGTTAGTCGAGATGCGGATGGTGTTCTTGTGTACGATGGCGATGCCTCCTCCCGTCTGGTTGACGCGGTCCCTCCGGGTGATCTTGTATCCGTCCGGGATGGCTATGGCGATGTCGGGCGCTGAGGAGGCGTTCATCCAGGTTTCGGTGAGGAAGGCGATGTCCGGTGCTGTTGCGTCGAGCAGGTCCCAGAGTTCCACGGCGTGCCTGTGGACGGAGCGGGTGTTCAACAGGATGCATTTCAGGTTGTTGCTGCTGGTGCTCGACTTGGCGGAGGTGGTGCACGTCCGGGGGCAGGTGAATCGGCAGGTTTGGCAGGTGAAGGGTCCGTGGGTGCGTCTCGGTGAGGCTCGGTAGCAGGCAGGGTTCCGGCCGGCATTGAGTGCGGTGAGTGTGGCGGCGTCGTAGGTCCGTCGAGTAGTGTTGCATCGGTGGGATCCAGGGGTTCTGGCGCTGGGCGCGGTCCAGTCGCGGACGGGCGCAGACGGGCTTGCCTTAGGCGCGCCCGCTGCGCACGTCCGCTGCACGGCCGCGCAGCGGCCGCCATTTATGGGGAGGTGGGAGGGAGGAGCAGCTGGGAGGCGGGAGGCAGGGGCAGCGAATGGGCAGTCAGGGGGGCGGGGCCGCAGGGGACGCAGCGGCGGGAATGGCGAGAGGCAGCGGGGGCACAGAAAGGAAATGGGGAGAAAAACAGACAAAATCACGGGTACAACGTAAATGGGGCAGCGAGGGGCACAGAAGGAAAAAGGGGATAAAAACAGACAAAATCACGGGTACAACGTAAATGGGGCAGCGAGGGGCACAGAAGGAAAAAGGGGATAAAAACAGACAAAATCACGGGTACAACGTAAATGGGGCAGCGAGGGGCACAGAAGGAAAAAGGGGAGAAAAACAGACAAAATCACGGGCACAAAGTAAATGGGGCAGCGAGGGGCACAGAAGGAAAAAGGGGAGAAAAACAGACAAAATCACGGGCACAACGTAAATGGGGCAGCGAGGGGCACAGAAGGAAAAAGGGGATAAAAACAGACAAAATCACGGGTACAACGTAAATGGGGCAGCGAGGGGCACAGAAGGAAAAAGGGGATAAAAACAGACAAAATCACGGGCACAACGTAAATGGGGCAGCGAGGGGCACAGAAGGAAAAAGGGGATAAAAACAGACAAAATCACGGGCACAACGTAAATGGGGCAGCGAGGGGCACAGAAGGAAAAAGGGGATAAAAACAGACAAAATCACGGGTACAACGTGAATGGGGCAGCGAGGGGCACAGAAGGAAAAAGGGGATAAAAACAGACAAAATCACGGGCACAACGTAAATGGGGCAGCGAGGGGCACAGAAGGAAAAAGGGAGAAAAACAGACAAAATCACGGACACAACGTAAATGGGGCAGCGAGGGGCACAGAAGGAAAAAAGGGGGAAGCAAGAAGTGCGGGCACCGGGGCCGCAGCTGAGGGGCGATCTTACCTGCAGAAGCAGCGGGCAGACAACACAGGCGGAGCTGTGTGGTGGGGGAGCGATCTACCTGGCAAGGTCAAGGGTCGCTCTCCTCACCGCGCAGCGGCCGCCATTTATGGGGAGGTGGGAGGGAGGAGCAGCTGGGAGGCGGGAGGCAGGGGCAGCGAATGGGCAGTCAGGGGGGCGGGGCCGCAGGGGATGCAGCGGCGGGAATGGCGAGAGGCAGCGGGGGCACAGAAAGGAAATGGGGAGAAAAACAGACAAAATCACGGGTACAACGTAAATGGGGCAGCGAGGGGCACAGAAGGAAAAAGGGGATAAAAACAGACAAAATCACGGGTACAACGTAAATGGGGCAGCGAGGGGCACAGAAGGAAAAAGGGGATAAAAACAGACAAAATCACGGGTACAACGTAAATGGGGCAGCGAGGGGCACAGAAGGAAAAAGGGAGAAAAACAGACAAAATCACGGGCACAACGTAAATGGGGCAGCGAGGGGCACAGAAGGAAAAAGGGGAGAAAAACAGACAAAATCACGGGTACAACGTAAATGGGGCAGCGAGGGGCACAGAAGGAAAAAGGGGAGAAAAACAGACAAAATCACGGGCACAACGTAAATGGGGCAGCGAGGGGCACAGAAGGAAAAAGGGGAGAAAAACAGACAAAATCACGGGTACAACGTAAATGGGGCAGCGAGGGGCACAGAAGGAAAAAGGGGAGAAAAACAGACAAAATCACGGGCACAACGTAAATGGGGCAGCGAGGGGCACAGAAGGAAAAAGGGGATAAAAACAGACAAAATCACGGGTACAACGTAAATGGGGCAGCGAGGGCACAGAAGGAAAAAGGGGAGAAAAACAGACAAAATCACGGGCACAACGTAAATGGGGCAGCGAGGGCACAGAAGGAAAAAGGGGATAAAAACAGACAAAATCACGGGTACAACGTAAATGGGGCAGCGAGGGGCACAGAAGGAAAAAGGGGATAAAAACAGACAAAATCACGGGTACAACGTAATGGGGCAGCGAGGGGCACAGAAGGAAAAAGGGGATAAAAACAGCAGCTGCTCGAAGCTCACCTCGGAGAAGACAGAGGTCCTCGTCCTCGGACCCTCCCCCTCTGCATGGGACAACACCTTGTGGCCCACCGCCCTCGGCACCCACTACCCTGATGGACCACACCCAGAACTTCAGCATCATACTCGACTCCTCCCTCTCCATGACCCGACAGGTCAACGCTGTCGCCTCCACCTGCTTCAACACCCTCCGCATACTTCGGAAGATCTTCAAATGGATCCCCCCCGAATCAAGGAAGACCATCACCCATGCACTCATAACCAGCAGACTGGACTACGGAAACGCTTTCTATGCCGGGATCAACAAGTCTCTGCTCTGCAAACTCCAGACCATTCAGAACACCGCAGCCAGACTCGTCCTCGGCATCCCTTGACACAAACATATCACCCAACACCTGCAAAACCTCCACTGGTTCCCCGCTGAGAAGAGAGTAACTTTCAAAATACTCACCCACACTTACAAATGCCTCCAAAACACAGGAGCCCAATAACTCAACGATAGAATCTCCTTCCACGTACCCAAGAGTAACCTCCGATCCGCCGACCTCGCCCTCACCGAAGAGCTAGAACGGGTGGAAGAACCTTCTCCTACATCGTGGCCAAGACCTGGAACGAGCTCCCGATCAACATCAGACGCTCCCCTACCCTGCACATCTTCAGGAAGACCCTCAAGACCTAGCTCTTCGATTGACCGGAGCTGCTCCCCCCCCCAACACCTTAAGACCCTCATAGGTGAGTAGCGCACTTGAAATCCCCTTATTGATTGATTGTTTTTCACTTCTGGTGTTGAGGTTGTTTCATGATTACAATCAGGGCCTTCGGGGGATTGGGACTGATGAGGGAAGTGAAGTCGGGTGCATGCCCCCCATTTCGGACTTTGGCCCCACCATGGCTGTATACAGAGGTAGTTGGTGACCGGCAGAAGGCGTGATTGCTTGCTCAATAGGGCTAGTTCATGTGTGCTGCACCTCCTAGAGCATGGTTTCTGCCTCATGTGTTAGTCCTTAGGCCATTGATGGGGAAGGATTAGTGCAGATTTGGAGCACTCTACCCGTCTTACTCCATCAGCTGTTGGCAACGCTCTGTCCTCCGTTACTTCCTTGAGACATATGATGTGCATGCCCATCCTCAACCTACCAGGATTAACCTACCTGTCCATTTCTGCAACATAAAGTTTATGTTAAACGGGCGGCAGTTCACTATCATTTATAAGCTTGCAAGGTTCATAGTTAGCAACATCAACTATACATCATAAAAAACACAGGCTCTTCTACTTGGTGCTTTAGTATGCATTTGAATGACTTCCCATCCTCCATTTTTCTTTAAAAAAAGACTGCTATTGTCTTTGTCCACAGTCAGCTACCCAAAGTTTTTGAAAATACAATAAAACATAGCTTTTAACTTTATAAACAGCATTAGCTGTTTTTATCAATGTGGCACTGGAAACCACTAAGGTGACATAACGCTATATAAATTGAGAAATGACCATGGCTGTTACATCCTCAATCTATTTTTTCTGAGTTTTGTGGTACTAGGTATGTGGACCTCAGAAGTTTAAAATAAAGAGTCAGCCCTGCCATGCTTTCAGTCTATGGCTGTCAAGGTACACTGTACAGCCATTTTTGAAGTGTTATATGACATTACGATGCATAAGTTTGTCGCGCATCCCTTAACCACGCATCTATTGCCACGCAATGCCTTTACTATGTATGTCCTTACTACGCATATACCTTTACCATGCATGCCTTTACAAAACAAGGTAAGTATATATGGTAAGTGAAACCCCCGAAACGCCTCTATTTGTAAAATTATTTTACAAAATATTTTTCTTTTTGGGGGAACCCCTAAGCCCCCCTCCACTTTCTTTGTAACCTTACCACCCTATGTCTTTACCACTCCCTAAACCTTAAAACACCCTTACCACCCAATACCGCTACCCACCTCAAAACCCTGAAAACACCCTTACCACCCTATACCCTACTCACCCTTTATCCCTAAAACCCCCTTCCTACCCTATACCCTTACGAACCACTAAACCCTAAGAACACTCTTACCACCCAATACCCGTACCCACCCCTAAACCCTAAAAACGCCCTTTCCAACTCATACACCTACCCACCACTAAACCCTAACCACCTAATACCCTTACCCACCCCTAACACTAAATTAAATTTAATATATCTATATATATTGCATAGTGGTGGTTGACACTAGGCAGTTATAGTTAGGTCTGCTTTTCCATAGATGGAGTATTTTTTGGTTTGCTTATAACTGGGCCCGTTTAACGAATCTTCACAAAGCTTTCCAATAAAAAAGTTTATTCACCTCAGATCCTTCCTGGAAAGTTTCGGGGTGATCTATCCAGCGGTGGCAGAGAAAAAAAGGGGTTCCAAAACACAAAATCCCCATGCATTTTCCACAGACCTCTTTAGACAAGGCTACACCAAAAACTGCAGAATGGATTTGCACCAAATTCGACAGGAAGCTAGATCTTGATCCTCAGATTGTGATTTTTCTGATTTGGTATAAATTTGTTCAGTAGTTTTTTAGATACCTAGGGTCAGAAATAATTTTATATTTTGGTAGTTGGGCTTGCAAGAGTCTCGTGAGCATCCAGCAAGAGCGCAAATTATAAAATGGAGGCCTGTGATTGGTCAAGAGGCCTATTTTTCCCATGAGCCATCATGCTCTTGAGGGAGTGAGAGGCTCCTGTGAGTCCTCCGAGAGCAAGCGCTCTGATTGGCTGGCTGTTGGAAGTTTAGAAATGAAATGGCCGTAATTAGTGTTTACTATGAAAAATTGGAGATGTTTAGGCCTGGGCGGAGTTTGCTGAGTTTTACTCTGTGGAACTCTGCAAAGTGCCGGAAAAACTCCGCCACACTCCACGGAGTTCCGCCAGCAGCAGAGTCTATTAAGTCACACTGCTCGTACTGATTCTTTTAGCACTGGGAGTTTGTCCCATGCTGTAAAATCAATTTGAACGGCGCTACGTGTCTCACCAGAGGGCGCTGCTGCTTTCTGCCATTCGGGTAAACATTCTACTCAAGTGGCATCTTCCTCAACGCGAGCAACAGATTTCTATACGCAGGGGGTCATGACCTGCCGTGACCGCCCGCGTTGAGAAATCTCACCTGGAGGAGGTCCAGCATGTGATTTGTTTCTCACGAGTGCCCGCCAACTTATCGCCTGTGAGCTGCTTGAGAGACAAAACTCAGTTTTGCATCACTTTGTGGAGCTTTTCGGAACACTGTGCAGAGTGGGCAATGGGAAAAACTCTGCGAACTCCACCGGCGGAGCAGAATTCTTCGCCCACCCGTAGAGGTGTTCTAGAAATTAAGCAAAAAAAACTATAGAAGGGGACAGCAGAAAGGCATGCTGTCCCCCTAGATTTAGAGAGGAGGTGTCTAAGGGATAACTACTGTGAAGAAAATAAATGCATTATGTTTTCAACTAATTTTTACAATGTTGCGGGACTCTCACATGATCGTGAATAGTAAAAAGAAGGAGATGAGTTCTCAATATACTCTACTAGTAGGAATGCATATTGTGGTCCTTGTTTTTGAGAAAAAGTGTGTAAGAGATAAGTTCTGTGATGAGTAGAAGGTTAATTCTTTTTTTCTTAAATTACGATCTCGGGAGACTCTCGTGGGATCATGAAAAGTAAGAAGGGGTAGGTGATGTTTGAATACACTCCGGTATGCCTACTTGTTACTGTGGGAAGGAGTCTTACTGGAGATAGTAAAGATCAGAGCCTAATATTTACGCCCATTGGTTTGGGAAGAGTTGTGAGTAGAGTTAAGGCTCTTCCCACACACACCCTACTACACCAGTCCCTCCCCACACTCTACTATGCACACCCGCCATCTGAGAGAAAGGTCTAAAGGGAAAGGCCAGTCCCTCCCCACACCATATTACACACACCCATCATCTGAGAGAGGGGTCTGAAGGAGAGGCCAGTCCCTATCCACACCCTACTATGCACACCCTTCATCTTGGAGAGAGATCTGACAGGCGAGGTCTGTCGCTCCCCAAACACCCTACTAAGCACACCTGTCTTCTGAGAGAGAGATCTGAAAGGATAGGCCTGTCTATCTAATCCCCTACTATGCACACTCATCATCTAAGACAGAGATCTGAAAGGAAAGGGCAGTCTGGTTACAACTCTACTGCATACACCCATCATCTGAGGAGAGGTCTGACCATCCCACACACTACAATGCACATCCGTCAACTGATAGAGAGGTCTGAAAGAAGAGACCACTCCATTCAGACATCCTACTACACACACGTCATCTGAAAGAGAGGTCTGAAAGGAGAGGCCAGTTCATCCACACACCCTACTATGCACACCCCTCATCTGAGAGAGAGGTTTGAAAGGAGAGGCATGTTAGTCCCCACACACTACTACGCACACCCATCATCTGAGAGAGAATTCTGATAGGAGAAGTCAGTCCCTCCCTACTCTTCACTACACACATCTGTCATCTGAGAGAGAGGACTGAAATGAGAGGCCTGTTAATCCTCACATAGTATTACACACATTCATCATTTGAGAGAGAGGTCTGAAAGGAGAAAGCAGATGCTCCCATACACCCTTCTTGCACCATAGTGTGGACATTCATTATCCAAGAGAGGGCTCTCAGTAGAGAGACTAGTCCCTTCCATATACTACTATTTCCCTAGAATTGTATTGCGATCCCGGGATTCTTGCAAGAGTAAGTGCAAGCTTCAGGGAGTGACGCTTGCTATATAAGGCTCATTCGATCCCCCAAGCATCTTGTGAAACCTGCATGGAAAATTACTGGGCCTGCCATGAAGGGTTTGATGATCCCGCAATAGTCTCATGTGATCATATGGGGAGAAATAGAAAAAAGGGGCCAAGATTCAACCAATAATTAACAATCTTATTACATGGTTGAAGAAATGCTGTGATGTGATTGGGTTCAAAACCAGAGATAGCTCATATTGTCCTTGGTGCTTTGGAGAAGGAAGTCTCTTTGAATTGTGCTTGGCAGATGTGATTTAATTTGAAACTGAAAGAGACTGGTGTCTTCAGCTGCATTTCAGAAAGAGCTACAAGTTCAGGTATTTAATAGCATACTTTATGAAGTTTGTTGAGAAGTGTAAGTAAGTGCACTAATGTTGGTAAAGTTATTCTACACAATGCTTACTAAGTGAAAAATTGTTTGTAGAGGTGTTGATTTCTCAATATAGTTTTTGAGAGGTAGACATTAGAATGTAGAGAGATATCAGCAAGTATTGCAGATTGTGTCAAAAAATGAAGGGTTCAAACTGTATGTACTTGTAAGTAAAGGAAGCAGTGTTTCTCAAACTATAAAACAAAGATTGTGGATGTGTTAATACAAGCCCTATTGTTTTTATGAACATCTCTGTACATATACTTTAGCCCTATGAGGTGTTTGAGTGGTGATATTGCTAATTCTAGAGTGAAATGCCGTGCTTAGTGTTAGCGAAGGTGTTTCAAGAGGAATGTGTTACTTTATAAACCTTTATGAAATCAGGTTTGATGGCATGTTATAATTTATTTGTGAAAAAAATGCACCTGATGAGCGTGTGGAATTTTTCAGGAGAAAGGAATAACAAGTTAGTGGTACACTAGATATAAATATGTGATTGTGGGTGAAAGATGGAGAAAAGTTTAAAGACTATAGTGAAGAAGCACTGTTGCATTTTTTTACTACTATGAAACTTTTAAATTTCGGGTTCCTTTTCTTTTTGTGGGAGAAAAATGGAAAACAAAAGTTGTGAACAAGGCAAATACAATGTCAGAATATATATGGAGGAGAAAAAGAAGTCTTGTTCACTTTTGAAAAACAGCAAATAGTAAGTCTTTGGAAAGTGAGCGGGGAAAAACTATTAATTGGAGAAATGCTAATGTTTGTATTTCATAGGGGGACATTTGTGATCTTGCACGAGCTTGTGCTGTGTAGGTCTACTTGTCTCTGAGGAAATAATCACCTGCTTACATAAGCAGCAAAAAAGAGCCTTGTTTAGACAAGATGGAGTATTGTGTTGTTCAGTAATAAGTACTTGATCAGGCACAGTGTATTCAGTTCGAAAGGATGTGGAACCACCTGAAGAGTTCTCCAGTTCAGCTGCATGGGCTAACTCTGCACGAGCTATGCTTTGTGAACTCTTTTGAAAAAAACTGTACAGAAATCTTTTACAAACGTTGGAGATGAGAAGCTTTGCTGAGACTATTTTGCCACCTAGCTTGGGATACAGGAAATTTAGAAACTAAAGATTTTTTGGCTGGCTAAGGTGGCTGAAACAGAGGAAGGAAAGAAGGTCTACTTCAATCAAAGTCCAGTGGGCAAAAAAAGAGAAAAGGTTTGAGTTGTTGGTGGCTGGTTATCAGAGTCACATGAAAATATTATAAATTATTAAAGTTGTTTGTTTTGTTTGTTTACTAGTTGCTGATAAGTTTTTTTATGCTGTTGTAGTTTTGTAATGTAGTTAAATTGTTTTATTTATAACAAATCAGTTTAAAATGATTTATAGTTGTAAAGATTTGACTATTATTATAGTATTGTATTGTTGACTAAAACTGGCAGTTCCATCTTCAGAGACTTCAGATGTGCCCCTGCATCTATATGTATGTTTACTGTACTATGCAAATCTCTCATGCTACAGAGACTTTGTGACAAATTGGGTTTCTGGTTGGCAGGGTGTTAGACCTGATACTCTTCAGGGAGTGTTTCCCTAAACTTTTTGCTTTTTCCACCTGTGTTTTACTGATTTTATTGTAGTGGCCTTAGGGCTTTAGGCACTTTCCCACTGTAAATGCAATGTGAAAGTGCGCGCTCCCTTCCTACACATGTTAGAAAGTAGTGCTTACCTGATGTTTTTAAACATGTGTCCAGCCTGCCATTGCAGGCCGGTCTGCTTACTTGCACCCATGATGTGCCTAAACATGTGTCCAGCCTTCCATTGCAGGCCGGTGTGGGCATTTGCACCTATGGTGTTTCTAAACATGTGTCCAGCCTACAATTGCATGTCTCTGTGTGCACAATTGCGATTCTGCTCAGGTTGGCCTTTCTAAATCACTAGCCATCCTGAGAAGATCTTTCACTACCACTAGAGCACACAAGGGTACGTCTTAAGGGGTGAAGCGAGTGGTAGGTGAAAGGCTGAGGTACACCTGTGTGCTCCCTGCCTAGATAGTGAGGAATACCCATGTGTGTTTTCTATGAGGTTTGCTCTTCCGATAGGCTAACATGTGGAAATGGTTGAAATTACTTCAGGCTACAATAGTGAATTGCAGTGGAGCAGCCTCATTGTGTTTCCTATCATTAGATTCACAATGACAAACCCTTTCTGTTGGTAAAGGTGTTTTTTTCATTACTAGCTTAGAAATGCCTCTCCTAGAAAGTGGGTATTTCTCTGCTCTAAAACTCTTAATGTGCCTTTTAGCTTGACTTCAGTCCACACTGGAGGTTGGGGAAGCACATCTGGGCATTCCCGAGTGACAGTTGTAAAACATTGGGCATGCAACTAGAACAACAGACCTCTGCCATTTGAGGGCCTGGCTGGATAGATTGGAGGAGGAGTTTTTGACACTTGACCTCTGGGAGCCAGATCGTGGCCCCACTAAAGATTAAGATCTCCATTCCACGGCCCCATGGCAGACAGGACTGACATTTAGGGGAGACATCTGTGGCTGAAAGGGAAAACTTCTGAACCACCCCCCACTTTAAAGTAAGGGTGGGCTTAGTGTGTGTAGTGGGGCTACGTGGTGTGCCACGGAGGGGGAAGCAATCTCCGCACACTCCGCGTAGCCGCACTACGTGCCAGCCGCCTCCCTCCCGCCCTATTAACAATTAAACAAAAAGCTTGAAAAACAATATAAAAGTAAGGAAAACGGCTTACCTTAGCTACGGCGTCCCGGGGCTCCCTCTTCCTCCTCCATCGCGACTTCTTCAGTGAATTTGCGATGGAGGAGGAAGAGGGAGCATCAAAACTGCGCATGTGCGGGCCCGCGCATGCGCAGTTTTGATTTTGAAGTTGCGATGAAGGCGGAAGAGGGAGCCCCGGGACACCAAAGTTAAGGTAAGACGTTTTCTTTACTTTTATATTGTTTTTCAAGCTTCTTATTTAATTGTTACTAGGGCGGGAGGGAGGCGGGGGCTGGTGGCACCTCCGCTCCGCCGCGGTGTGTGTGTGATGCTGCCTACTCCGCCTAATCCGCGAAACGCGGAGTAGGCACCACTCCGCACATTCCGTGGGCGGAGCGGAACTCTCCGCCCACCCCTACTTCAAAGGCACACTACAGTATAACTAGTGGTGCCATACTTCAGCAGGGCAGAGTAACACTTGTGAAGACCTGGCACTGGAGAACCTGGAACTGTGTGGTGCACACTGCCAGAGGAATCTGTCAGACACAACGAGGATTACTGCCATTGAAAGGGACCACATGCCCTTCCTGAATAGTGGCTGGCCTGGGCTACTACCTGCTGGTGTGTGGCACCACTAGGGCGGAGGAGTGTCGCCCCACTGCTTTCTCGCAGTGCGAGAAGCAGAAACATAAAATGGTAATAACTTTCAGTTTTACCATTTTCTGTTTGGTTGCGGGTGGGCAGGTGGGTGGGGCTGCTCTACAAGCAGGGGAGGAGTGGTGTGCCCACTCCTGAGTGCGCAAAGACTGGTCGGCCCTCTGGGGCTGCCCAAACCAGTCATGCACACTCTGTCCTCCTCTGCTTGCAGTGTTGTGATTGGCTAAGGGGAGGGAGCCTGGCTGCCTGCTTCCTGTTTCTGCCGGAGGCAGGAGAGCAGGAGCAGAGAGGACGCGGGATCCGGCCGGCGGAAAGGTAAGTTTAATTTTTTTTAATTATTGTTAAATTAAACCCCCTGCACAACACCCCCTCACCCAGTGACCCCCTCCCCGCGCGCCCCCCGCCCCCACCCACGAGCCATGCAGACCGCGAGTGGTTGCACCCTGAAGTGTGCTCTCCAAGGACTTGTTGTCTTGCCCCCTGTTCTTTCAGAGGTCTCAGGGACATCAAAGATCTCCTACGAGGGTCCCACACTGTCTACTTGTTACTCCTTGATAGCGGTGCCCTCTTAAGTGCCCACATTGTCTGCTGGATCCCAACTGGTAGCGCAGCGTGGAACTAAGAATTATGCCTAGAGACCAAATTGCCTTGTGTGGATCCCCAGAAATCTTGGCCGCATCTAAGCCATGTGGCCCCTGCAATGTAGGGACCTCAACACGAATAACTGTCTTGTTGATGGTGAGTAGATTCATTGGATGCGGGATGCAGCGTAGCCTACTTCATCGATCAGGTCATATCTCTGTGACACGCCGACTGCATGCTCATTGCGGGCGGTGTCCAATTCACAGGTTGCGACTCTCAGAGGTGGGGGCGTAACCGCAGGAGTGCCTTATTCTACCTTCCAGGCATTACTGAACTTGTGCCTCTGTGTATGTGACCAGAATTGTCTGGTGCGACCCATATCAATGCGCACCGAACATTGTGCCTTTTTTCCAGGGAGGTATGGACTTTGCAACTCTTCATTGTGTGTGACCGGAATCGTCTGGTGCGACCCATATCAACGCGCATCAGACGTTGTGTCTCATTTCCAGGGAGGTACGGAATTTGCAACTCTTTGTTGTATGTGGCGTTGTGCCCGGATGGCCGGGGTGTGACTCTGATCGATGTGTACCCGACGGGGTGCCTCCTTCTTCCTAGATGTTTCCCTGATTCAATCCCCATTTATTGATTGTTCCCTTTTTGGCCCTCAGCGCGGCGGACCAAATGCCGACTCCTCACCCGGCCCCCAACGACATTGTGCTGCCAGTTAGTATGGCCCAGCTCAGGCTTGGGTAGTGAAAGTGCCTGACTGGGTTGAAGGAACACTTCCGAGAGTGATCACAAGTGGGTCAAGAGACTGCGTGACCCCCCTGTGCTTTGCAGAGCAGGGCTGGTGCCGGAAGGCCCTTGTGAAACCCTTTTGAGTGACCGACTATTGCCCTCAGTCTTCTTCTGCTCCTGATCCTGGGGGTGAACTTCCTGAGTGGCTGCCAAGCCCCGATTCGACGAAGGCCTCCTGATTAGTCCTGCTACCTACCCCCACCTGCTTCCCTGGGACCTTGGCGAAGTGTGACATCAGCCACATCCAGCCTAGTATTCGGGGAGGGCTGGTTATCTTCCATCTGTGGGCATAGGACTGTCGGGGTGAGCTGGAGAGTGGAGGGAGGCTTGGGCCGTGGGGTCTGCAGTGTGATATCAAATGAACTGCTGGGTATCAGTTGCACCGCATTACAGTGCTGAGTGCATATGAGTGCGAGCAAGTTACATACAGACTTGCCGGATAGCCGTCACACCGGGTATCAGTGCGGTGTGAGTGTGGAGGGAGTGACAGTCTGTGGACTGCTTGTTATTCACGACACTGCCCGGCGGTGTTGCCTTACATGTTGATTTCTTGCCAGAAGAACACTACGGTTGAGATTGGTTTTACCCGCATGGCCTCGGCCGTGCAGTGCTTCTAAAAAGTGTTATATTTCCTTGTATGTACAAATTTCTGATATTGTTGTGACCCAGGGTGCACCATATAACTGTGTGGAATTGAATTATAAGAATTGCTGGGGTGAGGCTGGGGTTGACAATGGGATGCACCGAAAAAGGGTGCTGGGGGGGCTAAGAAAAGGATCTGTCCCAAGTGTGGATATTTCTGATGTCATTTCAACATGGATGGGCCTAGTAAAGCTAGTAATATTTCCAAGTGTGATTTATGCCCCGAAATACATGATGTTCAAATAGCATTGATTATTTTGTGTTGAATACAAACCTTATTTACATACATCATGTGTGAAGTCTCTTTTGTAATGCTCAGTGTATTTATCGTGAGTGAATGCTGTGCCAATGCTTTACACATTGCTTCGTGATAAGCCTGATTGCTCAGTGCCAAGCTACCTAAGGGTGAGTACAGGTTATACAATGTGTGTAATCACCTGCCCCTGATGGGAGTGGTAGGTTCTGCCTGGCTGGGCCATCGCCTCAGCCAAACAGAAAGTGCCAGTTCCAACACAAGGGTATGCACCTTATCCAAGCAGGAGCCACAGTTCTGGTCAGGGTAAGTCAGAAACACACTTTAAATTAACCTGTGCTCACCCTCTGGTAGCTTGGCACAGAGCAGTCAGGCTTAACTTAAGAGGCAATGTGTAAAGTATTTGTGCAACACATTAAACAATAACACAGCGAAAACACCACAAAAACTCCAGTTTACCAGTTTAGAACAATAAAGAATAATTTTCTAAATAAATTAGACCAACATGACAACACTACAATCAGTAGAAGTCGAATTTTTAAAGATTAAATGCAAAAATAGTGCTTAGAAGCAGTAAGCGCTTAAAGAGTTAATTGGTCGCCAAAGTCAAGAGTTCCGGCCAACTGCAATGGAGCACAGACCTCATACAGGACCCACGCAGGGTCAGCTGAGCAAAAGTACCTTGATCCTGGTTGTAAACAACGAGATTCAGGGTGCAGTCGTGCAATACATTGGTGATCCCCACGCAGTTGGGGTGTTGCGCTGTATTTCTCCACGCAACTGTGGTGATGCGTCGGTTCCGTAAGTGAAGGGCCAGTTCCAGAGAGTGGCGGTTCCAAGTGCAATGCGCCGGGTTTCTCCACGCTGTAGAGGCGATGTGTCGATCTTCTCCATGCAGTGGCGGTTATGCAGTGGTTCGGAAGCTGCGGTACCGGAGGCGATGCAGTAGTTCCGAGTGCCATGTGTTTATCTGGGTCCTACAACGGTGGTGATGCTTCGATCCTAATCTCACAATTGGAGATGAGACGGTTCTGATCAGTGTAACAGTGTTGATGCAAGGGTTCTGTCAGTTGCTGCACTTTATACTCCCTTCGAAGGGCCCCGGACTGGGTTGACACCACTTGGCAGAGCAAGACTTGCAGCAACAAAAGTCCAGGTGCTAGTTGTAGATGGAAGAAAAGTTTTTGAAATCCCTGAGACTTCAGAAACAGGAGGCAAGTGAACAAGCCCTTGGAGATACTTAGGTTCTGGGATGTAGAGATGCAGGTCCAGTAATTTTCACTTCCAGGCAAGAGGGCAGCAGGCCAGCACAACAAAGCTGTCCAGCAGAGTGGCAGTCCCTCCAGCAGCACAGTAGCCCTTCTTCCTGGTAGAATGTCCTCCATTAAAGAGGTTTTCTGAGTTGGTGGTGTCAGAGGTCCAGTAGTTATACCCAGTTGGGCCTTTGAAGTGGGAGAGAATTAAAAAAGATGCCTTTGATCTGCACAAGTCACTGCCTTTCCTGCACTGGATCCATATTCACTACGGGGGGTATGCAGCCCTTTGTCTGGGGACAGAACATAGCACTTTCAGGTGTCGGCTCCTCCCTTCCATCCTGCCCAGGATGGCCATTCAGGATATCGATGACCCATCAGTCACACCTAAAACCCCTTTGTGTGAGGCAGCCTAGAGGGAATGTACAAATCCAGCTGCCAACCACCCCAGACATGTATTCAGAGATAGGCAGAAGGCACCAAATGTTTACAGTATGAAAATGCAAATTTTCTAAAGGTGGAATTTTCAGAATTGCAATTTAAAATCCAACTTCACCATAAGATGTGTTTTTAGAATGTGAAACCAGAGACACCACATTTTGAGGTCCGATCACTTCCCAATTGGTAATTAGACTTATAAAGTGTAATAAGGCAATCCCAATGTTATCCTTTGGGACAGATAGGCCTTGCAGTAGTGAAAAATCGATTTAAGAATATTTTACTACCAGGACATGTACACTTTAAAAGTATATATTCTACTTTTTATATACACTGTACCCTGCCCATGTATTGTCCAGGGCCTACCTTTGCGGTGACCTCTATGTAATATAAAGGAAGGTTTGGGCCTGGCAAGTGGGTTAACTTGACAGCTCGACATGGCAGTTTAAAACTGCAGACAGGCTCTCCAATGGCAGGCCTGAGACATGTTTAAATGGCTACTTAAGTGGGTGGCACAATCTGTGATGCAGGCCCACTAGTAGCATTTAATTTACAGGCCCTGGGCACATGTAGTGCACTTTACTAGGGACTTATAAGTAAAATTAAATATGCCAATTGTGGATAAGCCTATGTTATAATGTTTAAAATATATAGAGCACAGGGACTTTTGCGCTGGTTAGCGGTGTTAAAGTGCCCACATTCCTAAAGCAAGCAAAATGAAGTCAGCAAAAACAGTAAAAGCACGAGGTCTGAAGGCAAAAAGTCAGGGGGAACCACACCAAGGATGACAGACTTGTTAATGGAGAAGTCAATTATTTGAATATCTGAGTATGGCGAGTTGTCATGCAACAGTGAGGTCTTAGTAGAGAGAGTACTCCTTGTCCACACTGTAGTATAGAGACCTCTCATACAAGAGAGAGATTTTAGCACAGAGGCCACTGCATCCTCATACTTTACTACACACTGCTATCAGCTGGTGGAGATATCATAGGGGAGAGGGCAGTTGTTTTTCACATGTTACTATATATGCTTCGACTCTGGAAAAAAGTTTCAGCAGAGACGTCTGTCCCTGTGTACACCCTGATATGTGCCTATCCCCATGGGGAGAGGTCTGAGGGAGAGGTGAGTGTGCAGTCGCAGCTCCTAGTGGGAGTGCTGCGGGGCAGTGGGGCGGGGCGGGGCAGGGTGGGGGGTAGTAAACTCTGGCATACGGCCGACCTGAGTTAAGTACCTAAACAAATAAATGAAACGAATTACATTGCGCGCGCTGCAACGCCATTTGCGCGCAATGTAATTCGTTTTATTTATTTATTTATGTACTTAACTCCAGACGGCCGTATGCCGCAGTTTACTACCCCCCCACCCTGGCCCTCCCCCGCCGCCCCTCAGCACTCCCACTAGGAGCTGCGACTGTGAGTGTGTCTCCACATTCAAGTGCCCACATCAATCAACAAAGCCACAGTTCTCAGCAGAGAGGATACTCCATTTCTATACCCTTGTATGCACATTTATTACCAAAAAAGAGAGGTAGGAGTAGAGAGAGCAGTCTCTATCTACAGTCTAGTACACACATGTGTTGCTCTGGGGCGAGGTCTGAGCTGACATAGCAGTCTCTCTCTCCTGCCCTAGTCTCTATGCTTGTCATTCAAGAGAAACTTCTCAGCACAAGGGTCATTTGCTCCTCACACCCTAGTTGTGCATCTGTCACCCTCGGAAGGGTGTGAGCAGACAGGTAAGGCTCTCCTCACACCCTAATATTTACACTGACCATCTAAGAGAGCGATCTTAGCATAGGAACCAGTTCCTCCGCACAATCTACTACACATACCCTTCGTCAAGACAGGGGTGTCAGCAGAGAGGCCAGTGCATCCCCACACCCTACTATGCATACCCAGCACTATGGGAAGATTTACGAGATCAGATATCAGTGTAGAGGCCAATCAGTCCTCCACACTGTACTATAAACATCAGTCATTCAAGAAGGGGGTCAGCAGAGAGGCTAGTCCTTCCATAAACTGTACTATGCTCACCCATTATCTGTGACAAAGGTCTAAGAGGAGAGGCCAGTCTCTCCACACACTCTGCTACTCACACCCGTCATCGCAGAGAGTGGGCTCAGCGGAGATGCCAGTCTCTCTCCACACCCTGCTACGCATTCCTGTCAGCCCATAGAGAGGTCACCCTATTATGCACACCCATGATTACAGAGAGAGGTCTTAACAGAGACCCAGTCCCTTCACACACCCTAGTATACACAGTTGTCATGTGACAGAGTGGTCTCAAAGGAGAGGCCAGTCCCTCCCTCATGCTACTATACAGACCCGTCATCCAAGAGAGGGGTATCAGCAGAGAAGTCAATCCCTTCACACACCCTACTATTGTCACTGATCATCTGGGAAAGAAGTCTCAAAATAGAGGTCAGTCCTCCCCACCATATTATGCACACTGGTCACCCTGAGGAGTGGTGTCAGCGGAGAGGCCAGTCACTCTCCACACCCTACTATACACAGTTGTTGCCCTGTGAGAGGTGTCAGTAAAGAGCCCAGTCTTTCCTCAGATCCTACTATACACTGCTGTCATACAGTGAAAAGGTTTCATAGGAGAGGTTACTTTCTACTCACACCCTACTAATGGGGACTGTAAGGTGTATGTACTTTAATGAAGGAAAGTGTAAAATATATCTTCGAAAAAATATACGATCTCTTAAGACTCTTGTGGGATGCACACACCCTATGATACAGAGCTAATATTCATGAAATACAGGTAAAATGTTTGGGCTCGCAAGCATCTTGCTAAAGTCGGACAAATACATGGGTGGATGCAGGCGTTTGGGTGCCCCCACTCTCGTGAGACTCTCGGGGTGTCAGTATACAAATAAAAGGGAGTTATAGCATGAAAGACTCACATAATGTTTCAATAGGGTGGCTCTGAGAAGAGCCTTTGTGTTTATAGTGTGTAACGTTTAGTTATACATAGAACTGGATGCATTCCTTGATGTCATTAAGTAAGAACCTGTTCCCTTCTGCAGTGAAGTGCACTCCATCTCGCCTATAGACATCTGGCATATTAAACCGGATGTTGTTATGATATACAGAGCCCATGCCTTGGTCACACTAAAAATGCAGAAATTGTTTTATTAACATGCTTCCGGGACTTGGAATTGTAGGACAAAAGTCTTTGGACCACTGCCATTTTTGCCTTTGACATATATTAGAATATACAAAAGCAGTGTGAGGCAAGAGAGACATCAATTGTTAAAAGGTCTCTTTCCTTTGGATTTCAAGCACAACCCCTGTGATTGTGCCTAGGTCATTGCCACCACAGTGTAATATCATGAGGTCTGGGTGCTTACAATCCAAAATTCTCTCAACCATTGGTAACAATTGATGCCACTCAATACCTCTATGGCTAATCCAAGTGTTGTCCAAGTTTGGAAATCCAAGATTTTTGTCAATACCACAATTAATGGCATATCCTCTAGCCCAGTGGATGAAGCTGTGTCACAAAATCCAGAGGTGAACCATGGTGCAGTAGGGAGATGTCAGTCACAAGAGGAGTGCTCAGCAGAATGAGTAAGCTTCAGAAGGAATATGGACTTACAGGAGAAGAGAAAAAATGGGAGGGAGGTAAAAATATGAATTTAACTGGTAGCTTTTCGGTGGTTAGAAAAGTAGGCTAAGTTGTGACCAACTGCTGTTTGTATGGTGCACAGTTACTTGTTAAACAGGAGAAGCTTTTCTATTGGGTGACTTTCAAATTGTGCTATGATCCTGCGAGAGTCATTATCAAGTGTTATATGGTTACATAGGCATCAGGTGAGGAACACCACCATTTCACATGTTCGCGTTTAAAGTTGACATCTTTCTTAAGCATTGCACACACGCACACATAGGATAATATTCTATGAAATGGGTTTTCTTACAGGTACTCTCCTTCGTAGCCATATTTTCCAAGCCTTGAACATTCTGTACCATGCTTAAGTTCACTGTGCAAAATGATGATGCTTGTTGTTGTCTGTTCAGCGACAGCCCTGCAGGGGTAGAATCAATTATAATGGCCTGACTGGGGCTCCGTATGGTAACACGGTTTTTTTTCGACAGAGGAGCATTTCGCTGTCACTATCGAGGATGCCCAATGCCGGAATTCCAGCCCGGCTGAATCCTGTTTACCTTCCTGAGAAGGATGATGGCCTGCTGTACACAAGAATAAGCACGCAGATGAAACATACCCACAGGTAACTGGGAGTTAGATCACCCTAGGGTAGATTTGCACCCCTAAGCCTACTATGTTAGGATGTATGCTTATAATCAATCTAACAGCAAAATGGTTAAATAAATTGACCATCTTCTTTACTATTCTAGTAATGCTGATAACTCTTGTTGAGTTTCCCTCCAATAATCATTACAGCACACGTATTTTATACAAGAATTACAATGCTTCAATAAATGATTGAAATGTCAATTCTAGTATTTTGTGTCTACCTTTGGGCATCCATGAGTAACTAATGAAAGGGACTGATCTGCTTCCACGATTCCCTTGGGGAATCAGAGCTGTCATGTTCTGAGGTTGCACATGCCCTCCGGTGCCTTGCAAGATTTAGAAGTCCAGAGGGTGCACTGTGAGTTAGCCAGGACTAAGGCCAAAATATCCTTATGGTGTCATGGAGTCATTCTTGCACATTTTTGACGTTTATGTTTTCCAAACGCACAGTTTTACTGATATAGTATTAACCATAAGACATGGCATCCAACGTTCTAGCTTGGGTACTTATTTAATGGGTCTCCTGAGTAGTTTTTCCTTTGTGTGCCCAAAAGACCCTACTCACCAATTAATCGGAGATGTCCCTGGTATTAGGGAAAATATCCTCCTCAGCGGAAAAGGGAACCCCTATCTCTGGATGTAGGTTGTTTAAGCTTGAATCTGAATTGCAGATTTTCAAATGGATAATCCAGCACAAGTGACTTTGCCACTAAATTGCAGGCATGCAATAACACAAATGTTATTACACCATGGGCTCACCATGATGGGTGGGGGCGTTACCTTCATGATAGAGGCCCACGAAGCATACAGAACAGAGGTATTCTATTCATGGATCACATTCCTGGCAGCAAATGCGAACACAGGGAATTTTCACACATATGCAGAAGCACAAGTACCAAACAACTATAGAACATATGAGGATTTAAAGATCCCATTAACATATCAGGAACACAGAAATTGGTTCCTTGGTGTCCTTCCACATACAATAGAATATGTCAGACTAGGTCCTCTCAGTAATGAGGGAGCAACATGGCAGTCTAGCCGGTTACACACCTTATCGAGATATAAGAAACCTTACAGCTCCAGAGCTACATGTGCTATACACAGGTATAGTTACATTGTATATACGACTAATACAATTTGTTATGCGAACCATAATAGCAAACCCAGAAAGGGCTACTCAAGCAGTTCAACCACAATTGGAGTCTCCTGAAATTAGTCTGGTGACTACAAATGCAAGAATAGGTAAAGTTTCCGTCAGGTGGGATGAGATTCCATTCTGGATTGCACAAAAAATGAATCAGCTTGAAGCAGTTTTTCCCCATATGGGACCCCAGGAAAACACCTGCAATTGGGGATGGTTCCCCGATGGAAGACTGCCCCACTTACGGCACAGTCTTTGCTGCAGTCTAAACGATAATACATTGTACACCATAATTATCTGTCTTGTCAGAGGAGCTCAAACAGATTCAAAATGAATATGGGGCAGCCCCTGCCCTGGATTTGGAGATGAAATGAATGGCCAATTTTGCTACAGTATCCTCAATAATATTAAGTAACATAAAGGGGGAAGCAGCAGTGTTGGTAGAACGCCAACTCCTCACGTAGGTTGCTCCAGTAGACAAGATTATTGCAGAAACCTATTCCTCAATAGGTCGAGATAATTTGGGGGCCAGGCCTAATAAACCACAACTAAAGGGTAACTCTGAAAAGGATAACTTGAAACAGATACCAGATTCTTCTAACAAAAAAAGGCTGGGATAATAAGAAAAACAAAGAAAAGACTAAACCACTGGATGGATCTCCTCAACAGGAGTCCTCTGATAAGCATTATAACTTGTGCAACTGTGATACAATTAAACAGCCTGATAGGTATCATGATACTGATACACCTCCTTCTCGTTCCTATCGGGAATCATCCAAAAAATGCTGGGAGAGAGGAGGATGATCAGAGCATAGATCAGAGGAATAAGTGAAACCAAAGAAGGGCTCACAACCCTCTTCTGACTTCATAATAAAAAAGGAAGAAAACATTCCAAGGCAAAAGCCTCAACTGAAAAAGAAGCAAGTGGCTGGGATATAAATAAAACATGCCACGAATATTGAGGACTATGCTTCTGAATGGGGAGTGGGCTTTGACTCTGCTAGACAGCGTGGCAGAGGTCACAATAGTTTGCAAGAATCTTATGGAGTGTCTGGCGGAAGTGGCAACGAGTGACCACATCCAGGTGAAAAAACCGGACCAGAGACTAAGGGGCCGATTCCGATCTCGGTCGGAGGCGTACCCAACACCATTCGGTCGGGAAAAAAGCCATGCGAAAGCCTGTTTCCCGACCGATCCGTACAGCACACCGAACGAGTAAGTACGATGCGCACAACAGCAAAGAATCCGGCCGAGCCGTACTCACCCAAACCAGGTCCTGTTCCCCGACCGAGGCGAATCCGGAAACGTTGAATCGAGTCGCACGGAAGGGAAAATGCAGCTCCGTCCGGCCGAACGAGTACGATGCGCTTTCCGTATGCGCCGAACCCGTCGCTACGCACGGCACGTCAAAGCATCCGGGAGAGGCGCACATAAGCTCCGATTCGCGCCACAACACGATCCACGGCTCCGAGACGAACACGGCAGCGACGAGGACGACGCGAAGCGACGAGGACGAGGCGAAGCGACGAGGACGACGCGAAGCAACGAGAAGGACGAACGACACGAACCAACCATGAATCCCTTCATCCCGATCATACCAATATTCTACATTTACTACCGGAACAGGCACGGACGCGTACGGCGCAGAAGGTAAGCCAGACACCAACCACAAAACACATACAACACGTACACGACACATCACACACACACAGAGGGATGCAGAATATACTTACACCAGCAACAGCAGCACCATAGGGGCGGGATGCCCATCACCAATGCCACATATGCACACAGGGGCCTGAATGCGCACCACCACCCCTACCCAGGGGGGCAGGATGCCTACCACTACTACCACCCTTAGCCAGGGGGGCTGGATGCCTACCACAACTACCACACTTAGCCAGGGGGGGCAGGATGCCTACCACTACTACCACCCTCACCCAGGGGGGGCTGGATGCCTACCACTACTACCACCCTTAGCCAGGGGGGGCAGGATGCCTACCACTACTACCACCCTCACCCAGGGGGGCTGGATGCCTACCACCACCCTTAGCCAGGGGGGCAGGATGCCTACCACCACTACCACCCTCACCCAGGGGGGCTGGATGCCTACCACTACTACCACCCTTAGCCAGGGGGGCAGGATGCCTACCACTACTACCACCCTCACCCAGGGGGGCAGAATGCCTACCACTACTACCACCCTTACCCAGGGGGGCAGGATGCCTACCACTACTACCACCCTTAGCCAGGGGGGCAGGATGCCTACCACTACTACCACCCTCACCCAGGGGGCTGGATGCCTACCACTACTACCACCCTTAGCCAGGGGGGCTGGATGCCTACCACCACTACCACCCTCACCCAGGGGGGCAGGATGCCTACCACCACTACCACCCTCACCCAGGGGGGCAGGATGCCTACCACTACTACCACCCTTAGCCAGGGGGGGTTGGATGCCTACCACTACTACCACCCTTAGCCAGGGTGGGCTGGATGCCTACCACCACTACCACCCTTAGCCAGGGGGGGCAGGATGCCTACCACTACTACCACCCTCACCCAGGGGGGGCTGGATGCCTACCACTACTACCACCCTCACCCAGGGGGGCTGGATGCCTACCACCACCCTTAGCCAGGGGGCAGGATGCCTACCACTACTACCACCCTTAGCCAGGGGGGCAGGATGCCTACCACCACTACCACCCTTAGCCAGGGGGGCAGGATGCCTACCACCACTACCACCCTCACCCAGGGGGCTGGATGCCTACCACCACCCTTAGCCAGGGGGGCAGGATGCCTACCACCACTACCACCCTCACCCAGGGGGGCAGGATGCCTACCACTACTACCACCCTCACCCAGGGGGGCTGGATGCCTACCACTACTACCACCCTTAGCCAGGGGGCTGGATGCCTACCACTACTACCACCCTCACCCAGGGGGCTGGATGCCTACCACTACTACCACCCTTAGCCAGGGGGCAGGATGCCTACCACTACTACCACCCTCACCCAGGGGGCTGGATGCCTACCACCATCCTTAGCCAGGGGGGGAAGGATGCCTACCACCACTACCACCCTCACCCAGGGGGGGCAGGATGCCTACCACTACTACCACCCTCACCCAGGGGGGGCTGGATGCTTACCACCACCCTTAGCCAGGGGGGGCAGGATGCCTACCACCACTACCACCCTCACCCAGGGGGGGCTGGATGCCTACCACTACTACCACCCTCACCCAGGGGGGGCTGGATGCCTACCACTACTACCATCCCCACTCATAGGATGGACAATGCATGACACAACCAGCACACCACAACCTAGGGAATGCAAGAAGAAGACATCCCCCCAACACCATGACAAGCGTGTGTAGACTGTGTCAAATGCCTACAACACCGAACATGACTTTGAACATACAATGTGACCCCCTAGCACATGTGCCAAACATATATGTGTGTGGCACCCACAATGCAAGCAGGCCATGACCATTGTGGCAATGGGGTCCAAACCCCCATCATCACAGTGACCAAAATGTACGTGTGGGGTCCATAGCTGAAGCACACTTTGAACAATGTGGCAATGGGGTCCAAACCCCCATCATCACAGTGACCAAAATGTAAGTGTGGGGTCCATAGCTGAAGCACACTTTGAACAATGTGGCAATGGGGTCCAAACCCCCATCATCACAGTGACCAAAATGTAAGTGTGGGGTCCATAGCTGAAGCACACTTTGAACAATGTGGCAATGGGGTCCAAACCCCCATCATCACAGTGACCAAAAGGTAAGTGTGGGGTCCATAGCTGAAGCACATTTTGAACATTGTGGCAATGGGGTCCAAACCCCCATCATCACAGTGACCAAAAGGTAAGTGTTGACAAAGAAAGAGGTGCAACTGCCAAACTGCATGGATGATTCCTGGTCACAGAACAACAAACACATCAGTGGCAAAGTAGTGTATGTGTCCCATTGCAACATAAATTGGGGGAGCCAAATCCTGCAGTGCAAATAAGACATAACTTTGGCCATGTGCAGACAAACAACACCCATGGGGGCTGACACCGTCAACAATCATCAATGACACAATGACAGAAGTGACCATCAGAATGCAGACCCACATATTTGCACCAATGGGCACACACATGCAGATACCCTGTGGAGACTGCAGATGTGAGGTGAACAGATACCATACCATGGCAGCAATGGGACACACAAACCATGATCATTGTGCTGACCGATGACCTAGGAGTCCCAGGGACAGCAGGGGAAACCCACCAAACTACATACAGCCAATGGCACACCCAAGATATGCCAATGCAGTGGTGCAGATGCACAAACACAAACAGGCAGACCCACACTGCACATCATACACAACAGGTGAGGGGGGTGCCAGTGTCCCCAGGCAACCACACAACACATGAGGAGACCTGAATACCAATCATACAGATGTGCATACAGTGCCACACAAAGGTAACTCATGGATCCAAATCCCCTATGTGGGCAAGCAGGCATTGTCAGATGAGAGGGAGCACAAATCACACATGTCACAAAGGCACGTAGGGACAGCAACTGACACAGCAAGACACAGACACACCACAGCACCACCCCCAGGGCCCCCACAATGTGGTGACCCTGGGCTGCATTACAATCCCACTGTGATGACAAAGCTAAATGTGGTTCACACTGTGAACCACAGTCATGTGTACTGAGCAACTAACTAGCATCACACCTACACAAGCACAAATCAAACAGCATGGCCAGTAAGCCAAGGCCAACATGGAGGCAGGGGCCTAGCCGGGCAACAACTCTCATCTGCACACACTCAACACCACACCCCTCGACCTCCAACAATGTGCAGCAGTGAAGCACACATGCACTGGTGACATTGCACATGCACCCATGACTATTCCAGGGTGGTGGGTGGGAACCAAGGTGCAGAAACACATCACACATGGACACTCAACAAGACTCCTGAATGTCTGACACACTGCACACTACGCTGTACATGGACATGACGGCAATACCACACCAACCAATGGGATCACAGCCACAGTCACACACCAATGAAGAAGCCAAGGTCACCCACAAAGAACACACATAGACAACAACCAACATTGCAGCCCGGACCCTGAGGAGTGCCAGCAGTCACACACACAACGTGTCACAATCACTGAAAGATAACACAAACTGGAAATCACATGACAGGGGCAAACAACAAGTGCCAAGGGGAAACCTGACTGTGACCCATCTGCGTCTGCACACAAACTCAGCCCTGACAGCAAGCACACCTATGGGTGACACCCTGATGACCAGTAATGTGCCATGCACCCACATCACAGAGAACCCAGGGAGAAGACTTTGGGGGAACATAGCTCAACTCAGCTAGCATCACAAACAGGTACAAAACTAGGGATCACAGCATGCACAGCTAAACGGAAGTGAACACACAGACATGCACATACAACACACACCTTGGGCGCAGGCAATGTCACAGGAGTACACACTGCCATGAGGGGACTCCACTCCTGTGTGAGGAAAGCTGTGCCATATGTTGCCTCAGTAGGGCCCCACCATGTCAGCTGAGCACTTGGTCACACAATCAACAATTAGCACCAAATGAGGGCTCCCGTCACATCAGCCTGGTCATGGAAGTGCCAACGGAATCATCAGCACAGATCCAACACACTTGTATAGCAATGTTGCACTGACAACACAGATGAGTCCTTCCCCATTGATGCCCAAACCTGCATGTCCAGTGGAGATGGCCACACGGTCAGGGAAGTAGACGAATTGAACAATGGCAGGCACAACAGATGTGCAGGGGTGGAAGCCACAGATGTGAAATAGCCAATCTAAGTAGGAAATCCCATTGCCAAATACTGAACACATGACACCCTCAGATGCTGCTATGGATGACATGGATACACCACAGGATAGGACACATTCCCCCTGGACCACATGGGTTCCTGCACAGTAACACTTCATTATCATGAGACCAAATATCACCATCACTGCAGCAAGGGCATGGTTAGCATCATCAACATCATGTACATCAGAAGCAAAAGCACTAGAGAACAGAAAGTTGCTTTATTCAGCATATGTGGCATTAAAAGTAGAAGTCCGGTAGAACATAAACAAAGGCCAATGGCCAGTCCATCAACAAAGTCACAAGTGGGTGACAGTGGCAGATGCCACCCTACACATGCCTGCACAAAACCAGGGACAATCCACTAGGAGGGGCAACCGGGGGGTAGGCCAGGCACCGCAGGGACAGGATCAGGGCTCACCAGGAGGAAGCAGGGAAGGGGTGGTGGGTGCTGGAGAGCCACTGACAACTGCAGTGGAGGTGTCTGACATGGTGTGTGCCGGCACAACTGGGGGGCATGGCTCAGATGTTGTGGGTGCCGGCACGACTGCAGTGGACCCTGCAGATGGAGTGGACAGGTCCGTCACTGCAGTGCCCAAGTCAGACAGGGTGGTAGTGGACTCCACTGCAGTGCCTACCACCAGGGGAGGAGAATGGGGAACAGGCAAGGTGGGCTGGACAGAGGGGGAGGACACCCTCATCACATCAGTGGCACAGACAAGCGCAGCGGGGGGGTGGTTCCGGGAGAGCAAGTGGCAGGGGGAGAAGGCCGGAGCCTCTTGGGGATGGTATATCTGTGGGTGGCGGAACCTGGGGCAGGGTGTGGTGGGGGCACCTGTGGAGTGGGGGCCTGAGGGATGGAGGAAGGAGACCTGGTGCTTGAGCTGCAGGGCGGCGGCGGGGTCTTGCTCTTAGCACTCCGGGGGGACTTGCGGGTGGGGGCCTCAGTCTGTCTGCGCCTGGGGGAGGGTGTCCGGGGGCGAGGGGCACTCTGCTCCGTGTGGGGGGCTTCCTCTTCCCCCTGGATGCTGGGGCAGCTGGATCGGAGGGGAAGAGGCCGAGGTCACTGAGGAAGAGGCGCTGGGTCTTTGGGGTTGCAGGTGAGGCAAGGGAGGGTGCTTTGGAGGGAGAGGCAACTGAGGACTGCGCAGTGCCCGTGGATGCGTGTGTGTGTACCAGGGCCCCATCCCCTGTGAGTCTGGTTTCAGTCCCCTGACTGTGCGTGCGTGTGCGTTTAGTTTGTGGCATGTGTGTCTGTGTGCTGGACATGTGTGTGCTGGTGTGTGCCTGTGCCGGTGTGTGTGTGCTTGGGACGGGTAAGGTGCTGGGGAGTGTGGATGGAGCAGAGGCAGGAGGGGTGAGGGACTGTCTGAGGAGGGACACTGCTGCCGTCAGGGAGGAGTCCATGGACCTTTTGCCCCTCTGTAGGTCAGACATGCCCGATGAGATGCCCTCCATGAATGACACCAGCTGAGTCTACAGTGCGGTGTGCGCATGGAGGACACTCAGCATGGCTGTCTGCCCTACATGGAGCTGGCGAAGGAGGTACACAGACTCCTCACTCAGGGCAGCAGGGGACACAGGGGCAGGGGTGCGGTGCCTGGCCCAAAGGAGACACGCTCCCGAACATGGGAGCCTCCACGGACCTGGGGAATGGGAGCCGATGGGAGGGCGGTGGTGGTGCTGGTGGTGGCGGGGACAGCAACACTAGCTGGGGTGTGGTGGCTGCTGACACCCGCCTCCACAAGGGAGTCATCCTCCGAGTTGCTCTGGTCCTCAGCTGAGGTGGATGGTGCTGAGGACTCCTCGGTGTGGCTCCCCTCGCCCTCCGTGCCACTGGGTCCCTCCGACCACTCCTCGGCTGCTGACCCAGTCTGGCTCTCTGGCTCCTCCTGGTCCGTGGAGCTGTCCCGTTCCGTGGCCGTGGATGTATCTGCAAACAATGGGGAAACAGACAGACATCAGTCACCTGCACCAAACGCACACACCAGTGTGAGCACAGCACATTACAGAGCAAGCCCTGGCATCATTAGTTGTACATTGCTAAAAGTGCCCTAACTGAACAGGAGAAGCCAATTGTCAGTCTGATGCCAAGCATGGCACTCACATCCCACATGGCCTTGCACCCATCTGTCTGGTGTCTGTTGGATTGCAACACCCCAGTGTGGACACATGCACCAAGTACACAGTAGTTGGACAGTGCAGAGGACACGGTGTGGCATGTGGACATGCACACATCACAGCTCTTGCCACTGAGTCAGTACAGGTTTCCGGATGAAAGGGATGCCCAGAGTCAAATAGGAAATGCATGTGATGCATACCAGCGACAGACACCATGATGCACCCATGTCCTGATAGCCATCGCCACAATGGTGTGCATGTAGCACATGTCACTCCCCTGCAGGACCACCAATAAGTTGACACATGCCATGGCAGAGGCATGACTGCTAAGTCATACATCACTGTCTCAGTGATGTATGACTTGGCAGCCAGACAACAACACTATGCACTGTGTCACAATAGTAGGTCATGGGGAATGCAAGTCCTGGAGCTGCACAAGTGCACATGTACATCCCCCACACAACACATCATCTTAACCCTCATCTGTCCAGGTCATACCTATTGGACATATGGGAGACCTGTGACACTACCCTCTGAACCTGAGCCCCTCACAATTTGCTGTGAATGGGGAACAGCTGCCTGAACTTCACATTCGCATACCCCAGTCTGCACGCGCAGCTGATCAAACACCTATGTGACACACAAGTATCGTCTCCTATGGTCACATCTCCAGGGGCATGCTGAGCCCCTACCAAGAAACACCCTAGCAGTCCTGGCAACTAATCCACAGCACACTGACACAGAGGCAGACACCTGAGGGGTCAAATCACTGTGCACAATGTGTCAGCTGATACACGGGAGTGGGAGTACAGAGTGCATTGCATGGCCTGGAGTAGGCATGACTGTCCTGCTCCACATGAATGAGGGATGTGCCCTGGACAGTGGATAGCTGGCTATGTATGTGTGACACACGTAATCTGCACACTCCTGGGGCCCAAACATTGTTCCCACCCGCTGCATGGGCGTGTGCCACATACCCCAGGCACATGTGGTGGCTCAGCTCAGCAAGTGGACCGCATATCAAAGCAACACGCAGATCTCATGTCCAAACACAGGCGTTGTGTGAACAATGGACCCACCCATGATGCCCACAACAGAGTTAGGGAAACAGATGCTGTCCCCCACCTTTAGTGAAGCAAACTGCAAGGACACAGTCCCAAGTGACACAATTCCCTGAATGTAAGGGCCACACCTGGGTATCAGATGAGCAGTGGGCAGTGCACAATAGAGGGACATGGCTCCTGGACAACATGACTGCTGCACTGTGGCAGTTGAACCAGGCCAGAGGAGGGCACAAAGCATGTAATACAGAGTTCACAGTGCAGTCGTTGACTCACCCCCTCCTTGCTGCTGTCTGGCCTTCAGCTGCCCATCCAGGTCTGGAAACACCACCGTCAGGATCTGGAGCATGTGGGGGTCAGGGTCCGTGTTCCGCCCCTCCTGCGAGGAGGCGACAGCTTCAGCTGGACCTGTGCAATCCTCCGGGTCCAGCCCCGAAGGTCCTGCCACCTCTTCTGGCAGTTGCGGATCCGGCGCTTGTAGACCCCCACGGACCGGACGGCCCGGACGATGTCCTTCCAGATCTCCTGCTTCCGATGGGCATTAACCTGTCAGGATGACAAAGTGAAAAGGCCATTACCACACATGCAACATATCCGTGCATGACACAGTTGTATATACATGTCTCAATCACAGGGGCACATGATGTACACAGGCAGTGCAAAGCTGCCCATGGACAGTTTGCCAGACGTCACTACATGGTATCATTGCATGGGAAGTAAAACCATGTTCAAATGCACTTTCACTGCACCATACCTGTCCAGTGCAAGTCACTACACACTATGGGGGGTGACAACTACTCAGTGAGCCTGCTAGCCAGTGGCGTGCAGACTTTCAGCCTTGCTAGTCACACAAAATGCACATTCAGAAAGGCAGTGCACAGAACACTCACCTGCTCCCCTGGTGTCCCATACAGCTTGCTGTACTGTGGAAGTAGGCTGTCCAGCAGGGCCTGGTTCTCTTCAAGGCTGAAGGCTGGGGCTCTCTCCACAGTACGTGCCATTGCAGGGTCCAGAGGGGCAGAGACAGCAGCAGTGCAGTGGCAGATGTCGTCCTGGAGCATGTAGTGCAGGCAAGTGAGCTCTCAGGGGAACAGCCAGCAATATATATGTGCTGGAGAGGCAGATACTGTCCCTTGTGTCCAAAGTGATAGGTCCAAGTCATTTGCATCTTCTGAATCTGGCCAATCCATGGAATAGCAGCACCAAAACACGCCCACAGCATCCTTCAAATCTTCAACTTCATGACATACATGATTTTGCAACATTGTTGTGGGTGACCAACTGATTTTCCAGCAACCGACTCGTTCGAAATTCGAAAACGCGTCCGTTGCCAGGCAAGCCCATTGTCAATGGGTGCGCACCGATCGGTCCATTGCGGTACAACGCGTACAGCGGTACAACGCTTACCCGCACACATTGAATGCAATGGGCCGGCCGGAGGCACCGATCGGTCCATTGCAGTACAACGCGTACAGGGGTACAACGCGTACCCGCACACACTGAATGCAATGGGCCGGCCGGGGCACCGATCGGTCCATTGCAGTTCAATGCGTACAGGGGTACAACGCGTACCCGCACATTGAATGCAATGGGCCGGCCGGAGGCACCGATCGGTCCATTGCAGTACAACGCGCACAGGGGTACAACGCGTACCCGCACACATTGAATGCAATGGGCCGGCCGGAGGCACCGATCGGTCCATTGCAGTACAACGCGCACAGGGGTACAACGCGTACCCGCACACATTGAATGCAATGGGCCGGCCGGAGGCACCGATCGGTCCATTGCAGTACAACGCGCACAGGGGTACAACGCGTACCCGCCCACATTGAATGCAATGGGCCGGCCGGAGGCACCGATCGGTCCATTGCAGTACAACGCGCACAGGGGTACAACGCGTACCCGCACACATTGAATGCAATGGGCCGGCCGGAGGCACCGATCGGTCCATTGCAGTACAACGCGCACAGGGGTACAACGCGTGCACCGCACACATTGAATGCAATGGGCCGGCCGGAGGCACCGATCGGTCCATTGCAGTACAACGCGCACAGGGGTACAACGCGTGCACCGCACACATTGGATGCAATGGGCCGGCCGGAGGCACCGATCGGTCCATTGCAGTACAACGCGCACAGGGGTACAACGCGTACCCGCACACATTGAATGCAATGGGCCGGCCGGAGGCACCGATCGGTCCATTGCAGTACAACGCGCACAGGGGTACAACGCGTACCCGCACACATTGAATGCAATGGGCCGGCTGGAGGCACCGATCGGTCCATTGCAGTACAACGCGCACAGGGGTACAACGCGTACCCGCACACATTGAATGCAATGGGCCGGCCGGAGGCACCGATCAGTCCATTGCAGTTCAACGCGTACAGGGGTACAACGCGTACAGGGGTACAACGCGTACCCGCACACATTGAATGCAATGGGCCGGCCGGAGGCACCGATCGGTCCATTGCAGTTCAACGCGTACAGGGGTACAACGCGTACAGGGGTACAACGCGTACCTGCACACATTGAATGCAATGGGCCGGCCGGAGGCACCGATCGGTCCATTGCAGTTCAACGCGTACAGGGGTACAACGCGTACAGGGGTACAACGCGTACCCGCACACATTGAATGCAATGGGCCGGCCGGGGGCACCGATCGGTCCATTGCAGTACAACGCATCACTGTACATGTGACTGGCATATGTCAGCATGCCTGTCTCAGATGGACATATGCCAGCCACAGATAGCTCCCAGGGAGTGAGGGGCACACCTACATCACGACAGCCTGTCCAAACTTTATCATAAGGCATGTAAGGCTGCATTTCCTATTGTGTGTATGTTGGTGTACATGTTGTCCTGTGGGTGTCACCTGTGGGCAGCCACCCCCAGGCTGTGCACGTGTTCATGGGGACAGGATCCTGGGTGTTACGTGTACATGACCACTGTGATGTGCAACTGTTCATATCTGTGCATGTGCCATGGTCACATTTCACGGTGGTGTATGTGTATGTCATGTCACATACCCCGTGAGTCCCATGTGGGATGGTATGTTTGAGCCAGGGTGTCCCAGTGGCACAATAGTGATGGTCCTCCACAGTCTTTGTGCATGTAGTGTTTACAATGTCTCTGATTTCATGTGCACAATGGGAGACAGTCTCCACATCCACGTTGTGTGTGCATGGACTTTGATGTTGTGCGTGTGTGTGTCACAGACGTCCATGTCTGTCCTGCCGTGGCAAGTGGGGCCACTACCTGTGGGGGTCATGGTTGTTTTGCTGTGGTGTATACATGATACTCCAAGTAATGCCAGTGTCCATGTGGCAATACAGGGTCCCTGGGAATGTACCTGTCGTTGAGCTGTGTTGCCTGGGGCACATCTGTCCTCACATGTCACTGTGGGGGGTTATTGTGACACGGCAGCAGGAGATGGGAACTGTGACACGGCCTCATGATATCCAATGGGCCAACCTGGGACTAATTGATGCCACCTGTTGGACCGTGTTGACAGATGTTGGCCATGTATGTACCATACATGTCCTTCCGGAACTGCACACTTCATGTAGTTGTGCCTCATAATGATGTATGTTGGGATCTTGAGTGTGTTCAATGCCGCATATGTGGGGTGACTGACAATCTTGCTTACTTCTCCTCTGCACTGCAGGGCTCCTGCTGTCCATCGACCATTCCCAGACCTGGCAACGATGGTGGAACGGGACAGCATCCGACGGTACCGCTTCACCAGGCAGCTGATTGAGGATTTGGCAGTGCAGTTGTCCCCACATTTGCAGCCTGGCCGGCCGTATCCTACAGCGCTGACCCCCAAGGTGAAGGTGATGGCAGCCCTACACTTCTTTGCCACCGGTACCTTCCAACATACTGTGGCGACTGCTGGTGGGATGTCACAGACCATGTTGAGCCGTGTGCTCCGCGATGTTTTGGCGGCAATGTTGCTCTTCCTGAACCGGTACATCTATTTCCCTAGACTGCGACGACTCACTGACGTGAAGAGTGACTTTTATGCCCTGGGGAGGATGCTGCATGTCATTGGCTCCATTGATGGGACACATGTGGCTTTGGTACCACCACAGGCCCAGGAGCAGGCCTACAGGAACCGCAAGCACTACCACTTGGTCAATGCACTGGTGGTGTGTCTTGCAGACATGACCATCACACACGTGTGTGCCCGTTTCCCTGGTTCAGCACACGATGCCTTTGTGATGAGGAGTAGTCGCATCCCCAGGATGATGGCACAGATGCAGAACCAGCGTGCCTGGCTTGTCGGTGTGTACTGACTTTGTGCCATTGTGTGTGATCTGATCTGTAGTATTCCGCCCACTTTTCCAAGTCAGCTAATGTGCACTTGTCTGTCCGTAGGTGACTCGGGCTACCCCAACATGCCGTGGTTGCTGACACCCCTCAGGAACCCTGTGACACCAGCCCAGATGCGCTACAATGAGGCACATGGTCGGACCAGGAGAGTGATTGAGCGGACATTTGGTCTCCTGAAGAGCCGCTTCCGCTGCCTGGACAAGACCGGAGGGTCCCTCCCATATGCCCCTGCGAAAGTGTGCAAGATTATCATCGTCTGCTGCATGCTCCACAACCTGGCAGTGCGGAAGGAGTTGCCTCTCATCCAGGATGACAATGACCAACATCCGCCACCTGTGGAGGATCCTGGCCTGGACCACGATGCCAGTGACGATGATGATGATGATGATGATGGTGATGTCCGCACACAGCTCATCACCAACTTCTTTAGCTGAATGTGAGTATCCTGAGGTGTCATGTCAATGATGTGAGTTGGCATGATGTGTGGGTGGTGCTCTGGTGCTGTTGGAGTGTGTCCATGGGCTACTTGACTGGATGTGTGTTGAAATGTGTGCTAACAGGTGGGCTGTACTCCCCAACAGTGTTGACATGCTAACTTGGTTCTGGGTGGGTATCTTGTAACATGTATTGTGCATGAGTTTTGCTGTTCTGTCCTGTACTCCATTGCTTTTGACTGTGTGTCATTTCTGTCCTTCACAGGGTACTTTCAGATTTGTTTGGTCAACTGTGTCCACCGACGACGTGATTGCACATCCAGGCTGGTAGCTGTTGTGTCCCTACAGGTGATGTGCGCCACACCCATGGACTTCCTTCCGTCTACAGTTGTTGACTGTGTGCCCGCTGCCAGGTGGGATTACCTTGCATCTGTAGTGGTTACGACATGTTGCAACTGTGTAATAAACCTGTGCTTCACTTTGTGATGTGCGTTGTCTGTGGTCACACATTTGACTGCCATTTGCTTACTGCACCTGTGGGCTACTTGACTACAACTGGGAATGGGTGTGGTGTCTGTGCATTGCACCGTCTTCCCTGGCAACATCAGTATGGCAATGAGTCAGATGGCCTAGGTGTGTATGTGTTGTGTAGCCCTGGTGGTGTGTCTCCCTCATGTGTGTCACGTTGCCTGTACTCACATGCCTGTGTTGTCCTTGCTGTTGCAGTTCGCATACACAGTGTAATTTTGCAGTTCATCATCCCCATAACAGCACCCACGTTGGAATCACGACAGAGGCAAGTATGGTGTATTAGTGTGTTTATTGTGATACATTTGTGTTAATAGTGCATAGGATGGGTAGTGCTGTACATAAATCTTGCAATCCGAAGTTCCTAGGTGAATTGAAAGTCCTGGTAGACAGGATCCCCAGTATCGGGGCCACAGTTGTCTGACACATTGGTCCAACTTGTACTCCCCATGCAATGTGTGGGAGTAGTGTTGCCGTCAACAGGGTGAACAGTCTGTGCACAAAGGCGAACATCCAGAACAGGTTCAGGCTTCCTGGGAGTTGCGCTTGGCCATCGGCCTCTCACTTTTCCCTCCTCGGACGACCCCTCTTCTTGGGGGGGCCCCTCAAGTACAGGCTGCTGCGGTGCAGGGGACTCTCCGCCAGAGTCCTCCTCCCTCCCTGTGGCAGTTGCAGTTTGTTCGGCACCAGATGTTGTTGGCACACAGGGAGGTGTGGACTGGTTGCTGTTCATCTGGCGGAGGCATTGTAAAATGTCCCTGTGCACCGCCGTCATCTCATGCAGTGCATCCCACTTGGACTCCACGCGAGACATGTGTGAGTCCACGCGGGACATGTGTGACTCCACGTGGGACATGTGGGAGTCCAAGCGGGCATGATGGGCAGCCTGCTGCTGTTTCATGTCTCTGAGGAGCCCCACTACCTGGCTGAGCTCTCCGGTGCTGGACTGGTACGCATCAGCTATGCGTACCAGTTGTGGGTCATCATGCACACCAGCAACGTCTGCAAGCAGCGACCTCTGTCTCCCACCCCTCCCACCACCCCTGCTGACATGTGCAGTGTGTGCAGTGGCACGCACAGATAACCCTGGTCCACCTTGGGGGTTGGTGGTGGTGGTGGTGTCCATGGCCCCAGGTTGGTCCAGGGTCCCTGTGCTGGTGTTGCTCCTTGTTCTGTCCATGTCGGCAGGGATGGTATTCGTGGTGACAGTCGTTGGAGGGGTGGGTGCAGGGGGTGCAGCTGGTGGTCCTGCCGGTGCTGCAGCTGGTGGTCCTGCTGGTGCTGCATGTTGACTTGCACCGGATGTGCCAGGTTGGTCTTCATCGTCCGAGGAGGACAGAGGCTGTACGACGCCAGTGAGCTCCGCATCCTCTTGAGCCTGGGACTGGGACTCCTCAGCGTCTGCTGCTGTGTCCCCATCATCACCTGTTTTTGGGAGACACAAACAATGTATGTTATGTTTCTGCAGGCATCAATGGTTGACACACATGACAGTTGTGACTGTGCCTCTGGGTGCGGGCCTGTACATTGCATTGTCCTAAGTCGTCACAGTCAGGGGTTGATATTGGTGTGGCACATTGTCCTGCATTATTTGGGCATTTCTATGTATTTTCTGGGGTGTGAACATGGTCTGCATTGGTTGTGTTTGGTTGACAGCCGGCCCTCCTTCCCACCCACCCAGCCAGTCAGTTATCCCACCATGGAACGTGCTTGCGTTGCAGGGAGTGTAAGTTGTCTCTCAGGATGTCACTCAGTGGTGTCCTGCTGTTTGTTGGTGCACATTTGCCAGCAGGGCCTTGTGCTCCCCACAGCAGTAGCCAGTGTCAGACATCTTGTGAGTCCTTCTCCACTCCCTGTGATGTGAGCATGGTTCAGGGTGGTGTTGATGGGACAGTTGTGGGGGTGAGCTATGTCTGTGACTACGACTCCCATCATGCTATTGCCTCCTCCCCCCTTCCCAGCATGCCCATGCTTCCTTCCTTTTGACTCTGCTTCCCTGTGGGGTGGGCTGGCTGTGATGACAGGTTGGCTGGGAGTGTTGTCCTGGCAGTTGTTTGGCTAGAAGTCCCAAGAGTGGCCCTGTGCTTCACACAACATAACCCAGAGTGGTGGTTCTTTGTGGGATCTTGTGTTAGGATGGGGGGCATTGCATTCTACCAGGTGAGTTCTGTGGAGTTTGTGTTGGGGTGTGTGTGAGGGGAGGTGCTTGTGACTATGGTCAGTGCTGCAAGTCCTCCTTCCCACCCAGCTAGCCAGATATCCCACCATGGAACGTGCTTGCATTGCAGGGAGTGTAAGTTGTCTCTCAGGATGTCAGTCAGTGGTGTCCTGCTGTTTGTTGGTGCACAGTTGCCAGCAGGGCCTTGTGCTCCCCACAGCAGTAGCCAGTGTCAGCCATCTTGTGAGTCCTTCTCCACTTCCTGTGATGTGAGCATGGTTCAGGGTGGTGTTGATGGGACAGTTGTGGGGGTGAGCTATGTCTGTGACTACGACTCCCATCATGCTATTGCCTCCACCCCACTTCCCAGCATTCCCATACTTACTTGCTTTTGTGGGGAGTTCAGTGTGTGTGGGTGTGAGAGCAATGGCAAGATGGCTGACAGTGGTGTCCTGCTGTTGGTTGGTGTGCAGTACCCAGCATGCCCTTGTGCTCCCCACGACACAGCAACAGTGTCAGACATCTTTGATGGGCCTTTCCACTCTCTGTGGGATGTGCATGCGTGAGTGTGAGCTTGCTGGGCCATGTGGTGGGGGATGTAGAGCTGTGACTACGACTCCCATCATGCTATTGCCTCCTCCCCCTTCCCAGCATGCCCATGCTTCCTTCCTTTTGACTCTGCTTCCCTGTGGGGTGGGCTGGCTGTGCTGACAGGATGGCTGGGAGTGTTGTCCTGGCAGTTGTTTGGCTAGAGGTCCCAAGAGTGGCCCTGTGCTTCACACAACATAACCCAGGGTGGTGGTTCTTTGTGGGATCTTGTGTTAGGATGGGGGCATTGCATTCTACCAGGTGGGTTCTGTGGAGTTTGTGTTGGGGTGTGTGTGAGGGGAGGTGCTTGTGACTATGGACAGTGCTGCAAGTCCTCCTTCCCACCCAGCTAGCCAGATATCCCACCATGGAACGTGCTTGCATTGCAGGGAGTGTAAGTTGTTTCTCACGATGTCAGTCAGTGGTGTCCTGCTGTTTGTTGGTGCACAGTTGCCAGCAGGGCCTTGTGCTCCCCACAGCAGTAGCCAGTGTCAGCCATCTTGTGAGTCCTTCTCCACTTCCTGTGATGTGAGCATGGTTCAGGGTGGTGTTGATGGGACAGTTGTGGGGGTGACCAATATCAGTGACTACGACTCCCAGCATGCTATTGCCTCCACCCCCTTCCCAGCATGCCCATGCTTCCTTCCTTTTGACTCTGCTTCCCTGTGGGGTGGGCTGGCTGTGCTGACAGGATGGCTGGGAGTGTTGTCCTGGCAGTTGTTTGGCTAAAAGTCCCAAGAGTGTCCCTGTGCTTCACACAACATAACCCAGGGTGGTGGTTCTTTGTGGGATCTTGTGTTAGGATGGGGGGCATTGCATTCTACCAGGTGGGTTCTGTGGAGTTTGTGTTGGGGTGTGTGTGAGGGGAGGTGCTTGTGACTATGGTCAGTGCTGCAAGTCCTCCTTCCCACCCAGCTAGCCAGATATCCCACCATGGAACGTGCTTGCATTGCAGGGAGTGTAAGTTGTCTCTCAGGATGTCAGTCAGTGGTGTCCTGCTGTTTGTTGGTGCACAGTTGCCAGCAGGGCCTTGTGCTCCCCACAGCAGTAGCCAGTGTCAGCCATCTTGTGAGTCCTTCTCCACTCCCTGTGATGTGAGCATGGTTCAGGGTGGTGTTGATGGGACAGTTGTGGGGGGGGCAATATGTGTGACTGCGACTCCCATGATGCTATTGGCTACACTGACTTGGCCAGCATACACAGAATTCCTTCCTTTGAGTGGTCTTCACTGTGTGTTGGTGTTGTTGTGGTGGCTACATGTCTGGATGTGTTTGTTAGTTCTATTTGTGCCACTGCCTAGCTGTAGTTGTAGTTGTGTTTGTACATGTGATGACACGGTTAAATGTAACTTGGAGATGGCATGTGTTGTGTTTATCTGACTGACATAAACATTTTGGGATGATTCTGTTCTGGTTGCTGTGTAATTGCTATGAGTGCATGGTTTGACTCTCCCCTTGACAGTGATGTGTGTGTGTTTTGTGGCAGTATATTGTGTACATTTGTTGTGTACTCACCAGGCTCTGGGATGTCCTCTAGTCCATATACGCTCACTGGCGGAAGGATGGCCCGCACCTTCTCCTCCCAGGGCCTGAGGTATATTGGCTTGGCAGGAGGGCCACTGCCGGTGTATTGGCTGTTGATGTAGTCTTTCTTCAGCAGGTCCCGTACCCTCCTGCGCACGTCATACCACCTGTTCTGGATGTCGCTCTTTGTGCGCCGACATGGTGATTGTGCGTTCACCCTGTTGATGATCCTCTCCCACATCTTGGTTTTCTGGGAGATGGGGGTCTGTTGGACCAGTGTGCCAAACAGCTGTGGCTCTACCCTGAGGATCTCGTCTACCATGACTTCCAATTCACTATCTAGGAACTTGGGATTCTTCTTGGGGGGCATGGTGATGGGTGGTGATGGTGAGTGATGTGTGTGTTGGTGTGCAGGTGAGGGTGTGTGAGTGTGTGTTTTGCTGGGTGTATGTGAGGTAGGTATTTGTTGGTGTGCTGATGGTGTGTGGCTTGTGTGAGGGATGAGCTGTGGGTGTGTGGTTGCTTTCTCTTGGGTGCTGGCAGTGGAATGGCATTTGCAAAGGCTCATGGTTGTGATTTGTGTCCTTTATATAGGTGGAGTTGTGGGTGTGTCTTTGTTCTCTGTCCCCACCCCCCCCAGTATTTATTGGCTTGGTAATTGCTTGTTTGGCCTTTTTTTGGGTGATTTTTCCTTTGTGCTGTTTGTGTATGTTGGAAACGTTCTTGTGACCGAGTCGGACCCTGCATTTGTCTCGTACGGTGTTCTCCGTTTCGTTCGCGCTGTGTTTGTGCAGTTTTCTATGCTGCGAACGCGTCGGTCGCGGTGTTTTGTGTTGCTTCGGCTCGGTTTTGTATGCGTGTCGGTCGTACGGCATGGCCTCCGTCCGACTCGCTCGTGGTTTTCGCGCCTTGCATCGTACTTTGCGGTTTGGAGTTTGCGTGTACGTTTCGGTCGGATTTGTTCCGGGTGCGTGTCGGTCGGTTGGATTCGCGTGTTTTTCCGGCCGGATTGCTGTTTTCCGTGCGGCTCGGTCGGTCGACTTGGTTTCGGTACGTGTCGGTCGGATTTTTCACGCCTTGCATCGTACTTGGCGTGTCGGGCGCCAAGGGTACGTGTCGGTCGGTATTATTTCCGGATCCGAGTCGGTCGGTGCTTTTTACGGCCCGAATCGGAATCGACCCCTAAGTGTTCCAAGTCAATTATATGAACTGCAATTCTAGATGGGGAGATATTCCACGTCCTATTAAGGCTCTTTGGGAGAACTTGTCATTCGTCTATGACATTCTCTTGGCTGAAAAGATTGGCCACTTGAGTATGTTATAAATGTCCCACCAGGAGAAACAGAAATACTACCAGCTTTTTCTGACCTCGTTTCAGAATAAATAAAACACACATAAGCCAAAGAGTGGACTCTAGCTCAAGCCCTGGCGTTATACCAAAACCACTTGGGTTGGGATGAAGGATCCCCTTACCACATCATACCCATAAAACCTAGCTCACAAGCACAACCACAATATCCCATTAAACAGCAAATAACAGGTTAGAGAAATACTCTCACAACTTGAATATCAGGGAGTAATAGAAAGTTGCAACTCACCAATAAACAATCTTTTGTTTCCAGTAATGAAACCAGATCATTCATGTCACTTAGTCTTAGACTATAGTCAGTTGAACTGAGCTATACGCACATTTGCAGTACAAAACACACATGGAGTGGCACTAATGAATAATATAGTGAGCAAAAAATATAAAACCACATTAGACATCTCAAATGGGTTTTTCTGCCAAACTTTAGTGCCTTAAAGCAGGTATCTGACCTCATTTAGTGCCCTCAGCTCCCAAAAACTATTTTGTTGATTGCCACAAGGGTAAAGGAATAGCCCCGGGCGGATGATGGCGGATGATGACATGGCAACACATTTGGCCAGAGTAGACAGCATAATTCTTGGGTTTGCTCATATGGGCTACAAATTCAATTTCAAAAAGTAAAAAATTGCCTATCTCAGTGTCCTGTTCTTGGGATACGAATTGTCAAGTGTAGGCAAAAGTCTAGCGACACATTTCCTGGAGAAGGGTGTGCTTTTACAACCACCAAACATATTGAAAAAACTTCAATCAGGATTGGGTTTTCAAAAGTTTGGCAGAACATCCATACCAGATTATGCACAACAGGTAAAACCATTTTATGATTTAATTCATCCAGAATTTTCAAGCACACCTTGGACAACACAACACACTGAGATTTTGCGCTCAGTACAAGCTGACATGCTAGCTTCAAAACATTTACACACACGTGTTAACACCACGAATTTGGTATTCTGCTTAATCACAGGAACTTCAGGTTACACATATGTCACATTCAATGAGGGTGACACTGCACCAATTGCATATAAATTGCACCTATACACAAATGCAGAAATGTGTTTTGCACCAACAGAAAAGATACTGATGGCAGTACAGACTGCTGCAGTGAAAGAAAGATCATTGGCTCAGGGAAAACAAATAATTGTTGTGACCCCGATTATAGCCTTAGTGGCTATCACAAAGGCTAGCATTCCGAACGGGAAAGCTTTACATACAGTGAGCCAATTCACTAACAGCAATGTATGTAGATTATCTTTTTGACTCTACATTACAGACACACGCATATCTCCAATATGAACATGAATAGCCTCTGCCCAGTGAAATATTGTCTCTAGATCAGAGTAATTTCATAATTTATACTGATGGTTCTGCCCAGCCTGAAGTTGGAACAAAACATCAATATTCTGCTGCTTGCTCAGCGGTTAAGGGATAAAGGAGGAAAGGAGAATTCCATCCTCATAAGACATACACACAGTCACTGGGTGATTTCACTGCACAGCTAGCTGAACTGAAAGTTCTAATTCTGGCACTTGAGAATACAGATCCTGAATTCCCCACACTTATAGTGTGTTGGTCATATTATTGTGTCCAGTGTTATAAGGTGTATCTACAGTATTGGAGTCAGAATGGATTCAGAGATTCAAAAGGGTGCACAATTAAGCATAAAATGCTGTGAGGACAAGTGGCAAAACTCAAAGCAAGTTTGCCATGGGCTCATGTTATTCACACACTGAGCCACCAACGTGTAGGAAGAAATGTTGCAAGGAATTTACTGCCTGATGAAGCTGTAAAGGCAACGGTGCAGACTGCTGCTATAGCTGCAGTGACTCATTCCAGCATGACAATAGATGGAGACATTATGAAGGCTGTCACAGCTCTGTGCTCTGGCATCCCTTTACCGAAAGGATTTCAAGCAAAATACTCCTACCAGCGCACAAAACATTCTGTTTGATCATCTTCCTGGCATGGGGGATAGAGTAATACCTAAATTCTGATAGCAGGTTAGAATTAATTCTAGCACCACATGATGGTATAGCATCTTCTCAAGAAGGGGTGGCAGCTACAATTTCACTATTGCAGCAACACTACTGGTGGCCAGGTCTATACAAACAGAAAAAAGACTATGGGCCAGATGTAGGTGACGAAATACCGGTCGGTAATGCCGAAATTCGGAGAATTTCAGCGTTACCGACCGGTATTTGGCTGAGTGCAATGTAGGTGAGTTCATACCTACATGCAAAATAAGGAATCGCAAAATAGCGATTCCTTATTTTGTTCTTGCATTTAAGGAATCGGAAATACCGATTCCTTAAATGCAATGTACGTAGCACTAAAAATAGTGCACTTGAGCCTTAAGGAATCGCTAATTACCACCAACTTCAAGTTGGTGGTAAGTAGCGATTTCCTTTAAAAAAGCGCTTTTTCAAATGTGCCATGTGGCACACATCCATGCCCTTAGGGCATGTATGTGCGCCACATGTGCACACATGCACATTTCAGGGGTGCAACAGGGTGTCCTTTGGACACCCTGGCACCCTTGAAATACCTCCGCTATTAGCGATTCGGTAATACCGAATCGCTAATAGTGAATATCTTCCCATTCATTCCTATGGTCCTTCTAGCCCATAGGAATGAATGGCTAGATATTCCTTAATACCGAATCTCAATTACCGATTCGTTATTAAGGAATGTTAAGGAATCGCTAATATTTTAGCGATTCCTACCTACATTCCATTTAGCGAGTCCTTAATAGCGATTCGGTAAAAATCGCTATTAAGGACTCGCTAAATTGAAGTTACCTACATCTGGCCCTAAGTCCTTAAATGTGAAATTTGTCAGCAAATAAATGTTTCCACCACAGACATCTGTATTGATTTCGAACAAGCCGCTCGCTTGTGTTTATTTGGACCATTGCGGAACCCTAAACTCAGATGGGTCTTATAAGTACATCATGTTAGCAGTGGATTCTTGCTCTCGATTCCTTTGGGTTTGGCCACAGCGATTAGCTGACATTCGAACTGTTATAAAGGACTTGGAAGTCTTTATCAGCACATATGCAGTAGCCACATTTCATTCATACCAGGGTCCGGCGTTTGCCTCTATGGCTTACATAGACACCATGGGAACATTGGTTGTGGCTACTGTGCACTACTCCACCCCATAAGATACCAAGGGGAATGCGGTTGTGGAGAGGAAAAACCGTAACTTAAACTTTAACAGCTAGACTATTAGGCTCAGGACGCAGTTGGGCCCATCGCCTGTATGAGGTACAGAGAGCCTTTAACAATCTGCCAAGAAGATCCTTGAGTGGTCAGACTCCCAAAGAAGTCCTGTTTGGGAGTAAAATGTGAGTTCCAGACCTTGACAGTCACCGTACAGTAGCAGCGGAAATGCCTTTTGATATCAGTAAACATTTGGCTGTCTTACAGGAACTGAATGACTTCCAAAATGGACACACGATAAACTACAGAAACGTTCTGCCACAGGTAAAGTGAAGGCAGCACCAGCAACTCCTGGTTGGATTTCGAAGATCGGGAATCTAGTGCAGGAGAAAATACCAGACAAGAAGGAGTTCAGGCCATCTTGCTGAGCACCTGTGCCTGTCATGGCTGTTAAAGGTATCAGAACTGTACTTTTGCTGCCTCTTGTCGGCAGCAAACACAAGAGATTTGTTTTGATTGATCTCATCAAACAACACTATGTGGTCAGTTCTACATAGTAGTCCGCAAGGTATCTGGGGTAGTCACCTGCCTCCTCTCACTGCCATGAAGGAAATCTTTATGCAAGCTTTAACTAACAATACATTTTCTTTTCCCCGACTGGGTACAGCTAATACTGAAGTTTCACTACTTTCGGTTACATCTACAAACACCATACAATCATCAGGTGTGACTACACAGATTTCAACACAACAAGCAAACAATGAAGTTGTTTATAACATGCCACCAGTGGAGCTAACTACCATTTCTACACAGCTCCACGAGCCTCCCACATTTGCACAAACTGCATTAGGCTGCTTTGCGGACTTTGCCTATTTTTCTTCTGATTCGTCGGACTCACTGCCACAGCGTAGACCATGTGCATGGGTCTTACCTTTCAGTTACAGATGTAGAAATGGTACAACTGAGGTTTTTCTTATCTTAGCGGTATTGACTGTGAGAACACTTTAGGCCATTCTCTGGTTCGCAGGCAAGTTATACTTCATGGGGAATGTAATGCATCCAAGGTGCACTTGTCCTGTTATCTGAAAGGTTCCCTGGCTGCTGTAATTCATCCAGCTTTCAAATTGCTTTCAAATGGGAGCTATTTGATGTTGAACAACCAAGGGTGCTATGGAATGAAACCAGGAATACCATATCTGGTGACGGTTTCTAGGGTTGTGACTTGTTATACACAAGTGCTTTTCCAACCTGCCCACACGTTTAGGGAGTTGATAGTTTGGCTTTCAATTTCAATGTCAAATGTGAACTTTGATACTTTAAGCAAACTGAAAGCCAAATTTTTTCAAAAGGAAGTTGTCTTAACATTTGCACTGGAGATGTTTGGCTTCAGTTTGCAAGGTCTTCTTCTGAGATACAGTCATTACAATGCACTAACCTACCACACCATTTTGGGGAGGTTGTGCATCACATCTTTAATATCTTGAATACTGCGGGTGTAGCACACTTTTTAAAGAAAATTACCACCTTCCAGACTCTGTTTGTAGTAATTCCATCTTTCATGCACTCTGTGGTTGGAAGCGTTATTGGAGGCATACCACTTGTTTTGTTCCTCATTGTCGGTATACTGTTCTTATTTTATCTGCTCCGCAATGGATGTTCCATCACGCGGTCAAATGGGGATGGTACATGTGCTCCTGTGTCATGAGAGGATGATACAGTATTTTGGCGCACCCGTGCTTCAGAAACTACGTGATAACCGGTTCTTGTCCTTTCAGCCCATCTGGTTACACAGCATGCAGCCTGTGTTCCGCTGTCTCCTTTGCACTTTCAAATGTGCCCTGGATATATGCCTTGGAATGCAACTGGTTCAATTCATGGACATAGGACTGCTAGTGGGCCCGTTAAATGCTCACTTGGGAAGTTGCCCTGCGCAATTATTGTTGCTAGAAAATTATTATTATGAGGCTTCCTGAGATACTTCGGCCCTGGGATGCTTCGGCTCCTGTAGTCCTGTAGTTCTGGATCTTGTCTCATCCTCTGCGGATGCACTACTGGCTGTCACACCTTCAGCGGTTGTTGAGGGGGCCGATTTGACCATGTTTGTTCATTGGAACCTGTGAGAGGGGTGCCAACAGAAACATCATCTGTGGCAGCTGGGAACAGTTTTGTTTCGTCTGCTTCTCGAAACATTTAAACAATCTGGCAGTTTTGAGCAGTGAGACTTTTTCATTCTGCAATGTTTTTATTCACAAAATTGCTTTTAATGCAGCCTTTTATTTGCTTTTTTATATTACCTTTTTAATGCGTTTGGCTTTCTTTATTCTTTTATTATTAAAGGAGACTTATATTTTAGCAAATGTTTTAGGAAGTTTTTATTCACCTCACATCCAAGAAGTGGTTGTTACATGGTTACATAGGCCTCGGGTGAGAAAAAACGCCTTTTTACATGTTAACCTTCAAGTTGACATATTTCTGAAATGTTGACTCTTGACACACATTTACACATGCGCACACATAGGATAATATTCTCTGAAATGAGTTTGCTTACATTTACACTTCTTCATAGGCATATTATCAAGGCCTTGAACATTCTGTTTCAAACTTCTGGGCAAAATGATGATGTTTGTTGTTGTCCGCTTGGTGACAGCCATGCAGGGATAGAATCAATAATCACAGCCGGGTCGGGGATCCGAATGGTAACACGGATGAAGTTTATTACCATCCTTTGTTTCTACAGAGGAGCATTTTGCTGTCATTGTCAAAGTTGCCCCATGCCAGAATTCTAGCCCAGAAGAATCCTGTTTACCCTTCCTGAGAAGTATAGATATGATTATTCATGTATGCTTATAATCGATGTAACAGCATAATGGTTGAATTGTTCATCTTCTTTACGATTCTAGTAATAGTGATTACTCGGTTCTGTTTCCTTCTAAATTAATCATTTCAGCACACGTATTTTACACGATAATCACAATGCTTCAATAAATGATTGAAAGTCAATTTGAGTATTTCTTGTGTCTCCCTATGGGCATGCATGAGTTACTAATCAAAGGGACTGATATGTTTCCAGGATTTCCTTGGGAAGTCAGAGTTGTCATGTTCTGAGGTTGCACATGCCCTCCGGTGCCCTCTAAGGTTTGGAGGTCCAGAGGATTCACTATGAGCTAGCCGGGACTAAGGCCAACACATCCTGATGATGTGCGTGGAGTCAGATGCACACAGTTTTGACGTTTATGTTGTCCAAACACACAGTGTTACTGATATTGCATGAACCGTAGACATAAGCTTCTCCAGACTCGCGAGAGCCACTAATTACTGTGGGCTTTTCTGGCTTTTGCAAGAGTCTTGCGAGATTGTAAAAATATTATTGCTTGACATATTCAATTGAACAAATCATAATCAATTTTACTAATATAAGCAACATCTGTAATCTGTTTCTTTGTTCAGAATAACAGAGGAACAGTGTTCTTAACTTAGTCCCAAATGTATGATCTCACGAGAGGGTTGCAAGAGTTAACCAAAAAGTACATCCCTCTCGGAGTCCATGCAGAGTATTGTGTGTTCGACTCCCGTGAGTGTCTCGCTAGAGTCACCACCTTTTTTAATGAAAAAATGAATGAATCTTAACACCACATTTTAATAACTCTCTTTTTACAGATTAACATAAATTAATAACTGAACACATAAAAAGAACTCTAAACAGAAGATTAAAACAAAAAATATAACTAGTGAGTAATCACACAGTTAAAAAATAGACTTACATAATGAAATTTAATACTATAAAATATTCAAAAAACTGATTATTCTTTTTCTGAATTATAATTATGACTTTAATGTAAAAACACATACAAAGGCTATGAAAAATATGCTATTACAATATTAATGAACTTGCTGGGAAAATTTCGCAATATGAGAGTTAGATGAAGTGAGGAGATAGACAATCTCAAAACAAATATTGTTGTATTGGTCTGTTTTATACTCAAATATCATTTTTAGAAATATTTTGCAAAGTGTGCACCCTTTACTGTTAAGTTACAATATGAAAGCAATTCCCTTTCAAAATAATGTCCGCACATAGGATATATTTTTCAGTTAATCTACCATACATACACTTAAAAAAATAAAATCTTAAAAAAAACTGTACAAATTCCCTGAAAAAACCAAGGTTAAAGTAACCTTATAGATAGGTGAGGTATAAAGATCAGTTTTTTAAAAGAAAAAGTCTTCGAAATTTGCTGAAAAAAACAAAGGTTAAAGTAAAGTTATAATTAGGTGAACTGCACTGCTTATGACCTCATGTATGGCATCACTCAAAACATGTTCTATGACATAATTTATTACATCATTGAAGACATCTCAAATAACATCACTGATTGCATCATCCAAACTTCGTTTTTCCGCATATTGCTTTATAAATTACTTTGACATTAGAGGCCTGACAGTAAGTTCAAAATAGATCAGGAGAATATCAGCCATTACTACTACCACTACAGATACAACTCACTTAGGTGTTAAAAGCAAGTATTATATGCAACAATAAGCCTATAGCAAACACTTTACAGCTAGCATAGATGACATTAAGAATCAACCACACATATATTGGAAACCCTTAATCACACAAATCTCGAATCTCTATACAATTGTTGTTAGAAAACCAAAATACTGAATGCCAGTAAAAAAAAAAGGAGACCTACTACATAAAGCTTTCATCTGTATTAAACCTGTGACACTCACTGAACCTATATTAAGAAATAAAGTTGATATCAGCAGAAAAATGGGTACTGTAAACATTTTTTTCGCTATTGAAAGAGTTAACTCTCTATCAGAGAGTGAAACTCTTATGATAAATACACCACAGAGTATTAAAAAAATCTTTTTGAAAAACAGTTGTTAAAAAAAACCTGAAAGTGGGTAGGAGCACACTGTTTGCATGTAACAGCTCTATTACCCCATAGCATCCTGGTAGTTGTTGTTCAGCTTTTCACACAAAGTTCATATTATTTTTCAGCTAATGCCGTCTTTCGAAATCGTATCTCTAGACACCAGTGTTTCGGGATTCCTCCCTCATCAGTAGAGAATATTCACGGGTTGCTGGACATGATGCCAATTTTCTCGGGTATAATCCCACTCATAGCGTGAAGGCGTTCCAAAGCTCGTCAGCTTGGGGGCGGCTCACATGAGCCTTTTATCAGTGAAGGTGGGTAGGAACGCTCTGCTTGCATGTATTGCTTGCATTCATCGCTCCAGCCTAACTATTAAACAATCTCAGAATGTTCTGCTATCTTCCTGTGAGGTACTAGTAACAGAAATTTGGAACAAGGGCACGGTTGTCTGTGTGTTTCATACGATTTACCATCCACCGGGTGACAATTTGCTCTTCATAGAGCAAATCATGGAGGTTATTAGCTCATGTTCGGATCAACTTTATCATATCTTCCTCGGAGACTTCAACCTCCATTGGAATGACGCCAATGATCTTTTAATCAACTCCTTTAAGTCTTTCCTCTCAGATCTCAACTTCTCTCAGGTTTGTAAGGGACCTACCCACAACAAAGGCGCAACCCTCAACCTCATTATTGCTAGAGACAATATCATTCAACTGGGTGACATCCTACCTTGTGACTGGTCGGATCATCATCAAATTGCCTTCCACATACTAGAAAAGACCACTCGCTGAAAGGGACAACCTCTTAAAGCTAAACAACTGTCTCGCAACATGAGAGACATCAACATCAATGATCTTACTGCCATCGCAATGAATAGACTTCAGCCTCCCCCTGACATGACCAACCTTGATGATCTTTCTGATCACTACATTAGCACGGTGGCTAATATCTTTCACACCATTGCACCGAAACAACTTAAAAGGATCCCCCTCAAACAATATAAACCTTAGTTTAATGGTTCCCTAAATGACGAACGCCGTAAACTTAGGCTCTCAGGGCCCGATTCACAGAATTAACTTAAGACAAAATCCTAAACTTACTACTATTTTGGTATTCACAGAAGGCACTTACTCATTTTGGTATTCACAGAAGGCACTTACTTACTCATTTTGAGTAACTTACTCATTTTGAGTAACTTACTCATTTTGTGTAACTTACTCATTTTGGTATTCACAGAAGGCACTTACTCATTGATGAGTAAGTGCCTTCTGTGAATACTAAAATTAGTAACTTACTCATTTTGAGTAACTTACTCATTTTGGTATTCACAGAAGGCACTTACTTATCAATGAGTAAGTGCCTTCTGTGAATACCAAAATGAGTAAGTTACACAAAATGAGTAAGTTACTCAAAATGAGTAAGTTACTCAAAATGAGTAAGTAAGTGTCTTCTGTGAATCCCAAAATGGTAGTAAGTTTAGGATTTTGTCTTAAGTTAGTTCTGTGAATCGGGCCCAAAGAGAGGCTCTGGAGAAATGAGCCTTCCACTACTAGCCTCTATCAGCTAAGGATAATGAGAAGCGCCTACAACAAAAAAATCTGCATTGCTAAAAAGGACCATTTCAGGGAGCAGCTGGACGGGGCTAAAATAGACCCAAGATGCTATTTGAAATCATCAAACAGCAAGCAAACCACACTTCAAACCACAACCAGGTTTCCTTGATTCCGCTTCCTAGCGGGGAGGACTTCACGGTGCACTTCTCTGAAAAAACTCGGAAAATTGAACAGGAGCTGCAACCTGACACTCCCATGGTGTCACCTCTAATCTACACCACATCATCAGTGGAGCCTGTGGTTCCCTCAGCAGTCTCCTCACTTCTTGGTTGTTCTCCCAAAAATGATGCCTCTTGGAATTCCTTTATTCTACCTGATTGCACAGAACTACTCCACGCTATGGCAACTCTAAAACCGGCCAATCACTTCAATGATCCACTGCCTGCTAAACTCAACTCGGCCATTCTACCTCTTTGGCCGAGGATCATCCATGAATCTCTCCTGCAGGGGAACATCCCTGATTGCCTCAAAATTGGGCAAGTAACTCCCATCCCTAAGAAGCCCAACTCGGATTTATCTGATCCTAACAACTTCCGACCGATCACTAACATCATGACGCTAGCCAAACTGCTCGAGAAATGCGTCCACAAGCAGCTATGCAACCACATAGAGAAATTTCAACTACTTGACCTCTATCAATCCGGTTTCAGAGCAGGGCATAGTACCGAAACTGCTCTAACTCACATTGTGGATGACGCCTTGAAATCCCTGGATCAAAATGTCCCTTGTCTTCTGATCCTTCTGGAACTGTCTTCTGCATTCGACACCATCAAACATGAAAACTTGATTAAGCTTCTTCAACTTAGGATGGGTCTCTCGGGACCGGTCCTAAAGTGGTTTGCCTCTTTCTTACATAACCGCATACAAAGGATTAAACTCAACCAATCCCTTGCATCCAGTACCCCAGTCAGGATTGGAGTTCCGCAAGGATCCGCACTCTCGCCCACGCTCTTCAACCTTTTTATGGAATCTCTCACTGTCATTCTGAACCATTCTCACATTCAATACCACATGTACGGGGACGACACGCAACTTTACCTGAAGATCTCCTCTCTGGATGTCATTAAAACTTTAAATGAGGCCCTCTTGCAAACTCAACAATGGTTAGCCCAGAACCATCTTTTGTTGAATACCCTCAAAACTGAATTCCTGCTGATTGCCCCACACAACCACTCTGCACCTACCCTGGAATGGCTAAAACAACTCACAGCCCTTAACTGCTTCCCTCACGTGGTTGATTCCGCCAAATCGCTAAGCATTACCTTGGACAAATACCTTAATATGCAAGCTCACATCAGTGCCACTATTAGGGGTGCCAACTTTCATCTTAACACCCTTAAGAAAATCAAGCCTTTCCTTCCGCTAGAAGACTTACAGCCTGCAGTACAATCTCTGGTGATCTCACGACTTGAATATGGTTTGGTGACCCTTGCGGGGCTTCCTAAAGTGAGCTTGGTCCATCTCAGAGCCACGCTCAATGCATCGGCCAGGCTCATCACAGGCTCCAAAAAACGCGATCGCATCACACCTGACCTTGAGCAGCTTAACTGGCTGTCTATTGAAGGTATGATTCATTTTAAAATAGCTTGCCTCACGCATAAAGCCCTGCATTACAACACTCCGGCCTATCTGGCTAACAAGCTTGTTCTTTGTGGCTCCGGTCGGAACTTAAGAAGTACGTCCACATTACTCTTGAAACCTCCTAAATTCAAAAAGAAAAGTACGTACAAACGTGCTTTCTCCGGCCTTGCGCCTAGAATTTGGAACGCTCTTCCTACGGAGATTAGAGCCAATCCTTCCACTGCCTCTTTTAAGAAACAGGCCAAATGGCTTTTCCTGAGAGAACATTAACTGCATCATCCTGTACTCTTTTTCTAGTCCCCTTGTTGACAGATTTGTCATTGATCCCAACATATCCTTCAATATTTATTTTTGTTTGGTTGGTAAATTGTTATTTTACACTAGGGCCCTTCCGGAACTATTCTAGAAGAATACTTCTTGAGCCGATTACTTATTTGTCATTTATTTTACTATGTTATGACGAGCCATTCTATGATTGTTTTGCTGAATGTTACAAGAATTACATTGCACCATATGAGAAAGTGAACTAGCGGGGCCCACTACCCGGTACCTGATTTTGATTGTCTACTCCTTGTTGTTTGACAGTGTTGACCGCCATTGGACTGTGTTTATTCATGCTTTTGCCTCTGTGTACAGCGCTCTGATATCCGCAAGGGTCATGTTCGCGCTTTATAAAACTTTTCAAATAAATAAATAAATAAAAATAAATGTAACAGCGCCATTACCCCATAGCGTCTTGGTAGTTGTAGTTCAGTTGTTCACACAAAGTTCATATTATTTTTCAGGTAATGTCAGGTAATGCCATCTTTCTAAATCGTATCTCTACACACCCATGTTTCGGGATTCCTACCTCATCAGTAGAGAATATATACCGGTTGCTGGACATGCTGCCAATTTTCTCAGGTATAATCCCACTCATAGCGTGCAGGCGTTCCAAAGCTTGTCAGCTTGGGGGTGGCTCACAAGAGCCTTTTATCAGTGAAAGTGGGTAGGAATGCACTGCTTGCATGTAACAGCGCCATTATCCCATAACGTCTTGGGAGTTGTAGTTCGTTCAGCTAGTGCCGTCTTTCTAAATCGTATCTCTAGACATCAGTAGTTCGGGATTCCTCACTCATCAGTAGAGAATATTTACGGGTTGCTGGACATGCTGCCAATTTTCTCAGGTATAATCCCACTCATAGCATGCAGGCGTTCCAAAGTTCGTCAGCTTAGGGGCGGCTCAGAAGAGCCTTTTATCAGGGAAAGTGAGTAGGAACGCACTGCTTGCACGTAAGAGCGCCATTACCCCATAGCGTCTTGGTAGTTATAGTTCAGTTTTCACACAAAGTTCATATTATTTTTCAGCTAGTGCCATCTTTCAAGTTCGTATTTCTAGACACCAGTGTTTTGGGATTTCTCGCTCATCAGTAGAGAATATTTACGGGTTGCTGGACATGTTGCCAATTTTCTCAGGTATAATCCCACTCATAGCGTGCAGGCGTTCTAATGCTCGTCAGCTTTGGGGTGGCTCACAAGAGCCCTTTATCAGTGAAAGTGGGTAGGAATGCTCTGCTTGCATGTAACAGCGCCATTACCCCATAGTGCCTTGGTAGTTGTAGACCTCATAAGATAATGATTGGAGAAAAATTGTTAATTTTAAAAATAAATGTAAAGATATTTGAGTTGGAGATATTTATTACTCATATTTTAATTTTGGTGCTGGGGGGGTTGTACCTATGAATGTTATGTCATACCCATGTAGATGTATTCAAAATTGATAGTGCTGTTTTACTTTATGGCAGGCAATTCTTCCTAATGCACTGATCTGATCACTGATGACAGTCTTGGTTGGTGTTCTCACTCTCACATCACTATCATCAGTGGCTCAGGATGATTTTTGTTGAACATAAGTAGCTCTTATTATGGAAAAGGTTGGAGACCCCTGTACTAGATACTCGCTCCCGGATACTGCCCATACAATCCACCACTCGATCACCCGCAGGCAACACAGGAAGATGGCAAACAAGGAGGTATGGAGATTCGGCTGCAATTTTTATTTGAATTTTTTGTCTTTCTCTTCAAAGTGCATGTGTGCCAGAATAGCAAAACTCACCTACGCATTTCGGCGAAAGCCTTCAATTGGGTCATAGATTCAGTGTATAGAGTGTCACATTTAAAGGGCAACAGCCCTCTTGCCCACCACCTAATTAAAATTGATTAACATTTAAAATGAATTGGACCTCATATTTCGTTTCCTATTTAGTTAAACAAGGTTTTTACAGTTTAAAATTTTTATCTCATCAACTTGTCATTTTCTTTCAGGTAGTTAAAAGTACTCTATTGTGGAAATCATTTAAACGATTTTATCTCATTCAATTGCATTTTCTTTCATGTAGTTTTAAAGTACACTATTGTAGAAACAGCCTGTATCCATGATCTCTCAGAAACAGCAAGTCTTAATTTATTATCTCATTTCCTATCCTTAAACCACAAGATTATTCCCATCGATGTTAAAATCAAATGTTCATGTTAGGGCAGAAACAGAGAACAGAGGGGAAAAGAAGGGGCGGAAGAAAAGGTATGGTATTGGTACCTCTACATCTTTATATTTTTTTCAATCTATCAATGTTCTATCAACAGACATCTGCCTTGGGCCATCCACTCAGACTAAGATTTCACTATAGTTCATTATAATGTCCCTCCATCACTACACGTATATTTGTATATTTGCTCATCTTGTAGCCTCTTATCTGCCCCAAGCATACTTATTGAGCAGAAAAAAGTGCAAGTGCCAGTCATCTATGTCTATGCCATGCTCGTCATAAAAATGCTTGATGACTCAATATTGTCATACTAATGTGCAAACTTCGCAATGTCGATGTCTATACAGTGCTCACCATTAAAGTGCATGATATAACTAAATAGCTATGCATTGTATCTCACTGTTGTGCAAATTTCACAATGTCGATGTCTTTACAGTACTCATCATTTAAGTGCAAGATCTAAATAAATAGCTGTGCAGTATACAGTACTCCTCAATAAAGTGCATGGGCTAAGTAAGATAGCTGTACACAGACTTAACCACCTTAATTTAAACATGTGTCTTATATTAAGCTTTATCCGGGGACCATATTATTCAATGGGGCCAGCATTTCTTCCCTATTGCCTGCCTCATAGACCATACATTGTCATATATACAATAAATTAGCAGTTAATAGCGAAAGGTACATACATCTTTCCCTATGCATCTCTATTGCAACAATAAGATTATATCTTTCCTATGTATATATCATTCATGCAAAAATTTGCCCTTAAAAAATGCTGGGTGCTTATCGCTGGACAATCCCAAGATGATCATCTCACATCTCCCCCCTGTGACTGTTTCACTAACCCTGTCTTGTCATATGTGCAAACATTAACAGTGGATGGTGCCAAGTACACATATCTACCTCTGTACATCTGTGTTCGACATCCATTTAACAGTAAGATTGTATCTTTACTAATTAGTATTGCAATTGATGCAAATATGCAAAAAGTGCACAGTGCTTATAACTATACAGTACCAAGGTACCGATCTCATTATCCAAATGTCTTCATATTGACCCCCTCCATATCTAGAAATTGAGATATTCCCTCAGATTGTTTAGGTAAAACATCAAGTATTCGAATCCCATTCCAGATCAACAATTCTAATGGCATTGGGCAACTATTCCCATTGAGTCCAAGCATAAATACATATACTTTGCTGTTTTCTGTTTTTCTATGTTACAGTTATCAAGGCCTTATCATAGTCTCATAGATGTGTTTACAATTCAACATCTGTGTTCAGGCCCCACGGAATCTCAGTCCCAACAATTATAATCCACCTTGATTACGCCTTTCTTAATGCTAGTTCACGATCTGCTCCTCTGATCTTACTGAGAATGTACTCAATATCAGAAAATTTAAAATTGCTCAAACTCCCATCATGTTCTTTCCTGATGTGTTTGGACATCACATAAGTAAAACCTTTGTTAGAAATCACTCTCATATGTTGGAGAATGCTAGTTTAAGCTTATTGATTGTACTGCCAACATATTGTTTACCACATCTGCATTCTAGTATGTACACTACATGTGTTGTTTTACAAAGTATCCTTTCCTTGATCATCTTCTTTGTGCCATTGAGAGTTCTGATGTCTACCCGGTTCTGTCCATATTGACAGACCTTGCATTTTTGACATTTCACAAAGCCTATTTGTTTTTAGCCAATTGTCTTTTTCTGTACCTGCTCTAGTAAAATAATGATGGTGCATTTCTGTATGTGGAATGAAATGAAATGAAGGTTTTGTACAGCGCGTGTATGCCAAGGCATCATAGCACTAGCTGTCATTGAGACTAGACCAGAGGGAAATGGTAAGACTACGGCTTGTGTGCAAACAGCCATGTTTTTAGCGATTTCCTAAACAACTGTCTGTTGGCTTGACTTCTCAGAGTAACAGGCAGAGTATTCCACAGTTTAGAGGCCAAATGGAAGAAGCTTCTGCCACCCCATTTTATGGTCTTCGCCCTAGGGACGACCAGTAGGGAGGCCGTCGATGACCTGAGATTGCGTTGTGGGATGTGCCATCTGAAATGCTTGCTAAGATAGGCAGGTCCAGCCCTTTAAAGTGTCTTGTGCACAATGCACAATGACTTAAATTGGATCCTTGCCGGGACCGGAAGCCAGTGCAGGTCTTGAATACTTTGGGATGCAGGACTGAATTTGGGAATCTTGAGCAGTAATCGTGCTGCAGCATTTTGTAGTAATTGCAGCTTGCGTAAAATCCTCTTGTTTGCCCCTAAGAAGAGGGCGTTGCAGTAGTCGATTTTTGATAGCACCAAAGCAACGATTACTGTTTTCCTTAGGTCCATAGGAATGAAAGGTACCATTTTCCATAGGATCTTCAGCGTAAAAAAGCATGACAATATAATGCAATTGACCTAATCCGATAATGACAACTGGTCATCTAGCGTAACACCTAGATTTTGTACCTTTTTTACCGGGGATGGGCAAGGCCTGGCTGCTTCTGGCCACCAAGATGTGTTCCAAAAGGATGTATCCTTGCCGAATAGTACCACTTCGGTTTTGTCAGTATTCAACTTTAAACAATTGTACCGCATCCATCTGATGATGTGAACCATACAGTCGTGATGCATGTGATGTTAAGGTGCTCTGTTGTTAAGCTCTTAAGATCTTCATCTTTTCTTAACAATTTCCAATGATTTCCCAGAGCTTCTCTGGTAGCTTTGTTTGATACATTAAAATCCGTAATGGATCTTGTCACCTCATTGGTCTCAGAGCTCTTGCTAGATATTTTTTGAACGAGCAGATTCTCTCTTTTTTGCCTCTTCACTCTGACCTTAGCATCATTTAGAACAGTCACTGGATAACCACGCTTCCTGAATCTTTTGTACATTTCAGTAACTTGTGCCTCATATTCTAGATCTTTCAAGCAGTTCCTCCAAGCCCTCAGAAACTCTACATATGGCACGCTCCATTTAAAAGCCTTCAGATGAGCACTATTGGCAGCCAAGATACTGTTGCAAGCAGTTGGTTTTCGAAACTGTGTTGTACAGATCTTTCCGCTTTCAATATATACTCAAATATCCAGGTAATCAATTATATCCTTGCTGATGGTATAGGTAATGCTTAATTTCAGAGAGTCCTGATTGAGGGATTGTAAAAAACATTCAAGCTTCTCTATTCCACCTTCCCATATTAAAAACAGGTCGTCAATGTAATGCACCCAAAAGGACCACTTTCTCCATCATTGCATTGTTCTCTTCTGACCAGATACACTCTGCCTCCCAGTACCCCATCGTTAGGTTCACATATGTAGGTGCAGACGAGGTACCCATGGCCATGCCTTTGTTTTGTTTATAAAACTTGCTGTCAAAAATTAACACATTATTAGTCAGGCAAAAAAACATCATGTTTAAAAGCATACGTGTATAGTCAAGCAAACTCAATGAACGTGTCCTTAAGAAATATTCACACCCCCTAAGGACATCTTCGTGGACAATAGATGTGTATAGAGAAACCACATCAATCGTAGCCATTACATACTCTGATTTCCATAGCATTCCACTGATGCGGTTCAAGAAGTCCATTGAATCTCGAATATATGATGGTAGGTTGGCCACATAGGGAAATAAGAACATTTCAACAAACCTGGATGTGTTTTCCAATAGAGAACTACATGAACTTACAATAGGGCGGCCTGGGGGATTGCCCAGATTTTTGGGCACTTTGGGGAGAACATAAATTGTTGGCACAATAGGATGAGTGATCTTCAAGTATTGTTATTCATCCTCATCTAAAAGATCTCGTGCTGCCATTCATGCAGTTTAGTATAAAATCCCAACATGATCTTTTTGGTAGGGTTTTCCTTCAATTTTTCATAGTTGGTTGGGTCATTCAGTTGTCGCATGACCTCTTGATAGTATTTATGGTGATCCATCACAATTGTATTCCCACCTTCATCAGATGATTTTATAATGATGTTTTTGTCATTCCACAAATCTGTCAAGGCCCACCAGTCTTCCGCCTTCATGTTCTGTTGTTACAAATAATTTGACTCCTTTTCCTTTATTGAGATATCTCTCAAGCCCTCAATCATAAGTTCATGAAACATGTCTTTTCTGTTTCCTGGTGGAAGTTGAGAACAAAATTTAGATTTGGCTTTACATTTGCTACTCTCTGACTTGTTTGTTTCAATGTCCAGCATATCACAACATTCAACATTCAACATTTCCCCCATCTCACATCCCATTTGCTGACTGCCGCTTTCTAATTCTAAACTGCATAGGGCCTTTAAGAGCATTACGTCTTCTGATGTTAAAATCGATAGCTCTTGGGGGACCCTAGATCTCTTTTTGGTGTCTGCTTTAGTAGCAAAAAATATTTTTTGTTTTCACTTTCTACAAAATTTGTAGAGGTCAACTCTATTGTAGCCAAATCCATCCCATTGCTGGGGGAAAAAGTGAGACACTTATTAAGTACATTTTTGTGTTTTTGCCCTGCATTTTTTTAGGAAAGATTAATCACCAGGTTATTTTCAGGATGAAGGCTGGTCATGTTGCTAGTTTCTTTCATTTCTTTCCACCTTTAGAGCCCCTTCCTCTGTTTTTTTTCCAACTTTGCCTGACTCTCTTTGTTCTCCTCCCACTGGGGCTCCTCTGTCTTTCTCCCGAGTTGTCATCCAGAGGAGGCGCATTTCCACCGAGTACTCCCTTCTGTGTTGACCGCTTGTAGGCCCCTCGTCCCCCGAGCTCACCTCTGAACTCTCTGCATTGGAAAATCTCATCTGTTCTCGTACCTGATCCATAGCTTGTCTGTTGTAATTAGCATCGTAATATCAAGCAAAAGTGTATACTCTTCCAGAGGCATAGTCAATCTTATCTCTATTAAACTTCTTCATTTTCTTTAATTGTATTTCCTTTTCATGCTTCTCCGGCCTTTTTCCAACTCTTCAGACAGTTTTTTTACCTTCTGCAGTTTCCTGAAATTTCTCCAGAGACTTTTTTAGCATTTTGATTTTCTCCATCGCTGAAGACAGTCTCCTCTCAGCATGTATAAAGAGGGTGCTGATTAGTTTCATGGAGCATTCAGAGGTATCTGTTTGCCACTGCAAGAGTAAATCTGGATCCAGGTCACTTAAGGTGGAGAGAACAAAAATCCTTAGACTTCTTGGGATGTGTTTGCATTCTATGTATTTTTTAAGGGTTACATTTTCCCACCACTTCTTAATTTCCATTACTCTTGCTTGCTCTAATTCCCTCAGTAGTTGTTTCAGTGTATTGGTGATACTTGATTCAGATACCCGAGTATTCCCTTGTGGGTCATTTATGTCTCAATTTTCATCAAACATTTCCTTCAAGAGATGTTCACGTTTGCTCCATCTATCTGCCATGATAGATGATGAACAACTTGCCGATTTGATATTATCACTTTAGTTTTTACCTTGTTATTAATTATGCTTAAAGTGGTCCATACACCTTTATTCTTGTACACACTTTTTTAAATTCCCCCAGTTTTGCAGCTGATACTTCTCCACCTCCCTAAATTGCAAATCTGTTCCTTACTGGGCACTCTGTTATACTGGAGGCCCTTTCCAGAGTTTGCTGTAAACCGGACTATGGCCATGACGGCGTCTTCTCGTTTACCGAGCCTCGATCAGTTACTGAGCACAGCAGACAGGTTAGTGGAGCGTGCAGTGATTCCCCTCTGCTGTGTCCCTCCACCCAACACCGCCGGGGGGAAAACAAACAACGCCCACTCTGCAAAAAGCCTCCTTACCATCTCGTTTCAGTCCTTGGTTCCTTTTTTAGGTCTCGCCTGAGCCAGCGCATGCGCTGCTCTGGCGAGAGTTTTAGTAAGCGGGTTTTGGAAGTGCAAACGGTGGCTTTTGCTGGCGACCAGCTTGCGTTCATGAGAGCGTGCACGCGCGCAGCTGCCATACATTCCTCGCATCGCTGGCGAGGCGCCATCTGCCTTTCCTCCCCCACCCCTCCTCCCCCTCCCTCACCAGAGAGCGCGTTTCTTGGCCGCGCGTCTTGTTTTCTTTGTTGTAAACTCGCTCACAAGTGCTCCAGTTTGCTGTCTCATTGTGGGCTTTTGACGTGGAGTCATATTGCAATTTTTCCCCCATGTGGTTTCTGGCCCCTCTCCGTGTTTATCCTTTGCTGGCGAGGGCTTCTCCTTTCACCCTTTATTTTTAATTTCAAGAGGTATTGCGGTTTTATATAAAATGATTCAAAGTTTACATTGCTCAAGGTTTGCATTTTTTAAATTTGCAATTTTGGCACGGGAACTAAGCCTTTACTCACAATCACAAGATCTGAGGCCATGGTGCTGCTGTGCTTTGAACACACCGCATTTGCGCAAATATGTGGCCATTTTATTTTCTTTGGTGTAAACTCACACGCTGTATTTTCCTGTCTTGGCTGTGACTTTTGTCACGGAGCCACATTGCAATATTTCACCTGTGTGGTTTTGGTCCGTTGTTAACTCACTCCCAATATTTTTGGCTTAGTCAAAATATTGTTTTATATTTTGATTTTAAATGTGCTTAACTATGTGATAAGGAAATTACTTGGTCCCCGCCGAACCAGCCTTTCCTGCTTCAAACACGCCCACATTAAGGTGTATAGGAAGCTTTGCATTACTGTTGGATGTATTGCGTTTTTAGTTGTCTGTAGACAAACTGTTTTAAAATAATTTCAGATGTTATGTGTGTGTTTACAGTTGCGGTAGAGGTGTTCTTAACTTTTAACACACGTTAAACAATTCTTACAAACAGCCTTTACATTCAGATAGTGAGATTTTGTGATTAACTTTGATGTGAAGCACACAGTGAGAGTCCATTATTTTGCAAACGACTCTGGTGTATGAGTCTCTTCATGCTGTGCGTTGCTATGAAGCAGTGGGTGTTTCTGTGCGACCTCATTATTTTTACTCGTGCTCTTTTTGTTATTGTCTCGCCTGTGGACTTATGTCCCTAACCCACATTGTAATATTTTACACGTATTATTTCTGCTCCACTCTGTGTTTTCAAGTTTTTGGCGTGTGCATCTCTCTATCCCTCTTCTTTTTTTGAACAGTTTTGAATTTTTATATAGTGCGAACACAAAGGTTAGAGTATTGAAGATCAGATATGCTATTTATTTTTAATTTAGGCATGGTGAGATTAAGGGGGATATTTACAAAAAAAATTTGTAGCGAAGTGTTACTCCAAAATTGCTAATGCTGCGCTCCGACATTTTTTAAATGCAGGAATGCGCCGTATTTACAAAAATACTGTGCACCCCTGCATTTCCTCTAGCGCTAAAAAAGCTGTCTAGCGCCAGTACAGGCACCCTTGCACCATGTTGCAAGGGTGCCTGGCTGCAGGGATGATTGTTTATGAGCAGGAAGGGACACCTTCCTACACATAATCAATCTTTACAGGCGATTTGCTGTTTCTATGTATGCTGCAGAATGCAGCACACATGGAAAGAGCAAAATATGAGGAGAAATAAAACATTCCTCCTCTTATTGCCTATTTAAGAACAGGTATTTCCTGGTCTTATTTTTGGGGCTGCCCCATACCTTGTACATATGAGGCAGAGTCAAAAAGCAATGGGTGTTGGGGCGGAATGCCCACAGCAACACCCATGGCCCGACCCTTTGCCGGTAAGGGGCATATTTACAAGGTGGCATTAAGCCACATTAAGTAGCTTAACGCCACCTTGTAAATATTGGGTTGAGAGCAATGTCACCGGAGCGTCAGAAAAAGTGACACTCCGGTGGCGTTAGGAGCTTGTAAATATGCCCCCAAGTGATTTGCTCATAATCACAAGATGTCGGTGCCATATTGCTCCACGCTTTGATCACATTGCATTTGCGCATAGATATTTTAATTTTGTAACGTGGGTGAAAACACTCACGTTAGCGCTTAGTTGCTGTTTCGCCTGTGGGCTTTTGTCCCCTTCTCATATTGTAATATTTCGCCCGTGTGGTTTCATTATTCCCTCCGTGTTTCTCACTGTTCTGCATATGCCTCTCCTTCTTACCCTTACATTGGTCCAGTATCGCAGTTTGATTTGTGTTAACTCAAAGCACATTACTCAAGGCCATTTTATTTTTTCAGGGAGCACAGACAAAATACGCGCTTTCTCACAGTCACAAGATGTTGATACCATGTTGCAGCACGCTTTGAACTCTTGGTATTGGCGCACAGATGTTAACATTTAATTTTCCTTTGTTTTAGGGGAGCTAGGTTTGTGCTTGGTGGGTGGTGTAACATCCTGTAGTTTATGGTACTTGACTCAATTGTTTTGTGTTTACAAACATCTCAAATGGAGCTTGTAATTCCGGTAAGAATCTTAATATATGCGAATGTATTCGCTCAGATAGGTAAGCAGACTTCTCTGATAACAGAGCCTACAAAGATTTTACGTTCTCATTCCACGTTACTCCATCATGGCGCCGGTTGCGTGCCAAAGGGTGTGAGTCTGCCACAATCTTCTGCATTGATAAACGTTTTCTAAATGCTAAAACTAACACTATAGTAGTTAGAACCACGTCAAACAAATGTTTAATTTATTTGCCACTGCAAACGGACGGGTTTTTTAAAAATGCAATTATTTCAACACATTTTTGATTTAAAAGGCGGCATGTTTATCTTTCTGATCTGTCACTAAGGGAGTTTCTTTTCTGGTAGAAACTTATTTTTATGGCTTTCTATTTTAAAAGCACTGAACAATATGATAAATTACTGACTTAGCCCCAACCGTACCAGCCTTTTCTGTTTCAAACATGCTCACATTAAGGTTCCTGGAGAGCTTTACTGTGGGACGTATTGCGTTTCTAGTTGTGTGCAGACAAACTGTATTTAACTAATTCCACATGTTGGTTGTCTGGTTACATTTGCTGATCAAGTGTTATTACCTTCTAACACACTTTTAACTATTCTTCCAACCTCACTTTCGTGCAGATGGTGAGATTTTATTAACTTTGTAGTTAAGCCCACAGTGAGATTACAATGGTTTTTCAGCTGTATCTGAGTGTGTGAGTGTCTTCCTTCTTCATGCTGTGTGCCGCTATAAAGCAATGTGTGTTGCTGTGCAATCCCCTTACTCTTATTCCAGCGCTCCACGGTGCTGTTTCAACTATGAGCTTTTCTCCCTAAACTACATTGCAGTATTTTACACGCATCCATTTTACTCCCCAGCCAAGAAAAACACTAATTTACAAATTCAGAAACTTGCATTACTATTTTTCATTATGTTCAAAGCTATGGGCTTTCAAGTTAAATACAACCTTTCGATTCACACCAGAAACCACAAGTACTGTTCATACTATATTCCTTCCATTTCAACCTTATAACCTAAACACATACCATCCCTCACACATTAACACATTACAAAACACTAATGGCTGTTTAATAGCAGTTTAGTAAAACACCTCAAACATACTAGGCAACCAGACTACTAGACAACAGAACTAAAAAAATAAAACAAATAACTCTCGCAGACGCGAGACCTATTGGCTTTGCCAATGCTTGTTCCTCTCTTGGCGGCCCGTCACTGCCGGGAACAGCTTCCTCTCATGAACAATCCAAAAGAAATGCCGGAATCCAAAAGCCGTGTTGCGTCTGGGTGCAGGTCTTGCATGGTTCGACACCACGTTGTACAGGATACTCATTCACAGATACTGCCCATACAATCCATCACTCAATCATCCACGGGCAACACAGAAAGACAGCACACAAGGAGGTATGAGATTCAGCTGCAATTTTTATTTGAATTTTTAGTCTTTTTCTGCAAAGTGCATGTGTCCCAGAAAAACAAAACTGACCTACGCGTTTCGGCGAAGCCTTCAACTCAGTCATAGATTCAGTGTATAGAGTGTCACATTTAAAGGGCAACAGCCCTCTTTCCCATCACCTAATTAAAATTGATTAACATTTGAAAAGGAATGGGACATTGGATATTTAATTTCCTATTTAGTTAAACAAGGTTTTTACAATTTAAACAATGTTATCTCATCAGCTTGCCATTTTCTTTCATATAGTTGTAAAGTACTCCATTGTCGAAATCATTTGAACAATTTTATCTCATCCAATTGAATTTTCTTTATACATACATATATATATACATATTTATGTATATATATATATATATATATATATATGTATAGCTATGTATATAGCTATATATATACAATCAAGAGTCACCCCCATGGCAGGCACTCACAGGTAGGTTAAAACGCTTCACCAGGCTGACGGTAATTCACAGAAACAGCCCCCACCATTCTGCTGATCCAACGCGTTTCGGGTCCAACCCTTCCTCATGGACCACTACGGAAACAATACAGCACACATGCGGTCTACTCAGTAATTCCCTCTTTTATTTCAATGATGTGAAACATACTGAATCATGGGGCTGGTAGTCCAATTATCAATCCCAAGTGGGTCGCAAGCCGTAAGGTTTCCTTTAGGCAAAGTTCTTCTGGGAACATACTTGTCTGTCATCGCCGCTTTAGCCATTCACAAATCAACCTCCTGTACCGCCGTACTGCCAAGTGAAAACAGAGGCGGATCCGCAATGTTCTCGCAGCGGTACCTCGCCGTGGCCGGGTCAGCCACATAATATAAACAATCAAGAGTCACCCCCGTGGCAGGCACTCACAGGTAGGTTAAAACGCTTCACCAGGCTGACGGTAATTCACAGAAACAGCCCACACCATTCTGCTGATCCGACGCGTTTCGGGTACAACACTTCCTCATGGACCGCTGGGGAAACAATACAGCACACATGCGGTCTACTCAGTAATTCCCTCTTTTATTTCAATGATGTGAAACATACTGAATCATGGGGCTGGTAGTCCAATTATCAATCCCAAGTGGGTCGCAAGCCGTAAGGCTTCCTTTAGGCAAAGTTCTTCTGGGAACATATTCGTCTGTCATTGCCGCTTTAGCCATTCACAAAGCAACCTCCTGTACCGCCGTACTGCCAAGTGAAAACAGAGGGGGATCCACAAGGTTCTCGCAGCAGTGCCTCGCCGTGGCCGGGTCAGTCACATAATATAAACAGTCAAGAGTCACCCCCGTGGCAAGCACTCACAGGTAGGATAAAACGCTTCACCAGGCTGACGGTAATTCACAGAAACAGCCCCCACCATTCTGCTGATCCGACGCATTTCGGATACAACCCTTCCTCATGGACCGCTGGGGAAACAATACAGCACACTTGCGGTCTACTCAGTAATTTCTTCTTTTATTTCAATGATGTAAAACATACTGAATCATGGGGCTGGTAGTCCAGTTATCAATCCCAAGTGGGTCGCAAGCCGTAAGGTTTCCTTTAGGCAAAGTTCTTCTGGGAACATACTCATCTGTCATCGCCGCTTTAGCCATTCACAAAGCAACCTCCTGTATCGCCATCCTGCCAAGTGAAAACAGAGGCGGATCCGCAAGGTTCTCGCATCGGCGACTCGCCGTGGCCGGGTCAGTCACATAATATAAACAATCAAGAGTCACCCCCGTGGCAGGCACTCACAGGTAGGTTAAAACGCTTCACCTGGCTGACGGTAATTCACAGAAACAGCCCCCACCATTCTGCTGATCCGACGCGTTTCGGGTACAACCCTTCCTCATGGACCGCTGGGGAAACAATACAGCACACATGCGGTCTACTCAGTAATTCCCTCTTTTATTTTAATGATGTAAAACATACTGAATCATGGGGCTGGTATTCCAATTATCAATCCCACGGGGGTGACTCTTGATTGTTTATATTATGTGGCTGACCTGGCCACGGCGAGGCACCGCTGCGAGAACCTTGCGGATCCGCCTCTGTTTCCCCTTGGCAGTACGGCGGTACAGGAGGTTGCTTTGTGAATGGCTAAAGCGGCGATGACAGACGAGTATGTTTGCAGAAGAACTTTGCCTAAAGGAAACCTTACGGCTTGTGATCCACTTGGGATTGATAATTGGACTACCAGCGGAGACATCAACTACAGCCACACCACCCAACTCCTCTGAACCGACCACCACTGCGTGCACTTCGCCTTCACCACTCCCACCAAACACCACCTCCCTCTCCGCCCGTCATAGCTGGAACAAGGCCACCGAAGAGCATCTCATCACCTTCCTCAGCACTACCACACCACCTACATCAACAGACGACAACACCTCAGCACGCAACCTCCACCGTTGGATCTCCGACTGCGCCGACACTCTGGCACCCCTCAAGAAGGCTCCTGGCAAGCAACACTCCAAGAAAATTCAGCTGGTTCACTCCCGCTCTCCACGAGTCCAGACACACCTGCAGACGACTCGAGAAGAGATAGAGGAACAACAAAACCCCGGAAACCCACGCAACCTTCAAAACCGCCGTCAACGCACACCACCTCCTCCTCAAAACCACAAATAATACGGCCCTCCAAGACAGAATCAACACCAATGCACAAAACAGCAAAGAACTCTTTGCCATGGTCAAGGAGTTTGCCAGGCCCAGCAGCAAGACCACAGAAGTCCCACCTTACCAAGACCTTTGCAACAAACTTGCCACCTTCCTCCACCACAAGATCAGGCAGATCTACGACAGCTTTGACACCCAAGACCCTGCCACAATGCCCGTCACCACCGCACGCAACCACGCCGCACCCCAACAGATCCTGCTCAACTGGACTACACTTACCACAGATGACACACTCAAGACAATGAAGAGCATCCACCCTGGAGCCCCATTGGACCCTTGCCCGTATCACATCTTCCATGGAGCAGCCACCTCCATCGCCTCCGAGCTTTGCCACACCATCAAGTCCTCCATCGAGACCGCCACCTTGCCCGATGACTGGAAACATGCCGAGATCAACCCCCTGCTGAAGAAGCCATTTGCTCACCCAACAGACCTCAAGAACTTCAGACCCGTCTCCCTCCTCCCCTTACCTCCCAAGGTCAATGAGAAGGCCATCAATGCCCAACTCTCTGAGTTCATCAAAGAGAACCACATCCTGGTCATCTCCTAATCCGGCTACTGAAGCAACCACAGCACTGAGACCGCACGCCTTGCAGCCACGACAATATCCGCTCCCTCCTCGACCAAGGTGGAGCCACAGCACTCATCCTATTGGACCTCTCGGATGCTTTCAACACCGTCTCCTGCCGCACCCTAATCATGAGACTCCAAGATGCCGGCATCCGTGACAAGTCCCTGGACTGAATCCTCTCCTTCCTTACCGGCCGAACACAGCGAGTCAGACTACCTCCATTCCTCTCAGAACCTACAGAGATCAGCTGCAGAGTGTCCCATTGCTCCTCCCTGAGCACCACCCTCTTCAAAAACAACATGGCCCCCTCACTGCCATCGTCAGAAACCATGGACTAAATATTGTCTCCTACACCGACAACACGCCAGCTGATCCTCTCCCTCACCAATGGACCCATTGCTGCCAGAATCAACTTTCACAGTGGGATGAAGACCGTTGCCACCTGGATGAAAGATAGCTGCCTTAAGCTCAACTCGGACAAGACTGAAGTTCTCATCCTGGGACCCGCCACCTCAGCCTGGGACGACTTCTGGTAGCCCGCCGCACTGGGTACCCCTCCCACCCCTTCGGACCACGCACGCAACCTCAGCATCATACTGGACTCCTCGCTCACAATGAACCACCAAATCAACGTCGTACCCTCATCCTGCTTTCACATACTCGGCCTGTTTTGAAAGACATTCAGATGGATCCCCACAGAATTCAGAAAGATGGTCACCCACGTATTCATCACCAGCAAACTCTACTATGGCAATGCACTCTACGCCGGTGTCACCCAAAAACAGCTCAGGAAGCTACAGAACGTTCAAAGCGCCACAGCCAAACTGGTCCTCAACATCCCCCGCTGCAGCCACAACTCTCAACATCTTCAAAACCTACACTGGCTCCCAAACAACAGGAGAATCACCTTCAAGCTCCTCACACATGCCTACAAAGCTCTCCAAGACTTAGGACCAGCATATCTGAACCACCGCCTCTCATTCCACATACCCACCAGACTACTTCGCTGCGCCCAACTTGCCCTGGCCATTGTCCCACAAGACCAGAACCGGAGGAAGATCCTTCACCTATCTCGCCGCCAAGACCTGGAACAGCCTGACCCTCGACCTCAGGCAATCCCCTTCGCTGACCCAATTCAAGAAGGATCTTAAGACCTGGCTCTTCGGCTGAATCTCCATGCCCAGACGAATCAGCAGCTCCCCCAAGCACCTTGAGACCCTCATGAGTGAGTAGCCATGCTATACAAACCCTGATTGATTGATTGACAGATTGATTGATTGATTGGGTAGTTCCCAAGTTTAGGTGGCGAACAGCTTAAAGACTTTGCTGTAGAAATAGCAAAAGAGTTTGTTCCTTTCAATCTCGGCATGGATGGCAATGTGATATTCCTACACTTAAAAACTTTGATAGAAAAGCAGAGATTTGAGGTGAGCAAATTCAGAGTGTCGATGGTGTTAATTTATGCACCACTCTATGCCTGAAAGGGTATTCTTTTGACTTATACTGGGTGCTCCCTTGTGTCTGGACAAAGCTAAACCTCTTTGAAGAACTATATTGATAGCAAAACACGTGTCAGGGTTTGCTTTTATTCATTCAACATTGGCTTGGATGGTATTTTGACAATCCAAAGTTGTAATACTGTGACTGAAGTGGCAAAAGCCTTTTGTCATTTTTTAGCTTTGCTTGGATGGCATTGTGCTAATCTTATGCTTAAAGACTTTACTGTAGAAATGGCAAAAGACTTTGTCCCTTTTTATCTCGGCGTGGATGGCAATGTGCTAATGCTACACTTACAAAAATTGATAGAAAAGCAGACATTTGAGGTGAGCAAATTCACAGTGTTGCTGGTGTTGTAGGATGCTGCATACAGGAGCTGCTTTATATATATATATATAAACCTACTGGCGGTCAGCAGTAGGTAGTTATAGTTAGGACCTAGTTTCCATAGGAAAAGTATTTTTTGACTTGCCTATAACTTTGGTGTTGTTTGAGCAATCTTCTTTAAATTTTCCCAAAAAAAGTGTCAAGGTAGGTTCTGGGTGTCATGAAAAGTTTGGGGGTGATCCGTGCAGTGGGGACCGTGAATTTGGGGCATGAAATAAGGGTATGTTTGTAAATTTTAATTCCCATAGGAACATTTAGCCACAGCTACAGCCCAAACCGCTGAATGGACTTACACCAAATTTGGCAGGGAGGTAGATGTTGAGAAATGTAAGTTTAAAATTATAGTGGTATATCTGGTCACGAAGTCTTCGCGAACAAAGACAAGCTCATGCAGGGAAATGCACTGCTCTGATTGGCTGCCAACACTTCATCCAGGAAGTGCTGGCAGCCATCTTGGGACTCTGCTTCTCTGAGCCCCCCCAAAAAAGTGAATATAAAGAAAAGGGGGCAAGGTAGAAATACCCTGACCCCCAAGCCAAGGGGGTCAGGGTATTTTTGTTGAAAAAAGATTAGCCGCAAATTCGTTATATTCGTGAATTCACAGCAATTATTTTTTTAAAGCAAGCACGGGCTCCCGCGCTTGCTTTAAAATAACCCTCGGGTAGGCGAGGTCCCAGGGCAAATGATTAATGTACAAGGGGGCCGCATGGGCCCCTCCTAGGGCTTACAAAAGCCCAGGGGACTGCTACCTCCCTGGGCTATTGAAACAATATGGGGGGACCTCGCTGACCCCCCCTGCCCCAGGGACCACCACCTTCCCGGGGCTATTTTCTATTATGTGGGAGGCCTCGCGGACACCCCGACATGGGGACTGCCACCTCCTCGGGGCTAATTTACATTATATAGGGGGGCTCGTGGACCCCCTGCCCCGGGCACCGCCACCTCCCTGGGGCACACATATACTAATGAAGGGGGTCCGTTGAGGACCCCCGGGGACCACCACCTCCCCGAGGATATATACAAGATGGGAGGAGGGCCACGCACCCCTACTCGGGAGCCCTGCATTGCCCTGGGGACTGCCACCCACCAGGGCCAGCTCCAGCAATGTCCCGGGGTGCCCACTCCTGGGACATTGCAGTTTGCTATGGGATGGCACCATCCCAAAGCAAACAGTGTACTCCGCATTGAGCAAGCGAGAGCATTTTGCTCTTGCTTGCTCAAAGAGGAGCACACTTTGCTTTTTACACCCGTGAGCTGCATGTTAGCAGCTCCCTGGGTGTAAAAAGCAATGCCCGCTCCCCCAGGAGGTGGGAGCTGGCCAGGACTGTGGAGGACTTCAAGCTCCCCCCTCAGTCCCCAACGAGATGGCCATGCCCCAGGGATGGGGTCCCTGGGACCAACAATGGCCCGGGAGAGGGGCCACTCAACCCCATCCATGTTAAGAAGAAAAACAAATGGCCAGACCCTGGGGATGGGGCCCGGAGCCGAAATCGGCCTGGGGAGGGGGCTGTGCGGGCCCCCCTCCCCTTTAAAAAATAAAAAAATAATGGCCTGGCCTTGGGGGATGGGGTCCCTGAGGCCGAAATTGGCCTCAGGAGCGGGCCACGTGGCACCCCTTGCTTTAATTAAACAAAAAGAATGTTGGGGTCCCCTGGCTGAAATCGGCCTGGGAGGGTGGCCTCCTGTTTATCAAATAAAAAAAGAAAAGATTCAGGCCCCGGGGCCAAAATAGTTTAGGGAAGGGGGGCCATGCAGCCACCTTGCCTAAAAAATATCACAAAAAAAGCTGCCAAATCGCTGAGGCCCCGCCCCCTTTCTCCACTACTCTGCAAACACGCCTCCTGGTGTGCTCCTGGTTGGGGGTGAAGTCCCCTTGGCTTATGAGAGTCCGTAGGGGCCAAGAAGACCTCCTGTTACCTCCAGTTAGCCTGACACAGTGGGATTGCTGAGAGGTGGTCAGAGGCCATGCTCCCTTTCTCCACCACTCTTGCCAAGAAGACCTCCTGTTACCTCCAGTTAGCCCCACACAGTGGGATTACTGAGAGGTGGTCAGAGGCCACGCTCCCTTTCTCCACCACTCTACAAACGTGCCCCTTGGCTCACTGCTGGTGCGGGGATGAGGTCTCCTTGCCTCCTGAGCACCTCAAAAATAAAGTGGACTTCATCCCCAGGCAGCAGTGCACCAGTAGGCGTGTTTTGCAGAGTGGTGGAGAAAGGGGGCGTGGCCTCTGACGACCTCTCAGCAATCAAACTGTGTGGGTCTTACTGGAGGTAACAGGAGGGCTAGTTGCCCCCCAAGGACCCTCAAGTGCCGAGGGAACTTCATCCCCCAAGTGGTAGTGCGCCACAAGGTGGAGAAAGGGGGCATGGCCTCCTACGATGTCTCAGCAATCCCACTGTGTGGGACTTACTGGAGGTAACGGGAGGGGTAGTTGGGCCCCAAGGACGTCCTTGGGAGCCAACTACCGTTCCTGTTTTCTCCAGTAAGTCCCACACAGCGGGATTGGTAAGAGGTGTTCGGAGGACATGCCCTCTTTCTCCACTACTCTTCAAACGCGATTACAAATAATAAAACCATAGAAATTCACAGAAAAATATATACATACACATTTCATGAAGATATATATATATATTACCTATCGACGGTCGCCAGTAGATAGTTATAGTTAGTGCCTAATTCCCAATGAGGATGTATTTTTCCATTTGCTGCGTTTGACGAATCTTCATGAAATTTATCAATAAAAGTGGCCTACTTTGTCTAGTTCTGCATGGAAAGTTTCAGGGTGATCTGGGAAGCAGGGGCTGAGAAAAAAGGAGGATCAAAAATGTGCGTTTCCCATGCAATTCCCCAAAAAGATTTTAGACACAACTACAGCCCGAACCGCTGAATGGAATTACACCAAATTTTGCAGAAAATAGCTCTTGGTCTAGAAAAAGCCCTTTATGTGATTTGGTGTAAATCCAGTAGCGGTCGGTGGTGGAAGTGCCGCCGGGCGCTGACGTGGGGCGGGGAGGGGCAGGGTGGGGCGTAGTAAACTACGGATTACCTGTAATCGGCCGTAATCCGTAGTTTACTAGCCCCCACCCTACCCCTCCCCTGCCCCACGTCAGCGCCCGGCGGCACTCCCACCACCGACTGCTACTGTGTAAATCTGTTCTGTAGTTTTGGAGTTAATAAAAAAAAAGGTTTATAGATATCTAGGGACATGAATCCTCCTCGGATCTGATAGATCTCATGCTGAGATCTGATTGGCTACCATCACCTCAACCAGGAAGTGTGGGCAGCCATCTTGGGACTCGGACTCCACTGAGTCCCAAGAAAAAAGGTGAAAAAAGAACAGAAGGGGGCAGGCTAGGAATACCCTGACCCCCTAGGCCTAGTGGAGGGGTCCCTGCCCTGTCAAACACTTTTTTTATTTTCAATTTTGCCATGAAATCCCAGTGGATTTGCGAATTTGTGGCAAAATTGAAAAAAACAAGCCTTGTCTCCTGCGCTTGTTTTAAATATGCCCCCGTAGGGGGCCAGGTCCCGGGCGGGGTGCAGTTAATTTTATAAAGGGGGCACACGTAGCCCCCCTTCCCAGGCTGATTTCGGCTCGGAGGACTGCCACCTCCCTGGGCTGGGCCAAATGAATTAAAGGAGAGGGGGCTCATGTGGCCCCCCTCCCTGGCCGTACTGGGCCCTGAGGACCACCACCTTCCTCTGGCTAGGCCATGCATTTGGAAGGGAGGAGGCTGCACGGTCCCTCTCCCAGAGCCATTAATGGCCCTGGGGATCCCATTCCCCCAGGGCCAGGCTCAGCTATGCCCCGGTGTGCCCATCCCTCAGGAACTTAATGGTTTTTCTGCCCTCACTAGTGCAAGCAGGGAAACCTCTGTTTGCTCTTAGTTGGCGGGAGCAATTTAAAGCTATGGCCAAGTGAGAGCAAACAGTACGTCCATTCTCAGCTGGCGGGAGCAGGAAAAATGCTACCGCCCAGCTGGGAGTGAACTTTTTATCTGTTTCTCTGCCCACTGTCAAGCGGGCAGGGAAACAAATGAAAAAATTGCTCCTGCATGCAAGGAGCAGCAATTTTTGCTGCTCTGTGCATGCGGGAGCAATGCTGACTCCCGCTGGAGGCAGGGAGCTGGCTTGGGCAGCGGAGGCATTGAGTCTCCCTTGCGCGCTCCCCAACAAAGAGGCATTGGGTGCCCTGGGTGGCCAAGGCTAATATTTTCCACCCACTTTGGTACAGTTACAGTCTTAGATTGATTAGATTTCTATGTGGATTCTTTATTGTTGCCTTTTGCGGTGCGCCGGGTGTTGGTCAATCACCTGGCTTCACCAACTTCTTCAGTCAAGAATTGAAGCTTCCTGATAGAAGTGGCTTAGCAACATCAGTCGATGCTGAAAGGCACATCCAATGTGGGTGGTAAGTAAGACATTGTGGCAAGGTACAGAGGTCCCTGAAATACTGAGCCAAACATTTCCATTGAGATTACATTCAGGTGTTGCCCTGTGAATCTTTTCCTGTTAACAATTACTTCAATGTGTGTCAGTTTACTATTGATGCTCTCACTAGAGCATACTTCAAAAGGTAAGGTTTCAACTGTTTACTGACATGGCTTGTGTTGTAAAATCTGGCTTAGATGTATTTTTGTCCAGTAGTTTCATGAAATAGTTGAATGGTAACCCTTTCTGCATCTCAACTCTACAATTACATTAACAGCATTATCTGTATGTTTGACTGACCATCCACTCATATGGTGAACTTGGAAGCCTGAAAATCAAGCTCACCTGTGTTGCATGTGACCTGCATGGATGTACTTTATGCTTAGTATACTGTTTCGTTAACATGCACTGAGCAAACTAGGACTGAATCCTCATGTATATTTCCAAAGTGAAGCATATGACAAGATTTCACCAAAGAATGGTAATGCAGATAGAGCAACACATAATAGTGGATTGGAACCAGCCATAAACTTCATTCTACAGATCAATGTGAACGAGGACAGGGTGTTGACACCCTACCAATCCCCCTCCTCCTGAATTTAGTGTGGAGCAGGGGAATCGTCAAAACATGAATTAAAACTAAGGTCAATGTCAGATGGGGACGCACTACACATTGTGCTGCCCAAAATTGACAATTTGCGAGCAAAAACTACCTGCATGCTTCTAGATCCTGGAAGAGTGAACTGGTAATTTTATTCTCTGTAATCGCAGTAGCATTACCTTTCAGAATAAGAACAGAAAAGTTACTTCTACAATCTAACAAAACAATCCTAAAATTGTCCTTTGGACCTGAATAAAGCACATGCAGCCACTCCCAGGTGAGGACCATTGAGCATGAAGCGCCTTGTTGGAAGATAAAGCAAAATTCACAAAATATCCTTTTATTTCACGAATTACTTTCACTGTCCCAAACGTGGCGTTGTTTTTGACCCAAAATTACTGTATTAACCATTCCATGGAGGAACTGCAACCCTATACTTATTTTAGATTTTATTTCTATCATATTTTGGTAAACGTTTTCTGACCTTTCTAGCTATGCTACTGCCTAATTTCGATTTTATGTTCTTATGGGATTTTTTTTTCAGTGTCCAATGGTTCTTTCTGTCATAATTGGAAAGGAGACCAGAGGAAGTGGTGTGTGCATGCGTGCTGTGTGTCTAAAAACCACTCATTAAAACTTTTGAGGCCTCGCATGTGGCAGGCCTTTGAGAAGTTCAAATGGAGCCCACGGATTAGGCCGCAGTAACTCGCTGCGCGCAGACAATGGGGAAATTGAGAAGTAGGGGTCAGCGGCTGAGCCGGCGATGCTGCAAACCTCCCTTTCACTCTAATAAAGCTGTTGTCCGTGGGTAATGATGCACATGCCTTGGTCCTTTCTGGTTGTGTTGGTCTGGAGCGTGATTTGTCATACAATCCGCGCCTTTGGGAGGGCTTTAGACAGAGCCTCCCCCCAAAGATGGAGATGAGCCATATGTCCACTTATTTTGCATCTGAAGAGGGCAAAACACGCATCAGGAATGCATTCCTGGCCACTGTTTTCAAAATGAAGGATTTCTGTCAGGAGGCCTCACAACAAGGGTTTATACGTTCTCTGATTGGCTCCCTAGGTCTGAAGCTTTAACATTGCTTAACCTCACTATTTGCAGCAGAGCTTCAGAGATAAATATAAAAAAATAATAATAAAGTAACTGCCCTGTTACTTTTCCTTAAAAACAGTAGAATGCATGCAGAATTAGAAATACGATTACAATTATACAGGTTCCGGGTGTTTTCTCGGCTGGCAGCGCTTCTGCTAGGTGTTAATGGGCTGAACGTGCTGATTTCCATCTTAAAGGCGCCCAGCAGCTCTGCTGTGGTTAGTTCAGGGGCCTGCTACAATCCTCAATTGTTTGCCCTTGTTTTCAGGGTTTTACTGCTAAGGCATTTCAAATCGCACTGAGCCGAAATTTAGCATAAATTTAGCATACAAGTTGACGGCTCAAATGGATGTCTTTTGATGGTCGGACCATTCTTTTTGTTTAAAAAGTGGATGGAGATTGTGTTTTAAACACTTTCTAATGTATGTAAGCCATTTGCAGGCTTGCAGGGGGTGCTTCCAACCTCATAGCAGGTTTTTTTCGGGGCAACGGCAAAGAAGTCCAATTGAGGGGAAGGCGGAACACAATGCACGCTCTAAAATGGATGCAATCTTTTTTTTGCTCTTTTCTCTGCAAGAGTTTTTGTGACCTCTGCAGGCCATCATAAACATGATAGTGAGCAGAAGGAGTCTGGGCAGTGCTGAAAATCGAAAAGGCCTTCCATGGGCGCAGAAGGTTTGGGAACATTTTTTGTAACACAAAACGCCAACATTTTATCATGCACCTGCTAAACACCCAGGTTTTGGATTTACTCCTCTTCGCTCAATTTGTGGCCAGAAATTATATTTGAAAGGAGGTTGGTGACTTTCGTAATCAAAGCTTCTTACAACAATGTCTGGAACACTAGGTCGAATACACAAGAGGAAAAGACAATATGGTGAACAATTTTGTCCCTTTTTTTTTATTTTTTTTACATATTTTATTTGATGCACTTATCTAGCGCACCTAGGTCAGAAGGTAAAAGAGCATTTCACACATTGAACAATTAATCATATACCGATAAGTATTAATTAAAAACAAGGGAAGGACTAAGAGCCTACCAATATCATAGTCATCAGAAAGTGAAAAGAGGTTTTGCCCCAGGAGGAATTCATATAGGTATAGAAGGAAGATAGGGGTTTGAGGAGAGAAGAGTGGGTTGTTTCCTTAAATCAGGAATAGAGAGGTCGACTGTTGCCCAAAGTCCAAAGTTTGTTTGCACTACTTTTAATAATATGCTATTCTATGCGAAGTTAGAAGTTATTTGTAAAGTGCAGGGTTCACTTTTACTATGCTTCTTAACTCCGAAATATGCACATTGTGTGTAATTGGATTGGATGAATGGCATACGTCGTGGAGTGGGGAGAGGCTAGGTGGTTAGCTGCAGAGAAGACTGCTGATCAATGGGTGTCTTGTGCACACAGCAGGATGGTTATGTGCCGTTCTGGACCATGATGCCAGCTGTAGGATATAGGGACAAAGCAGAGTTTGGACAAGTCTCAGGAGGTACATAATAGGTATTTTTTCATAGCTGGGACTGTAGATAGGAGAAGGAGTGCTTCTTGTAAGGCGGGCACGGACTCGGGCACGCCGCCAGTATGACGGTTGCGCTGGTCCCCCGCACCCGGGGGAGGCGGGGCTCGGCGCGCACAATAGTGACGTGGCGCCTCAACCTCCCCAAAAGGCCACAGGTGATTGGGTGATGTGTGCGTGAACCGGAAGCACTTACAAGTGCTTCCGGTTGACGCGTTTGGCAACGTCGGGCAAGCCGGTCGGAACCGGCTTGCCCGGCTCTACACTTTAAAAGGCCGGGGAGCGGAGCGGACGGTCTCTTGTTTCGCCGCTCCCCAGCCTTGCTGCATAGACGGGTCAGGGCCTCAGTCGGAGGCCCCAACAATTCTTTTTCTTTTCTTTGCTGCAGGGCTATTTCAAGGATCGGCGGAGGTGCTGCATCAGCTGTGGTCACGTCGGCGAGAAGCTTCGGGGAGGGTGTTCCTTTCTCGTTTTTTACATGTAGGCGCAGCATCGGGGGAGCAGCTGATATTGAGGCCGGGGAGAGCATCAGGAAGCGTGCTCCTTCTCCCGGGTTTTTCTCCTCCTAGGCGCCGCATCGGGGAAACAGCGGATTTCAAAGCCGGCAAGAGCGTTGGGGGTGTGCTCTTTCTTCCTTGTTGCTCCCCCAGCTGATCTGGGCATCGGTAAAGCAAGGAAGATTCCGGGAGCATTTTGTTTCTCTTTTTCTTGTCCCACTGCACATGTTTGGGCAAGCATCTCCGTGGAGTATTGTGGGAAAAATCGGCAAAGGGCTTGGGACTTTCGTTGGGGCAGCACCGGCGGGCCTGCATTTCCACTGCTTCTGGGAGTCACGCGGGTTAGAGATTACTCACCCGACCCACTAGACTAGCTGGTGGGCGTGGCTCTGGTTGCGTGGGTGCTGGTGGCCGGCCGGGGCTGCTACTTCTCAAGGTAAGGGTCCGGGCAGTGTCCCAGACCATTGCGCAGTGGGCAATAGTGCCATAGTGTAAGCCATCGGCTTAGGTAAACTGTTGGGGGTGCCTTTGGCCCGCATTAGCCTATGGTGTTTTGCTAATTCTGAGATACAGCATTGTTTTAGAGTACATTGTGGGGCTCTACTAGCAGTTGTTTTAAGTGTACCTGCGCATTTCGGAACAGTGCATTTTGGGTGTTAGTACTAATGGCTCCTAAAGTGAAGCGGAACGAGCAGCGTTCACGCATGGATAGTTTTATGGAGACGATGATGCGTAAAATGGGGGCAATGGACTCCATGATGAAGAAAGTTGATGATATGGGCCAGGCTTTAGCTGCTTTAAGGGATAAAGTGGATGGCCAAGAGTGGGCAGAGGATAGGCCCAGGCGAACTGGGGTAGCCCCTAAGGCAGCTTTTCCCCCGTGCCTAAAAGGATTAGACCTAAGAAAGGTGGGGCACCCCAACCTAGGGAAGGGGATGGGTCGGACGGGGCCACAGCGCCAGCCACTGAGGGGGTGGTGCCCCGGTCGGTGGAGCCCGTACTGGTCCCACATGCCACCGGTGGTCAGCCTAATACAGGTGGGGGTGGAGATCAGCCTGCAAACGAGGGTGCAGGAGGACCGGCAGGGGGTCAGCCAAGTATACCGGGTGCGCCTATCCATACTGACGGGCAGCCGGGAGCAGCGGGGGGAACCCCACAGGCCCCACTGGTCCCCATGACGGGGGGGCCCATCTGGGAGCACGCCGGGCCAGCCTGATTTGGTATCTAGCTTGGCAGCAGTACTCCCTTGGCTAGAAAAAGTGGGTAACTGGTCCCCGGCAGCGGGGGTGTCGGGTAGCGGGGAGAATGCATTGGAGAAGGCCAGACAGATAGTGGCAAAGTTGGATGGGGGTAAGCCTGGAGCCGGGCTGGCAGTGCCAGCGGGGGTTGCGATGGGGGCGGGTACAGGGCCAGTGGGGAATGGAAGAGTCCCGCCCGCAGCAACCATGCCATCAGATGCAGGAGCAACGAAGCCGGCAGAGGCAGCGCCAACAGGTATGCCGCAGACCTTGCCACCTTTGGGTTTAGGTGAAGTTCGCTCCGTTAGAGAGCAATTAGGGCGACATGTGTCTGAAGAAACTAAAGAAAAAATTTGGAAGGGCTCTTACGTGAATATGTTTTCCTTGCTGCTAGATGAGGCAGAAAGGGAGGAGGCCAAAAAGAATAAGGAATGGACGCACCCAAGAGAGTGGGCTAATATGTTGTGGAAGTATAGGGTTGAGGAGACGTTGGTGAATTGGATCAAAGGTTTTACTGTTTTCACGTCAATAATGTGTGAGCGTTTCCCAGGTCTTGGCTCAGAGATGGCTTGCTACCAGAATAGAATTACTTGTGCGCATGACACTTATGGTGGTAATGGATGGAAAGATTATGACAAGGATTTTAGAAGAGCTAAGGCATCTGACCCGGCACTGGGCTGGAATCAGATTGACATGATCATATACCTAACACATTTCAGAGGTGGTCCTCAGGACAACACCTGGGGTCAGTCCTTTCGTGCAGGCCCCCCAGGCAGCTCGGGGGTGGGGGAAAAAGTAAGGGGGCGTGTTGGGATTTCAACAGGCGCTCGTGTACCAGAGCAACTGGCACATGTAAATTCAAACAGGCATGTTCTTTCTGTGGCAACTCCTCGCACCCAGAGTCCAAATGCTTTAAGAAAACAAAAGACAAGGGAGGCAAGAAGCAGGATTGAGAGTGTGTCCCTTGGTAAGGCCAGGTCTCCCATTACAACAAGTGCTTTGATACCATGGTTGAACAGTTACAATTGCCCCAAGTCTGCTAGAATTTTACTGGAAGGTTTCAGGGACTGCTTCAGGATCCCCGCGCCTGGTTACGTGGGGGTGTCGCATTGCCAGAATCAGCTATCGGCCAGGGCTAATGAAGGGGTGGCGGCAGCAAAAATTGAGAAAAAAGTTTGGTTGGGCAGAGTAGCTGGCCCCTTGGATGACCTCCCAATGCAAGATTTTGTCTGCTCCCCATTGGGAGTGGTTCCCGAAAAAGAGCAAGGGGAATTCCGACTGATTCATAATCTCTCGGCCCCCAGAGGCGTGTCACTGAACGATGCCATTGTTGACGATCTATGCAGTGTCAAGTACGCTTCCTTTGATCAAGCAGTTGAGATGCTCAGGGGGTTGGGGCGGGGCGCATTGTTGGCCAAATCAGATATTGAGTCAGCTTTCCGCCTGCTGCCAGTGCACCCACTCGATTTTCACCTGTCAGGTTTCCAATTCAAGGGGAAGTATTACGTGGACAAATGTATGCCTATGGGATGTTCGGTATCTTGCGCCTATTTCGAGAAATTCAGCTCTTTTTTGGAATGGGTTTTCAGGTGAGCGACGGGGCACCAGTGGGTATTACACTACCTAGATGACTTCCTTTTCTTGGGGGCACCAGAATCTCAAGATTGCAGGTGGACATTGCAGAGGTTCTGTGCACTCATGCAAGACTTCGGCGTGCCTTTGGCACAGGGCAAGACTGTGGGGCCAAGCACTGAGATTGAATTCCTGGGGATAGAGTTGGATTCAGTGCAGGGATTGTCACGGCTACCTCTGGAAAAAATCACGGCTTTTGGGGCTGCCTTGCAGCATTGCTTGACAAAGGAGAAGGTTACACTACATCATTTACAGCAGGTCGTGGGGCAATTGAATTTTGCATTGCATTGAATAATTCCAATGGCACGGCCTTTCTCGCGCACCATCGCACAGGCTATGTCAGGACTCAGGGAGAAGCAGCATCACACCAGACTGTCCAGTGAGGTCAGGCAGGACATGCAAATCTGGAAGGCATTCCTGCGTGACTTCAACGGTAGGGTTGTGTGGCCCAGTCCCCCCAGGTCTAGCCCAGAGACAGGGTTGATGACTGAAGCAGCAGATAGCGAGGGTTTTGGCGCCATTCTAGGTCCAGCATGGGTTGCCCAACGCTGGCCAGCGTGGTGGGAGGACACGGGGCATACAAGTAACATAAGCTTCCTTGAACTGTTCCCCATCTGGGTGGCATTGTCCATGGCTGTCGTGGAATGTATCAGTAATCAAAGTGCAAAGTGTAAGATGATCTTGCGCCTGCTAAAGGAGATAATACTGCTGTGCATGAGAATGAATCTGTTGTTTAGAGCCAAACATGTACCAGGAGTATTAAACCATGCCGCTGACGCACTCTCTCGCTTTAAGATGCAGGTATTCAGGTCTCATCACCCAGAGGCGGCAGAGAACCCAACGCCTTTCCCAGAACAGCTTTGGCAGATTGGTGCCCCCAGTTATCGGTCCTCGTGGCAGCTAGCCTAGCACCCAGGACCAGGAGGGCATACAAAGGGGCATTTGGGGCTTACTGCTATTTCTTGGGGGACAGTTGGGAAGAAAAATGGCACAACACTGGGTCTGTCGTTTCCTATTTGAGAACTATGAGAGATGAGGGGCGCTCAGTGGCATCAGCAAGGCGACATATTGCAGCCATTTCCTTTTTCGCAAAAGCTAGGGAAAAGGGGGATCCCACTGGCACTTTTATAGTGCGGAAAGCTTTGAGAGGGTGGCAACGCCTACAGGGGTGGCAGCCGGACGTAAGAAGACTCATAGGAATACAGACATTGGCCACATTAATGGATGCTTTGCACCAAGTGTGTACTTCAGCTGGAGAAGGACTTTTGTTTCAAGCTGCTTTCTGTTTAGCGTTCTATGGCGCTTTCAGGATAGGGGAGCTGGTAGCAAAAAACAAAATGGATTGGCAGGGGGGGCTTCAGTTGGGGCACGTGCAGATTCAGAGGGACTCCTTATTGATATCAATACCCAGGTCCAAAACTGATCAGGAAGGCAGAGGGGAAGGGGTAGTCTTGCGTAGGGCTGATGGAAGCTCTTGCTGCCCCATCGCCAGGTTGGAGACATTCCTAGCGCAACGTCCAAGGGGCGCGGGGGGCCATTACTTGTGCACGCAGACGGGACCCCGCTCACTATTTTCCAGTTTAAAAGGGTCATGGGCCTAGCCATGCAGAAAGCCGGTTTAGACCCAGGCAGTTTTGGGACCCACTCCTTTAGGATAGGGGCCGCCACCGAAGCGGTGGCCAGGGGATTTACTGGGAGTGAGGTGCAAAGGATTGGTAGGTGGTCCTTGAATTTTTATAAACGCTATGTGCGCCTACACATGCTCTAGAGGTGTCAAAGATGATGCACTGATGGTTGGTTTTCTTTCATGGTTTGATTTGCAGTTTCTACATCCTGTCACGCAGGGGGGAAGCCTGCATCGGTCCACCGACCCACCAAAGGCTGCGACATCCTGTCAGGCAGGAGGACAACAGTCAACAATTCATCGACCCACAGCGCACGTTACGGACCAGGTTCACGCCTGGGAACATGAAGAACAGGATGTGTGGCTAATTGGCCACTCTTAAGTAAGGAGGTTGCAAAAGTTCTTTTTTACAGGTACCTATGAGGTCAGGGCACGGCAGGCAGGGGCAAAAATCTCTTTTTACGGTTAGAGTGGTCTGCATTTTAGTCAGTTCAGGGACCTGGTGACACGCGCGCTGGGGAAAAGTCAAGGACCCCCTGCGGTTTGTATTTTGCATTTAGGGGGTAACGACCTGGTGCACCTGGGGCGGAGGGGCGTAATAGAGACCCTGCTTACTGAAGTAGGGTGGTTGGCAAAGAGATGCCCCGAGGCAATGATAGTGTGGTCACACATGATTCCTAGACTCGAGTGGAGAAGGGGTGAGTCTGTGTGGGCCTTGAATCATTCGGTTAAGAGGATTAACGACAAAATGGAGAAGTTATTCAGGACCCCGAAGCTTAGATCAATAAGTCATGGGTGCATCCAAGGGAGCAGTTTTTTCTGCAGGATGGTGTTCATCTCTCAAATCGTGGTAATCAGATATTCATGGAGAATATACTGGCATGGTTAGAGGGCGCAAGGTGCAGGGCATGACCTTCTGGTAGGCAGAGGGGGGAGGCCAGATAGTCGGGCAACTATACGGGCCTGTGGTGGTAAGGTCATGATTGGTGAGCATAGTTTTCGGTCCTTAGCGGGCATCACCATTGTCAAATGGGGATGCCCGAGGGGGAGACAGAGGGTCTCTCATGGAACTCCAGGGGCAGTTACAGCTGGTAGGCTGGAAGGGTGCGGGGGGAAGGGAAGTCTCGCTTTCAGAAGGCTGGTTGGCCAATCCCCGCATGCGCATGCGCTGAAGGGCCAAAGGATGCATAATTTGCAGTGGCCCCTTTATGGAGTTAATGTTGAGGGCGTAGGGGGGGCCCGGGGGAGGTATCCATCCGGTAAGCTGGGCCCCCTACGCAACATCACTCCGGTAGGAGTTTTTTGGGCCTTAGCTTGATCTGGATCTGGGGCCGCCAGTCATTGACCTTGCCGTAGGCTCTAACAGGGATACGCAGAAAGAAATTATCTTCATCGCTTAGCTTACGATAGGAATGGCTGTATATTAGAAACATGTTAAGGTTAGCCAATTGACATCTTGTACCTATCAATGTAGTGGACTTTCTGCGTATTGTACGTAATGTAAATAATAATAATTTTTAATGTTTGATTATTTTATGTAATAAAATACGGCCGGGGTTAACGACCCCTAATCCAAACAGTTGTGGTGTTTGAATTGTTTGCCTTGGGGGAAAAGGGGGGCGGAGAGCCCCACGGGAGCCGGGAGGGTCCCAACCGGAGGGTCCCACCCCAAGGGTTTTTGGTTAATGAGAGGAGGGGGATTAGGCAGTACCAGCCAATATTGTAAGGCGGGCATAGACTCGGGCACGCAGCCATTATGGCGGTCACACCGGTCCCCCGCACCCGGGGTAGGCGGGGCTCGCCGCGCATAATAGTGACGTGGCGCCTCGACCTCCCCAATAGGCCACAGGTGATTGGGTGACGTGTGCGTGAACCGGAAGCACTTACAAGTGCTTCCGGTGACGCGTTCGGCAACATCGGGCAAGCCGGTCGGAACCGGCTTGCCCGGCTCTACACTGCAAAAGGCCGGGGAGCGGAGCGGACAGTCTCTTGTTTCGCCGCTCCCCAGCCTTGCTGCATAGACGGGTCAGGGCCTCAGTCGGAGGCCCCAACAATTCTTTTTCCCCACCCACCATCCCTAAGGCAGATATGTTATGTATTTATTATGTTTTTCTATTTCAGGAGGAATGATGTATTATAGTTTATTTGATTGATGATTTGTCGTAATATGGAATAAAAATGTTTATCTTAACTATTTTTGTTTTAATTTTCAGGAAAGTTACTTTGTCGTATTTTGTATGTGTTTCCCTTGGTCAGGCGGTAAGGTCATGATTGGTGAGCATAGTTTCGGTCCTTAGCGGGCATCACCATTGTCAAATGGGGATGCCCGAGGGGAGACAGAGGGTCTCTCATGGAACTCCAGGGACAGTTACACCCGGTAGGCTGGAAGGGTGCGGGGGGAAGGGAAGTCTCGCTTCCAGTAACCTGGTTGGCCAATCCCCGCACGCGCATGCGCTCAAGGGCGCAAGGATGCATAATTTGCAGCAGCCCCTTTATGGAGTTAATGTTGAGGGCGTAGGGGGGGCCCGGGGGAGGTATCCATCCGGTAAGCTGGGCCCCCTATGCAACGTCACTCCGGTAGGAGTTTTTGGGGACTTAGCTTGATCTGGATCTGGGGCCGCCAGTCATTGACCTTGCCGTAGGCTCTAACAGGGATATGCAGAAAGAAATTATCTTCATCGCTTAGCTTACGATAGGAATGGCTGTGTATTAGAAACATGTTAAGGTTAGCCAATTGACATCTTGTACCTATCAATGTACTGGACTTTCTGCGTATTGTACATAATGTAAATAATAATAATTTTTAATGTTTGATTATTTTATGTAATAAAATACGGCCGGGGTTAACGACCCCTAACCCAAACAGTTGTGGTGTTTGAATTGTTTGACTTGGGGGAAAAGGGGGGCGGAGAGCCCCACGGGAGCCGGGAGGGTCCCTCCCACCCCAAGGGTTTTTGGTTAATGAGAGGAGGGGGATTAGGCAGTACCAGCCCATATGCTTGTAGTACTGCAGTGTGGTGCATGCAGCTGTGTCTGTAGCTAATTATCAGTAAATACCTAAGTTTGTTAAGCTTTCCCAAAGGCAAGAAGATGTTATATAGAGCGAATAAAGGTGGAAACCCAATTCCAGAGGACTGTGGTTCTGCATAAAGAAGGATCTTTCACCTTTCTGTTCTTTGTGGAAAGGGCAGATGCACACTAGCAGAGAAGTGGTGTAAAACAGAGATCGATTGGATAAGTAGCAAGGGTTCATCTCTGAAGAACATTGCTTCGAACCCATAGGAAACCCTGCTTAATTTATACAATGCTTGTGCAATTGAAGGGTTCTTTGGGCAACAGGACCACAGTATGAAGGAGGCAAAATGGACACCACCTGCATTATTTGATGAAACATAAACACTGAACTCTCATTTAAAAATATTCTTATATATTGACTAGGAAAGTGAAAACTTCTGCTCATCAAGGCCCTTAAAAATAAACCGAATAAGGTTTGCACCAAGATTTTATTTAAGTAGAAAGACTGCCATGTGTGAGGCAGAATAATGATTCATGTGGGTCATGTATTCCTCATAATGACAGATCTTACAACATAAGATAAGGTTGAATAAAGCAGTGCTAACGTGTGCAAATACTTTGTTATATCCATATTGCATATCTTTTCCAACTTTGCTTCTATAATAGCGTGAGCAGATAGTGAACTGACCAAATGTGCTAAAAATATGTTTACTGCATTTGAGAAGAAATCATTTATGTTACACACAGAAGGAAAATGAGAACCAATATGGCCATAATAGTGTCTGCACAATTCACTCCTCCCCAGGGGATTGATTGCACTACTGAATATAGACCCCAGAATATCAAGATAGAATATCGAGGACAGAATATAGAGAGTCCAAATATAAAAAAGTTAGTGCCTATACTGAAGTATACATATACTGTTCCTAATTCCACATCTAAGCACCTTAGATAAGATAAGATGTATGTTCCGCATAGCTACATATATGTGGAAGTAGATATAGAAAATCTAGACTACCTATTGCTTATGGGTGCATTTATTTTAAAGTTACAAATATGCAAGACAAATAAAACCTAATCGCTAAAAATACATTTGGAATGAATATACGCACATTTGAAATATCAGGGTCATTACTGAATTAAGCATTGCTTGCATACAATGAATCCTAATTCATTTTCCCAATACTGTTTTTCAGAGGTAAGCATTCATATCATTTTGCCTTAACACCAACAACAAAACAACTAACCACACCTTTACAACTAAGTTCAACGTCTGCACTCTAGTCTTCCATAAGGATTAAAATGTCTTTTTAAATATGAATTGGTGTTGAATGGAAGTTGAATTACCACTTTAAGTGAAATATTCTGTACCCTGTCACTTGGTGCTCTGTTTTGATCAACCATTACTTTTGTGCAATTGGATTCATTCAACACAGTTGCTTTAGTGTTTATAGGATTTCATTGAATCGATCAGACAAAATTGAAAGCTTCATTTATCACTAACATATTGGTGTCACATCTACAGATTTTCCAGTGTAAATGAATTAAATGTGTTTTTACTTTTTAGCAGTGTGTTTCTCCCTTATATGTGTTAATTGTTTGTGCTGTGAAGAAGGCAGCTTTCAATTGACAGTAAGGCAAAAAGTCAATGAACTGAAAAAGAGTCGGCTATTTGGAAATTGCCTCCAATATATGATTTGTTCTGCTCAGGCTCGCAACGCCCATTGAGCTGAAAGGGCTTCAGCCCCCCCCGTTGTGTGTGGCAGCCCGGGCTGAGACAGCTTCCCGGGCACACAAACAGTTGCACCCGAGTAGTTCACAGGCCATTAAAAGACCATTTACTTGCTAACGAGGCTTTGTTGTTTTTTCACCCCTTCTTAGAGTCCCTGCATCTCCGCTGTGACTATCACTGGAAGAATTAGCCCCCCCCCGAAATTTTTAGTATCCTCACCCGAAATGTGTCTCCAGTTGCGCCTCTGGTTCTGCTGCAATGGGAACTTTAGAGACTGTTCAATAGTCTACTGCTATGATCTTACCATGTTCTTCCTCTTGCAGTGTATTGTTCTACAATTAAGGGGCCAATTTCGATGCGGTCGGAAATGGCTCCAACCGTCGGTCAGAGCCCTTCTGACCGCACCAAAATGTCCCGTTCGGATTTCTTTCCGACTGACCCATTTTGAAGGGGTCGGTAGGAAAGGAATCCGAACCGGATTTCTGAATGACCTCCGACGGGCTCTGAGAGCCCGTCTGCCATTTGGAAAGCCTCCAGTAATCCCTCGGGCAGCTCTTTTCGCCCAAGGGATTACGATGGCAGATTCCAACAGCCTTTCTGTGCCGGCCTTTCTGACACAAAAAGGCTGTGGGAATCTGACTTTGGGGGCCCCCACCAGGGCCCCCATGGGTGCAAGGCCTCTGGATGGCAGCCTAGTGGGCACCTATGGTGCCCCCCTGTTGATCCCTGCACCCAGTGGCAGGCACGTTGAGGTGCCTTCCATGGGATGCAGGGATGAACTGCACCTCAGCTCTTCACAATGAGAGCATGCATTCCGGTTAGAATGCATGCTCTCATTGTAAAGAATAGGAATGCGACCGAACAGTGTTCGGTCGCATCCGAATTGCTGGGTTGGGACCGATGACAGGAGGTCTTTCGGTCCCAGTTCCCAAACGATGTTGGACAGGCAGGTCCGTCTGACATCGGAATCGGGCCGTAAGTGTGTAATTTAATCCCCTCAAGTTTGCATTATTTTACCATTACTGATTTTTTTGGTCTGTGTTTATGTGTATTATTTTTTGGTGGTTGTGCTTTTTAAAAATGTAGTTAGATTAATTTTAAGCACTCTGCAAGACTAATGTTCCTTTTCCAGCTCAGCTTGGTTTAGTACTTCGGAACTCTGACTTGTAGGAAACTTTGATAATATCTCTTCCTTTTTGTTCGCTGGTCTAGGTTGCACCTAACTTATAATGCAATGTGGTATGTTCCAAAAGAATACTCAGTTTTGCATAATCCACTGTTCCCCTTACAGGTAGCACAAGAGATTTCTATATTATACAATGGAAAAATATAAACCTCCTATCTATTACCTTGAGATTTTGAATGAAGTGGAGCCTTCCCTAGTTCATTGTGATGGAAATAATGATTTCCAGTGAAACACAAAACTATGGCAAGCAGGACAACATGCATCTGGATCAGAGATCCTAAACGGTATCTTGCCATTTAATTTATCCAGGGACATAACAATTGTTTTTTCATAACTTTCCACAGATTCCAGCAGCATGAGAGATGAAAGAATGGAGAAATTAGCTTTGGATACAAGTGATCAAATTTCATCAGTCAACATTGACATAAAATGGGTAATATGTAAACATCACTTACATCAGGGGTTTCACAAAAGATATTGTAAGTATTAGATGCAACCTGTTACCACCTATCTATGTCAAGTATGGATAGAAGGGTAGTTTCTTAGAAATACATTTGAGATTTAACTCAAGCTTAGCATCGTTTATTGCCTTACTCTCGGAAGACCATTGAGAATGCTTTCAGAAGCCTGATCCCAAATCATCTGGCCAGTTGGAAGAAACTTAAGTGTCTTTGGATCATTATCCACAAGAAGATTAATTAGTCTTTGGATCATTATCCAAAAGAAGATGAATTAATGTAACAATTGTTAAAAAAAGGATTTTGAAGCATGTAAATACCTACTGCAAGTGGTGAAGGGAGAAGATTTTCTGTGTGGGGGGAGGTTACATCATCCCTGGATAGTCAATCTCATATACCTAGGAGGAAACCTACCAATCACAACTGGACTGTACGTCTCTACTTCCAATTTCAAAAAAGAAGATACTCTCTTTTTGAAAAAGGACTCTCACCCACATGTTTTGGTGTGGCATGCTTCATCATTGAGTCCACACCCAGTTGACCTAGCCTCCTCGGGTAGGCTCAACCCCCCTCTTGAACGAATCACTTTGAGGATGCTTTTAATGCAGTCTTAATGGGATCCTGATAAAAGTTATAATTGCCTGTGGGTGATACACTTGCTATTTAGTTTAATCTTAGGCCACCCTCAGAAGGTAAAAAATAACATTGAATGTAACTGAAATAATTAATAACTCAAACATTTCTCTGGTGAACATATTTCTGCCATTTTTATTAAGTTGCCCTACCGGCCATTCGCCTTTCTTCAAGATTTTCAAGATCTCTTTAAATCACCTTCTTCATTAAGGTCAGCTACTACTTATTAATATATTATACACCCTTAGGTATATGCATATGTGATCAGCAAGTACACATTACATGCACACATTCAAGAGTTTGCACACCAGAATTCTGGTAAGTCTTGATGCTAGATGCTTGGGAAATATCTTCCATCCAATTATTTTGAATATATGTGATGTGCCCCACAGGAAATAACTGGTGGGCAAGACTTTATCCTCACACTTATGTCTAGAGGTTAACCTGAAGTCACACCTAATTTGGCTCAGTAACTCCTTCATTCCTATATTTTTTAAATTGCATGCAGAAGATAACATGGATATTGGCTGGGGTTAATTCAGAAGATTCAGATAACCTATAAATTCCATGTTTTGATCTTGTAATTGACCTTCAGGAATTTTGAGAGCCAATTATATTTTCTTGCCAGACATATTTAATTAATAATATTCCTAATGACATCCAAGACTTCAAATAAAGGGATTTAATGTTAATTTTCAAAGATAGTGTATGCCATAAATAGGCATTTTCACATATAATCAGTAAAAATCTGAAAGTAGTAAGGCACTAATGAGTTGACACCTTTCCGATACTATACAGATAAATTACATTAATTGGAGTCACAGACGTTTCTTCAAGTACTGCAGATAGGTCTGCCTTAAACCAAAATTGAGTTTCTTTTTAAATCCAGAAGCCTTTTCTAATATATAATTAGTGATAGATATTCAAAACCACCATTTGTAGGCTATTTAACATTGTTCAAGGAACTTTCAATTTTTCCCTTCTCCAAACAAAAGCTGTCTTATAATTTCATCAAACCTCTCTAAGAAAACATGGTAAAGTGTAGTAGAAATGAGTCCTGCTTCAAAAGAAACCTGCGTCGGAACCACCTGCGTCACTAAAGTATTAAAATATACAAAGTAGGCATTCCATCGTAAAATCCACCATAAAACAGATACATGGATATTTACGAGATTTTACCAAAGTGACGCATTGTCGGTTTGAGTCGCACAGAGGTCCAATAGCGTTAAAAATCTGGTGCCTGTGAAACCCATGTGTAGGAAATGATGCATTGACATTGGTACATAAAGAGAAGCTAGACAGAACAGTGTGGCAACCACAACTACACCATGTTGGGGCTAATTTTGCAGCTGGGACCACCAGCCCTCCCCTCCCCACCACACTCCCCACCACAAAGGCAACACGGGAGAAGGGAGTGAATTTTTCACCCGAGGACTATCCTAATTGGACTCAGGGAGGATGAGGTCATCACCTACTACCGGCTGAGGAGGGATTCCATTGTAGAGCTGCTACACCTGATTGTGCCAAGGCTCCAGCTGCCAGGTCTACCAACATTCCTTCACAGGTGAAGCTCATGGCGGTTCTACACATGATGGCATCAAGGTCCTTCCAGATAACTGCTGACAGAGAGGCTGTAATCTCCCAGCCATCTTTCTCCTCATTCCTTCCCTCCATCCTGGATGCCATCATCCATCTGACACCCCCCTACCTCCTCTTCCCTAACACCTAAGAACTGAAGCTGGAGACAAAACAGGGGTTTTATGCCATCGCTGGTTTCCCACACGTGCTGGGTGCATCAACTGCACACATGTGCAACTGGTTGCCCCTGCCATCTCTGCAGGAACCGAAAGCACACCCACTCCATAAATGTCCAGGCCATCGTGGACCATTGGTGCCTGTTCACTAATGTGCTGGCCAAATACCTTGGGAGTGTGCATGACGCATACATATTCATACATATTCAGGCACTCCATCATAAATGACCGCTTCCAGAATGGACAATATGGGAATGGCCTACTTGTAGGCAAGCAAAACTCAAATACCTACACACCTACTAACAGTTAGAAATGGATGACATAATACCCATTTCTGTGTTTGTTGACGCAGATAGAAACTTAGGTATGTTATGTTATGTTATAGGGTATTTGTTGAGCGTGTGGCTACTCCAGGGAGTGTCCCGGCGCTATCTTGACCCCTGGACAGAGCATATGAAAGACCTAGCAGCCAAAAAACGGCTAGTCTACTGTTGGAAGAGCAAGGTTTTTAAGCTTCGCCTAAAACTGAGGAGGTCACGTTCTTGTCTAAGAGAGAGTGGGAGGCTGTTCCATAATTTCGCGGCTGCTACCTGAAAGGAGCGAACGACAAAACTTTGGCACAATTGTCAGTTGCTGGGTTGATAACCGCAGGGTTCTGGACGGTTTATAAGGCTGGATTTTTTTCCTGAGGTACGGGGCCCCAATGTTATTTAGGGCCTTAAAAGTCAGCACCAGGGCTTTAAAACTGACCCTTTTTTTCCACGGGAAGCCAGTGAAGGGATCTAAGATGGGAAGACATGTGTGACCTGGGTCCGACCATAAGCACGGCCCTTGCTGCAGCATTATGTACTACCTGGAGGCGGTTCAATAAGTAGTCCGGAAGGCCCAGATACAACACATTTACGTAGTCCAGTCTTGGCGTGATGAGTGCTTGGACCTCAGTTTTTCTATGAGGGATAGGAAGCAGGGGGAGGAAATTCTTCATCATTTTTAGTAACCCAAAACAGGTGCCAGCTACCAATTGAACCTGGGACATCATGGTCATGTCAGAGTCAAATTTCACTCCTAAATTTTTTGCGATGGAAACTGGGCTTTCTGGGGGGGATACATTTTGTGGCCACCATTGACGCCATTCGAGTATATCCAAAGAAAATGATTTCCGACTTATCGGAGTTTCAAAGTAGATGATTTTGCCTGAACCAGGCAAACACCTTGGTTAGGCAAACATTGACTTCATTACCGTTGAGCGCCTCATCCTTCTCACAGGTAAATAGCAACTGAGTGTCATCGGCGTACGATATAATTTTTGCCACATGTTGTTCAGCTAGTGGAGCGAGGGGGGACATGTATATATTAAACAGGGTAGGACTTAAAACAGAACCCTGTGGAACCCCTACATTCAGCGGAGGGATGAGGGCTGAGAAAGGAGGAGACCAGACTGTTTGCTGGCGGCTTTCCAGGAAGGAAGAAAACCATCTGAGCACCGTGCCCCCAATACCACTTTCTTTCAGTCTATGAAGGAGTCGATCGTGGGGCACGGTATCGAAAGCCGCCGAGAGATCTAGTAATATCAGCACAGCCTTTCCTCCTCTATCAAGAGTGGTTTTGATCGTCTCTGAGATTTCCAACAGAGCCGTTTCTGTGCTGAAGTTTGCTCTAAATCCTGACTGGCTCTGATGGAGCACCTGGCTTGCCTCAATAAAATCAGTGATGATGGCATTCACGTATTTCTCCAGTACTTTGGAGAAATAAGGTAGGAGCGATATGGGTCTGTAATTGCTGACTACCAAGGGGTCCGCTGATGGGTTTTTTAAGAGCGGGAGAATTTTTCAGTGCTTCCAATTCTCTGGCATCCCTCCCTCGGACAGAGATAGATTCAGTATCCGGTTGACAGCTGGATTTATTACCTCAGGGTGTGCCTCATACATGCACCATGATCATGGTACATGTGTCATGCAAACCCCCAAGTTACACATGTCAAGACATGCAAAGCCACTATGGCTGCTGTTGAACAGTGGAAGGGTACAGAGCAGTGCATTGCTGGGCCAAATCCTGTGTAGCATCACTTTGTAAAAGTCAGTGTAAGGCATGTCTGCTCCTACCTAGCGAGAACCAGCTACCCAAATATTTGATCCCCAATCAGCCACTTCATACATGTAGTGGGAGCAATAACATATAGTGGTCAGGAGCATCCACAAACAGACATCACAGAAAACTACAGGATCAACATGACAGTCAGGATGCAGAAGTCTGCGATGTATCAGCCCATGCTCAGCATTTGCTATTACACAGAGAAATGGAAGAGACGTCTTAACCTATGAACAACTGTATGACTAACACATATTGTGAAACCAATGTTAAAAACCTGTATGACAATTTGACTACACATAACACACTTGGCCTGGAATGTATCTGTAACAATTAGCAAAAGTATTGGCAGTTGTCCTTTCTTTTCCACTTTCAGCTGACCAAGGATATGGGCTTCAGCCGTGGGTAATGACCCCATATGCACACCCCCAGACTGAACCGGAGAAGGCCCACAACCAGGCACTCAGCAAGACACAGAATATTGTTGAGCAAACCTTTTTGCCAGGTTCCCCTGTCTGGACATTTCAGGGGTAGATTGCCCTACTCCCCCCAGTGGTGTTCAAAATAATACTAGTGTGTGCCATACTACACAATATGTGTGTGACTTAATATCTCCTGGGACAGGGACCAACAACAGCAGAACGGAGAAGAAGAAATAGGAGGATGTGGATGGTGGAGACATCCAAAACACTGCTGCTAGAAATCGCAGACGCACACACATTGTGCAACATTTCTTCACTTGATCCACATGTTCAGTAATGGACCATTAACCAACATGTTATAAAGGTTCAACATGATAATAAATGTTTGAAACCATTAGTCGTCTTGGTGTTTATGTCACAGACCCAGGAAATGTCAACTTACACACATTTCATCAACTAGAAGTAGCCCTCAAAAGTTTACAATCAGGTCGGAAGGCAGGCATCAACGTCAAAGCATCATAAACAATGCACTGAGCATTGTCATGTGTTGTGTTTAACTTGCACGGTGCCCATTTCCCTAGTGATGTGTCAGTAAAAAAAACACGCTTTAGTAGGAAATGTGACACTCTAGTAGGAAAGGTGACACTTTTCTAGGAAAGGTGACTTTTTAGTAGTAAACGTAAAACATTTGTATGAAAAGTGATGCTTTAGCACAAAACATGACGCTTGAGTAGGAAAGGCTGACACTTTTCTCGGAAAGGAGACTTGTCAGTAGTAAACGTGACACTTTTGTGGGAAAGGTGACACTGTAGCAGAAAATGGGATGCTTCAGTGGAAAGAATATTGGGTGGAAGCCACGCATCAATGCCAAAGGGTCAAAAATAATGCATTGGGCTGTGTAACTCACGACTTGGCTATTTCTGTAGCGAAGCATCAGAAAAAAAGGACGCTTTAGTAGAAAATGTGACTCATACTTCGGAAGTGTGATGCATCTACTCAGGAAATGATGCAATGGCTCAGCCATGCTGCAAACCAGGAAGTGTGAAGTTCCTTTTATTTTCACTTCCATTCTTTTTGTCTGTGCAGGCTGGTGGAGGTGTTTGTTGGTTGCTGGAGAGTTTGGTGCTGTTTTTTGGTCTTGTTTGTGTCTGTGCTGTCCCTATTGTGTTGCAAAACTGTCATTTTTGCCTTGTAATTGTATTTTGGGTTGTATTGTGTAGTGCATTGTGGGGTGTTCGTTTAAATAGGGGTTTATAGTTATAGGGGTAGGGGGAAGGGATAGTGTATCTGTTGTGGGGTGTAGGGTAGCTAGTGGGGAAGTGAGATGTTGGGCAGGGGCAGGGTCAAGAGCTTGATGGTTGAGGAGCTTGGGGGCCTGCTGTGGCTGTTAGTCAAATACCTGTCCAACATGATTGAAAGTGGAGGCAGTGTTACCCAAGGCTACCCAACCCATGAGAGATGGCACCGGTGGGAGAAGGTGCAGTTCCAGATGAGTTGAGTATTTGGTGTCCATTTCTAATAACCTTAACTGATTGATCTCTGCCTTGACTTCAACCAAAATCTTACGCTGTTTAGCAATCGAATAGCTAAGTGTTGCTCCACGAACTCCGGCCTTAAATGCGTCCCAAACAATGAGGTCTGAAGCAGTATCCCGGTTATTTTAAAAAAATTCCCTGATCCAATCACCCATATATACATAATATTCAGGATCAAGTAAAAGTTTACGTTCGAAAGTCCATGCCTTCGGCTGAGCCCTAGACCTAATGTCTAGTTCTAGAATGACCGGATTATGATCCGAAATAATCCTTAGTGTGATCTCTATTTTAGCACTCGATACTCTTTCAGCTGAGATAAAAAAATAGTCCAAACGCACATGTTTTCTATGGGGAGCTGAATAGAAAGTGCCTCCAGGCACATCTTTCTTATGAGTGTACCATACATCAGCCAACCCAAGTTCTTTGACTAAACCTTGAGTGGCTTTAAAAACTTTAGTTTTCTTACCCCTATAAGGATTATCACTAGTAATATCAAATCCACTCTCCAAATGAAGATTGAAATCCCCACAAAGGATCAAAGGGGATGGCCATGACGCTAATTCAACACTCAGATAATGCATGACCTCCGGATCATCTAAATTAGAGCCATATATAGAACATATCGACAATAAAGAACCATTAACAACAATTTCGATGATTACCCAGCGCCCCAAGACATCCTCTCTAACCCGTTTACATGCACCCAAGCCATTTTTAATCAAAATTGCAACCCCTCTGGTAGTTGCGCTCTGTCTGGTACAAGCTAGTATTTCCATACCCAGATCATTCAGCCATTTTCGGTTATTCCAAGAGATATGAGTTTCTTGTACGCAAAGTACATCAATACGCATAACCTGCAAAATTTGGGCCATCACCCCTCTTTTCTTTCTATCGTTTAAACCACGAATATTCCACGTGCAGATAGATAAGCTACCAGTCATTATCTGTCATAGAACTTAACAAATCTCGTCTGCCCAGCCCATACCCTAATTTACGCTTCATAAAAACTAAAAATGTAATTGTCTCTCAAATAGAAATAGGTACCACAACCTGTATGCAATAAAAACATCAAAATCCAATCGTGCCTCTCCCCAACCCACCCACCTCCCCCACCCCTTGCCCACCCAATGCTGGCGCACCCCCTCCCCTCCCCCACCCAAATGAGGCATAAGGACAAGGTCCTCTGTGATGGGAAGCGGATTAAGAACACTCCCCAGACCCACCCCCCACAAAAAACAAGAATCAAAGGAAAATGAAGAAAAAGTCACTCCAGAATTCATAAGAGAAACCACCCCTTATTAGCTAAATACACATTAATCTAATTATTTCTCAATCCACATTAAATTGTGCTCAGATATTCTTTTGCTACTATTTCGGAAACAAAAATTGTGTTTTTTCCCTATATATTATTTTAAGTTTGGCCGGATTGAGCAGGAAAGCCTGTGCCCCTTTCGCTTGAAAAAGTGGTATCATTTGGCGAAGATGCCACCTCTTTTGAACTGTGGCCTGACAGAAATCCGGACGAACAAAAAATTCACACCCTTTACCACCTCTCTTCCTGTCAGGCCGGGCTAGATCAAATATTGATTCTCGCAACAAAAAATTACTGAGGCAGATCAAAATAGCCCTTGGTTTTTCATTTGACCCCCCTGCTCTTACTCGCTTATTAAAAGGGAACCTATGCACTCTCTGAAGCTCCACTTCCCACTTCCATTGTTTTAATTCTGGAAAGGCTTCTGAAAATAATTCTATAACAAATTGCCTAATGTCTGTGCCTTCCAGTCCTTCAGGTATCCCCAAGATACGTAAATTGTTCCTTCTGGAGCGATTTTCCAATTCAGTGAGCTTCCAACTGGTATCATCTTTTAAAGCCTGCAGAGCTGATATTGTAGCCTCTGTTGCACAATTTCATCTTCCATTGCTGATATCCTCGCCTCAGCCTCCCCTATTCTTGTGGATATCTCTATGCACGTCTTTGCAACTCGACGCACAGTATTTTGCAGCTTGCAAACGGCGCCCTGAGTCCGAAGTCCCTCCGCCCTTGTCTCTTCCCGGTGGGCCATTATAATTTGATATATGGTGGAGAGAGTGATTTCACCTTCAATTACAGTGTCCGCACCTGCAACTTCTCCAGGATAATTGCCATGTCCGGCATTATTATCAAATGAGGGGGAGAACGTGTAATCCCACACGAGTGATCCGGTTGTGGCTTGTGTCTCTTTGATCAAGGGGTTACAGGTTTCCCTTAATTTACGCACGGTCCCCTTATTCGCCGAGACCTCCAATCTCACTTCATCCAACTGGCAACTACTAGTATCGCTCTTGTCATCTGCCCAATCGCCCCCTAAACTCTCATTCTCTGGAGAGTTAGAGGGATCAGACATTGAATAAAACTTCCCCCCTGAATCACCAGAATCTACATCCTTAACCGATGTTTTATCTAAATGATTCATGTCCTGCAACTCCTTAATCTTAGCGTTTTGATTGCCAGCGCTTTGACTGCTATTCTCCGGTAACTGGTTCGAGGATTGAGCAAGGGGTGTTTTTATTAGCGCAAGCGTCTCTGATTCTTTTACTAATTCCTTTATATTAGTAGAGCCTAAATCACCAGCTGCAACCGCCTCTCTCTGAGAAAAATTAGATTGGAGAGCCCCTGTTACCATAGTCTCCTTACACTGTGAATCTCCCCTAACATCCTCTCTGCTAGACAGAATTGTCCCATCATGATTCTCAGTAAGGATTACAGGCGACGTTGATAGATTCTGTGCCGGTGCTTCCATTGCAACGTTGTTATCCGAAATATTCAGTTCGCTCTCACCAAACTCCGAAATGGATACATTTGTAACTGCCTCCGCCGGGCTCTTACCTCTACCCATTTGCTTCTTGAATATCCCGGGAACTGTTTGAGGCTTCCGACTAGTACTGCCCCCTTTCTGCACAGAGCCGGGAGAGAAGCCATTGACTCCTCGGCGTATTCCTGCATCTCCCCCTCGGCCGAGGGCAGGTTTGGTCAGACTTTCTGCGGGAAAGGGGGCTGAGATTGAGGCAGTGATTGCAGCTGCCCCCGGGTCTTAGCGCCTTTAGCGACGGGCTTCGGAGCCATTGCTTGATCCGATGTACGCGGCGAAAGCTCCACAAGCCGCCAGCACAGAAAACTCAAGCCCCGCTGCGTGCACAGCAATGCGGGATGCCGTGAACCGCAACACCTGGTAACTGTATTTTTTTTCAGCGGTTTAAAAAGCCAATATCGCCACAGCATTCCTTTAACATCAAAATCATACTCCTGTAGCATTGTGTTTGAAGAAAAAATGGGGGGGTAGGGAAACTCCGGGAGAGCGTCCGTAGCCAGCTTACTCGGTCATCGACATGACCGCCATCTTGCCTCATTGTTTGGGACGCATTTAAGGCCGGAGTTCGTGGAGCAACACTTAGCTATTCGATTGCTAAACAGTGTAAGATTTTGGTTGAAGTCAAGGCAGAGATCAATCAGTTAAGGTTATTAGAAATAGAGCTTATGGGGGAGATAAACCGGCAGCAGAATATGGAAATAACTTTAAAAAATATTGCAATTCTAAAATGAAAATCCACCAGCACTTTGCTACAAAAATAGCATCAATATTGGCTTTGTATAGGACACAAATTTATGAAGCAGGGGAAAATTCTGGAAGGATATTAGCGAAGAGATTGCAGCAGAGGGAGATAACTAATCGGATTTATAAGATACAGGACCATTTAGATCAGATTCAGGATTCCCCAGGTGAAGTTTTGAATGTTTTTCGTAACTACTATAATAATCTATACACAGAGGAAGGAACAATAGATTTTGATGAGAAAATGAAGGAATTTAGTTTTGAAATGGAAACCTATAAAATTACACAAGATCAAAATGAGAAATTAGCCGAATGCATCACCTGGGAGGAGGTGGAGGGTGCAATAATGTCTTTGGCTTCTGGTAAAGCGGTAGGTTCAGACGGTATCCCTCTTGAATTTTATAAGATATTTCGTCAAGTTCTTCGACCGGAACTCATGACATTGTTTCTCGCCGCTCAACGCGGAATAGCGCCAGACTCTTGGCAAAAAACTATTATTATTGTTTTTAAAAAAAAGGACAAACCTGAGCTGCTCCCATCGTCCTATAGACCGATTTCATTGATCAACTCAGATAGTAAGATCTTTTCCAAAATTATGGCCCATCGTTTAGGAACGGTTATTACTCCTTTAGTTTCTAACTTCCAGCATGGGTTTATCCCCGGCAGGGATACTGCGGATCATGTTAGACGAGTAAACGCTCTTTTAGATTGGGCTCAGGCAACCGAATCGGCATTGGGGGTGATCCTGTTGGACGCCGAGAAGGCGTTCGACAGGGTCTCCTGGCAATACTTGTGGGATGTCTTGCGATGGAAAGGGTTTTGTTTTCAGTTTATACAAGCAGTTAAGACTTTATATTTACGCCCGGAAGCCACCATACGTATTTCTGGACAAGAGTCTAGCTCATTTAGTATTAGTAGGGGTACAAGGCAAGGTTGTCCATGTTCCCCTCTTTTATTTGCATTACATATTTATTTATTTTTGAATAAGTTGAACCAGCACATAGATATTAAACCAGTAAGCGTTTACAATATGGAGTACAGAGCATTGGCGTATGCCGATGACATAGTTATACTCACTAGGGATATTGTAACTGCGCTTCCAGCAATTAAGTCATTGGCAGTGCAATTCGGCATCCTTTCCAGTTACAAATTAAATGTAGAAAAAACCCAGGTGCTTTATTCTGGTGCTGATCCTCCGTTAAATATACCAATTGCTTCTGAAGTTACATATCTGGGAATAAAAATTACTTCGGAAGTGGACAAGATTCCTGATTTGAATGTCATTCCAGTAATGAAGAAGGTCAATGTAACATTGGAAAGACTAGATCATCTTCATTTATCTCTCCATGGGAGATGTAATGTTTTAAAAATGCTTATTGTACCGAAATTTTTGTATATGTTTAGAACAATTCCTCTAGAGTTTTCCTCTTCGTGTTTCATCAAATTAGAGAGGATTTGTACCAGATTTTTATGGGGGTATCGAAGACAGAGAAGGGCATATAAGAAGATGGTTCTACCTAGACATCGCGGGGGCTGAGGTATCCCACATTTTACGATGTATTACTGGGCTGCCATGATGCAATATATTGGACCCTTGGTAGTTGGGGCTAAAGTTGAGATTCCCTTTTTCATAGACCATCAATTTATGCATTTGGGCTGGGTGATGAGACTTATTGTTGTTTAGTTAAAGTAATTGAGCCCAGCTACTTTAAAAAAACAAAGTTTAAGATACTTAAGGCTGCATACGCAGTCTGGAAACAAATTAAACGTAAGATACATATTTTTAACCTCAATGCTTATACCCCCTTCTTTGCTCCTGGGGTGCTCCCAATAATCTTTCGAGACCAAGTAACACTCAGATGGGGTTCTAAAGGAATAGTGTGTTTAGGGGATATGTATGATAATGGCCTACTTTTAGCATTTTTAGATTTACAGGAGAAATTTGGCTTAGGGAAACAAGATTTTTTCAAATACCTTCAAATCCGAAGTTATTTGGCGCGGATGGGGTCAGGAATAGGACAACAGTTTGTTAAAATTCCCTAGTTGAAAAAATTATGAAAAATCCTCAATTGGTCATTTCTACCAACAATTAGTGGAAATACTCCCCGATGATTTAGGCTTATGGAAAATAAAATGGGAGACTAAATTGGGAGTGGAGGATTTAGATTTAACAAAATCTCTGGTTCTTGCTAACCAGGTTTTAATGACTGGAAGATTATGCAGTCAGCATTATATGGCTCTTTTTGACCTATATTATACTCCTGGTAAAATTGCAAGATGGGGAGCAACGAGGGGGGACAAATGCAATAGGTGTGATTTACTGGCTGCGGATTCGATTCACATGTTTTTTTCCTGTCCTAAACTGTTGGTGTTTTTTCAAGAAATCAAGGATTTCTTAGATATAATACTTGGATCCCCGATTATAATAACAGGAGAATTAGTAATGATTGGTGTAGGGTCTGATAGGGAGGCTAATATAAGATCGAGTTCCAAAACTGCTATTGTATTTATAGCTATGGCGCTGGTACGCGCCTGTATTACTAATGAGTGGATTAATCCTGATCCACCCACCTTTATTAATTGGCGGTCAAGACTCCTAGCTACATATAACCTTGAAGTTTCAATTTATAAGACTAAAGGGAGAAGGAAAAGAGCCATGGGATGTAAAATTTGGTCTCCTATATCAGAGTGGATACAAAAAAGTTAGGATCGATAAGTTTTTGATTAATTGAATTGATATGTTTGTTTAATTAATTATTGATTTGTCTGTGAAAACTAGCCCAATTCTGGATCTATATCTGTGGTGTTAGTGATGTCTTTTCTGGTTTTCTCTTTATTCAGGTATATGAACGTTTATGAATTGTATCACAACCATGCAATGTTATTTTGTATATACTGCCTCGATAAAAAAAATAAAAAAAATAAAAAGAGTATTTGGTGTCCAGCAAAGCGTCCACCAACTCAAACACCAGTGGCCAGATGTCATCAGCTGGGAGCAAGATCTCCTGGATCACCTGAGGATAGAAGTTGGTGGGGCTTCTGGTAAGTCCCTATATATACCATGAGCTAGTAGCTGTGTGGCTTTTACACAATACTTTAAACGGTTTACATTCTGGACTGGCCAGATATGTATATAGGTTACTATGGCCTGATATAGGCTAACCCCATTACATACACTGAACATGCCACAGGAGCATGTTCACAGGGGCATTGCAATATCTAAAACATACCATGCAGTGCAGGGGAGGCCCATAAGTGATGTGGGACCCATCTGGCACTGTGCAGGGAGTATTGTCACCCGGTCCGCTAGGTCATTACTTACTCAGAACTGTGGGGGCCACCCTCCATGAATGTTGAAGGGGAGTGCACTCACATGTCATCAGGCCACAGGTTGGACGGGGTTTGGTTCACCCCCAAAGGGTCACACATGCGTCTATGTTACAAAAATTGGTAATCATTCCTTTATGAGCCTGTATGGGCCTTTATTGATCATTGTTCATTTACAGTGCACTGGTCACATGTAAGGAGCTAAGTGAAGAAGATAAAAAAGCATGGGTACTGTCTGATGTGTGTAGCATTGTAAAGAACACATATTGACTTGGAGAATGCTCCAGCATTGTCATACTATGCAGAGTGTGGTCAATCAGCTTTGAACTGTTCACAAAGCCATCAAAGCCTGTCACCCTTGCACCATGTTGCAAGCTAGGCCGGTCTTGTACCTTGTCTGCATTCTGTGCCTCTGATACACGATGTGCCAGGTATTATGTGAATAAACTGCAACATGGCTCACATAGGTCCAGCATTAGGGCAATCCAACCTTTCCTAATGCAACCTAATGTACCAACAATAGCAGGTATTTGTGAAGTCAATGTACTGTGCTTCATATGTACACAGTTATCATGTTCAGCATTTACAGAGCAATGTATCATCTTTTTGTCTTGTAGGTGGACCAAATCCATACACCATTGGTGAGGGGGTGACCTTCAGAGATCCCAGTACTACCAGTTAGTATCAACTGACTGTTCCTGTTCTCCATAAGGAGTGTGTGTGGTCCCATAAATTGGCTGCAGTGAGATGTATAAGGGGTATCACCAGTTATTGGAAATAAGCTTTACCTTACATGTTGAATCACAACAGAAGTAGTACAAAAATGCACGTGCAAATGTCAGTGCCAAATTGCTGTGTGAAATTAATCCCAATGTATGCAGGCCCACATGATGAATGCCTCAGAATCTGCTGTGCTAATTTTGTGCAAGCTATGGAGTGGATGCTCATGGCACATGTCCTATCACAGGCCCAAAAACCAAATGATGATTTTTACCTCAAATGTCTCTTTCACACACATAGTATGGGCAGAAAGCGACAACAGGTTACCCAGAATATGTGACAGAAATGTTGCGTGGGATAGGCTGTGAAATTCTAGACACACTGGGGCCGATTCCGATCTCGGTCGGAGGCGCACCCAATACCATTCGGTCGGGAAAAAAGCCATGCGAAAGCCAGTTTCCCGACCGATCCGTACAGCACACCGAACGAGCAAGTACGATGCGCACAACAGCAAAAATTCCGGCCGAGCCGTACTCACCCAAACCAGGTCCTGTTCTCCGACCGAGGCGAATCCGGAAACGCCGAATCGAGTCGCACGGAAGGGAAAATGCAGCCCCGTCCGGCCGGACAAGTACGATGCGCTTTCCGTGCGCGCCGAACCCGTCGCTACGCACGGCACGTCAAAGCATCCGGGAGAGGCGCACATAAGCTCCGAATCGCGCCACAACACGATCCACGGCTACGAGACGAACACAGCACAGACGAGGACGACGCGAAGCGACGAGGACGAAGCGAGCGACGAGGACGAAGCCAAGCGACGAGGACGACGCGAAGCAACGAGAAGGACGAACGACACGAACCAACCATGAATCCCTTCGTCCCGATCATACCAATATTCTACATCTACTACCGGAACAGGCACGGACGCGTACGGCGCAGAAGGTAAGTCAGACACCAACCACAAAACACATACAACACGTACACGACACATCACACACATACACTGGGAATCTGAATATACTTGCAACAGCAGCACCATAGGGGCGGGATGCCCATCACCAATGCCACATATGCACACAGGGGCCTGAATGCGCGCCACCACCCCAACCCAGGGGGGCTGGATGCCAACCACCCTCAACCAGGGGGGCAGGATGCCTACCACTACTACCACCCTCACCCAGGGGGGCAGGATGCCTACCACTACTACCACCCTTAGCCAGGGTGGCAGGATGCCTACCACTACTACCACCCTTAGCCAGGGGGCAGGATGCCTACCACTACTACCACCCTTAGCCAGGGGGGCAGGATGCCCACCACTACTACCACCCTTAGCCAGGGGGCTGGATGCCTACCACTACTACCACCCTTAGCCAGGGGGGCAGGATGCCCACCACTACTACCACCCTCACCCAGGGGGGCTGGATGCCTACCACTACTACCACCCTCACCCAGGGGTGGCAGGATGCCTACCACTACTACCACCCTCACCCAGGGGGGCTGGATGCCTACCACTACTACCACCCTTAGCCAGGGGGCAGGATGCCCACAACTACTACCACCCTCACCCAGGGGGGCAGGATGCCTACCACTACTACCACCCGTAGCCAGGGTGGCAGGATGCCTACCACTACTACCACCCTTAGCCAGGGGGGCAGGATGCCCACAACTACTACCACCCTCACCCAGGGGGGCAGGATGCCTACCACTACTACCACCCTTAGCCAGGGTGGCAGGATGCCTACCACTACTACCACCCTTAGCCAGGGGGCAGGATGCCTACCACTACTACCACCCCAACCCAGGGGCGGCTGGATGCCTACCACTACTACCACCCTTAGCCAGGGGGGCTGGATGCCTACCACTACTACCACCCTTAGCCAGGGGGCAGGATGCCCACCACTACTACCACCCTCACCCAGGGGGGCTGGATGCCTACCACTACTACCACCCTCACCCAGGGGGCAGGATGCCTACCACTACTACCACCCTCACCCAGGGGGGCAGGATGCCTACCACTACTACCACCCTTAGCCAGGGGGGCTGGATGCCTACCACTACTACCACCCTCACCCAGGGGGCAGGATGCCTACCACTACTACCACCCTTAGCCAGGGGGCTGGATGCCTACCACTACTACCACCCTTAGCCAGGGGGGCAGGATGCCCACAACTACTACCACCCTCACCCAGGGGGGCAGGATGCCTACCACTACTACCACCCGTAGCCAGGGTGGCAGGATGCCTACCACTACTACCACCCTTAGCCAGGGGGGCAGGATGCCCACAACTACTACCACCCTCACCCAGGGGGGCAGGATGCCTACCACTACTACCACCCTTAGCCAGGGTGGCAGGATGCCTACCACTACTACCACCCTTAGCCAGGGGGGCAGGATGCCTACCACTACTACCACCCCAACCCAGGGGCGGCTGGATGCCTACCACTACTACCACCCTTAGCCAGGGGGGCTGGATGCCTACCACTACTACCACCCTTAGCCAGGGGGCAGGATGCCCACCACTACTACCACCCTCACCCAGGGGGGCTGGATGCCTACCACTACTACCACCCTCACCCAGGGGGGCAGGATGCCTACCACTACTACCACCCTCACCCAGGGGGGCAGGATGCCTACCACTACTACCACCCTTAGCCAGGGGGCTGGATGCCTACCACTACTACCACCCTCACCCAGGGGGGCAGGATGCCTACCACTACTACCACCCTTAGCCAGGGGGCTGGATGCCTACCACTACTACCACCCCAACCCAGGGGGGCTGGATGCCTACCACTACTACCACCCTTAGCCAGGGGGGCAGGATGCCCACAACTACTACCACCCTCACCCAGGGGGGCAGGATGCCTACCACTACTACCACCCTTAGCCAGGGGGCAGGATGCCTACCACTACTACCACCCTTAGCCAGGGTGGCAGGATGCCTACCACTACTACCACCCTTAGCCAGGGGGCAGGATGCCTACCACTACTACCACCCTTAGCCAGGGGGGCAGGATGCCTACCACTACTACCACCCCAACCCAGGGGGGCTGGATGCCTACCACTACTACCACCCTTAGCCAGGGGGCAGGATGCCCACCACTACTACCACCCTCACCCACGGGGGGCAGGATGCCTACCACTACTACCACCCTCAGCCAGGGTGGCAGGATGCCTACCACTACTACCACCCTTAGCCAGGGTGGCAGGATGCCTACCACTACTACCACCCTTAGCCAGGGGGCAGGATGCCTACCACTACTACCACCCTTAGCCAGGGGGGCAGGATGCCCACCACTACTACCACCCTTAGCCAGGGGGGCTGGATGCCTACCACTACTACCACCCTTAGCCAGGGGGGCTGGATGCCTACCACTACTACCACCCTTAGCCAGGGGGCAGGATGCCCACAACTACTACCACCCTCACCCAGGGGGGCAGGATGCCTACCACTACTACCACCCGTAGCCAGGGTGGCAGGATGCCTACCACTACTACCACCCTTAGCCAGGGGGGCAGGATGCCCACAACTACTACCACCCTCACCCAGGGGGGCAGGATGCCTACCACTACTACCACCCTTAGCCAGGGTGGCAGGATGCCTACCACTACTACCACCCTTAGCCAGGGGGGCAGGATGCCTACCACTACTACCACCCCAACCCAGGGGCGGCTGGATGCCTACCACTACTACCACCCTTAGCCAGGGGGGCTGGATGCCTACCACTACTACCACCCTTAGCCAGGGGGCAGGATGCCCACCACTACTACCACCCTCACCCAGGGGGGCTGGATGCCTACCACTACTACCACCCTCACCCAGGGGGGCAGGATGCCTACCACTACTACCACCCTCACCCAGGGGGGCAGGATGCCTACCACTACTACCACCCTTAGCCAGGGGGGCTGGATGCCTACCACTACTACCACCCTCACCCAGGGGGGGCAGGATGCCTACCACTACTACCACCCTTAGCCAGGGGGGGCTGGATGCCTACCACTACTACCACCCCAACCCAGGGGGGGCTGGATGCCAACCACTACTACCACCCTTAGCCAGGGGGCAGGATGCCCACAACAACTACCTCCCCCCACCCAGGGGGGCAGGATGCCTACCACTACTACCACCCTTAGCCAGGGGGGCAGGATGCCTACCACTACTACCACCCTTAGCCAGGGTGGCAGGATGCCTACCACTACTACCACCCTTAGCCAGGGGGCAGGATGCCTACCACTACTACCACCCTTAGCCAGGGGGCAGGATGCCTACCACTACTACCACCCCAACCCAGGGGGGCTGGATGCCTACCACTACTACCACCCTTAGCCAGGGGGCAGGATGCCCACCACTACTACCACCCTCACCCACGGGGGGCAGGATGCCTACCACTACTACCACCCTCAGCCAGGGTGGCAGGATGCCCACCACTACTACCACCCTTAGCCAGGGTGGCAGGATGCCTACCACTACTACCACCCTTAGCCAGGGGGCAGGATGCCTACCACTACTACCACCCTTAGCCAGGGGGCAGGATGCCCACCACTACTACCACCCTTAGCCAGGGGGGCTGGATGCCTACCACTACTACCACCCTTAGCCAGGGTGGCAGGATGCCTACCACTACTACCACCCTTAGCCAGGGGGCAGGATGCCTACCACTACTACCACCCTCACCCAGGGGGGCTGGATGCCTACCACTACTACCACCCTTAGCCAGGGGGGCAGGATGCCAACCACTACTACCACCCTCACCCAGGGGTGGCAGGATGCCTACCACTACTACCACCCTTAGCCAGGGTGGCAGGATGCCTACCACTACTACCACCCTTAGCCAGGGGGGCAGGATGCCTACCACTACTACCACCCTTAGCCAGGGGGGCAGGATGCCCACCACTACTACCACCCTTAGCCAGGGGGGGCTGGATGCCTACCACTACTACCACCCTTAGCCAGGGGGGCAGGATGCCCACCACTACTACCACCCTCACCCAGGGGGGGCTGGATGCCTACCACTACTACCCCCCTCACCCAGGGGTGGCAGGATGCCTACCACTACTACCACCCTTAGCCAGGGTGGCAGGATGCCTACCACTACTACCACCCTTAGCCAGGGGGCAGGATGCCTACCACTACTACCACCCTTAGCCAGGGGGCAGGATGCCCACCACTACTACCACCCTTAGCCAGGGGGGCTGGATGCCTACCACTACTACCACCCTTAGCCAGGGGGGCTGGATGCCTACCACTACTACCACCCCCACTCATAGGATGGACAATGCATGACACAACAAGCACACCACAACCTAGGGAATGCAAGATTAAGACATCCCCCCACCACCATGACAAGCGTGTGTAGGCTGTGTCAAATGCCTACAACACCGAACATGACTTTCAACATACAATGTGACCCCCTAGCACATGTGCCACACATATATGTGTGTGGCACCCACAATGCAAGCAGCCCATGACCATTGTGGCAATGGGGCCTAAACCCCCATCATCACAGTGACCAAAAGGTAAGTGTGGGGTCCATAGCTGAAGCACATTTTGACCATTGTGGCAATGGGGTCCAAACCCCCATCATCACAGTGACCAAAAGGCAAGTGTGGGGTCCATAGCTGAAGCACATTTTGACCATTGTGGCAATGGGGTCCAAACCCCCATCATCACAGTGACCAAAAGGCAAGTGTGGGGTCCATAGCTGAAGCACATTTTGACCATTGTGGCAATGGGGTCTACACCCTCATCATCACAGTGACCAAAAGGTAATTGTTGACAAAGAAAGAGCTGCAACTGCCAAACTGCATGGATCATTCCTGCTCACAGAACCAAAAACTCATCTGTGGCAAAGTAGTGTATGTGTCCCATTGCAACATAAATTGGGGGAGCCAAATACTGCAGTGCAAATGAAACATTCCTTTGGCCATGTGCAGACAAACAACACCCATGGGGGCTGAGACCGTCAACAGTCATCAATGACACAATGACAGAAGTGACCATCAGAATGCAGAACCACATATTTGCACCAATGGGCACACAAATGCAGATACCCTGTGGAGACAGCAGATGTGAGGTGAACAGATACCATACCATGGCAGCAATGGGACACACAAACCATGATCACTGTGCTGACCGATGACCTAGGAGTCCCAGGGACAGCAGGGGAAACACACCAAACAACATACAGCCAATGGCACACCCAAGATATGCCAATGCAGTGGTGCAGATGCACAAACACAAACAGGCAGACCAACACTGTCATCATACACAGCAGGTGAGGGGTGGGGGTGCCAGTGTCCCCAGGCAACCACACAACACATGAGGAGAGCTGAATACCAATCATACAGATGTGCATACACTGCCACACTAAGGTAACTCATGGATCCAAATCCCCTATGTGGGCAAGCAGGCATTGTCAGGTGAGAGGGAGCACAAAACACACATGTCACACAGGCACGTAGGAACAACAACTGACACAGCAAGTCACAGACACACCACAGCACCACCCCCAGGGCCCCCACAATGTGGTGACCCTGGGCTGAATAAAAATACCACTGTGATGACAAAGCTAAATGTCGTTCACACTATGAACCACAGTCAGGTGTCCTGAGCAACAAACTACCATCACACCTACACAAGCACAAATCAATCAGCATGGCCAGTAAGCCAAGGCCAACATGGAGGCAGGGGCCTAGCCGGGCAACAACTCTCATCTGCACACACTCAACACCACACCCCTCGACCTCCAACAATGTGCAGCAGTGAAGTACACATGCACTGGTGACATTGCACATGCACCCATGACTATTCCAGGGTGGTGGGTGGGAACCAAGGTGTAGAAACACATCACACATGGACACTCAACAAGACTCCTGAATGTCTGACACACTGCACACTACGCTGTACATGGACATGACGGCAATACCACACCGACCAATGGGATCCCAGCCACAGTCACACACCAATGAAGAAGCCAAGGTCACCCACAACGAACACACATAGACAACTTCCAACATTGCAGCTCTGACCCTGAGGAGTGGCAGCAGTCACACACACAACATGTCACAATCACTGAAAGATAACACAAACTGGAAATCACATGACAGGGGCAAACAACAAGTGCCAAGGGGAAACCTGACTGTGACCCATCTGCGTCTGCACACAAACTCAGCCCTGACAGCAAACACACCTATGGGTGACACCCTGATGACCAGTAATGTGCCATGCACCCACATCACAGAGAACACAGGGAGAAGACTTTGGGGGAACATAGCTCAAGTCAGCAAGCATCACAAACAGGTACAACACTAGGGATCACAGCATGCGCAGATGAATGGAAGTGAACACACAGACATGCACATACAACACACACCTTGGGTGCAGGCAATGTCACACGTGTACACACTGCCATGAGGGGACTCCACTCCTGTGTGAGGAAAGCTGTGCCATATGTTGCCTCAGTAGGGCCCCATCATGTCAGCTGAGCACTTGGTCACACAATCAACAATTAGCACCAAATGAGGGCTCCCATCACATCAGCCTGGTCATGGATGTGCCAACGGAATCATCAGCACAGATCCAACACACTTGTATAGCAATGTTGCACTGACTACACGGATGAGTCCCTCCCCATTGATGCCCAAACCTGCATGTCCACTGGAGATGGCAACACGGTCAGGGAAGTAGACAAATGCAACGATGGCAGGCACAACAGATGTGCAGGGGTGGAAGCCACAGATATGAAATTGCCAATGTAAGTAGGAAACCCATTGCCAAATACTGAACACATGACACCCTCAGATGCTGCTATTGATGACATGGATACACCACATGATAGGACACATTCCCCCTGGACCACATGGGTTCCTGCACAGTAACACTTCATAATCATGAGACCAGATATCACCATCACTGCAGCAAGGGCATGGTTAGCTGCACCAACAACATGTACATCTGAAGCATGAGCACTAGAGAAAAGAAAGTTGCTTTATTCAGCATATGTGTTGAGGCCAAACGAAGTCCTGAAAAAAGAGCAAAGGCCAATGGCCAGTCCATTGTCAAAGTTCAAACAGGGTGACACTGGCAGATGTCACCCTACGCATGCCTGCACAATACCAGGGACAATCCACTAGGAGGGGCAACCGGGGGGCAGGCCAGGCACCGCAGGGACAGGATCAGGGCTCACCAGGGGGAGTCAGGGAAGGGGTGGTGGGTGCAGGAGAGCCACTGACAACTGCAGTGGAGGTGTCTGACATGGTGTGTGCCGGCACAACTGGGGGGCATGACACAGATGTCGTGGGTGCCGGCACAACTGCAGTGGACCCTGCAGATGGGGTGGACAGGTCCGCCACTGCAGTGCCCAAGTCAGACAGGGCGGTAGTGGACTCCACTGCAGTGCCTACCTCCAGGGGAGGAGAATGGGGAACAGGCAAGGTGGGTTGGACAGAGGGGGGGACACCCTCACCACATCAGTGGCACAGACAAGCGCAGCGGGGGGTGTGGTGCTGGGAGAGCAAGTGGCAGGGGGAGAAGGCCGGAGCATCTTGGGGATGGTATATCTGTGGGTGGGGGAACCTGGGGCAGGGTGTGGTGGGGGCACCTGTGCAGTGGGGGCCTGAGGGATGGAGGACGGAGACCTTGTGCCTGAGCTGCAGGGTGGTGGCGGGGTCTTGCTCTTAGCACTCCGGGGGGACTTGCGGGTGGGGGCCTCAGTCCGTCTGCGCCTGGGGGAGGGTGTCCGGGGGCGAGGGGCACTCTGCTCCGTGTGGGTGGGCTTCCTCTTCCCCCGGGATGCTGGAGCAGCTTCATCGGTGGGGAAGAGGCCGAGGTCACAGAGGAAGAGCTGCTGTGACTTTGGGGTTGCAGGTGAGGCAAGGGAGGGTGCTTTGGAGGGAGAGGGAACTGAGGACTGCGCAGTGCATGTGGATGCGTGTGTGTGTTCCAGGGCCCCATCCCCTGTGAGTCTGGCTTCAGTCCCCTGAATGTGCGTGCGTGTGCGTTTTGTCATTGGCGTGTGTGTCAGTGTGCTGGATGTGTGTGTGCTGGTGTGTGCCTGTGCCAGTGTGTGTGTGCCTGGGATGGGTAAGGTGCTGGGGAGTGTGGATGGAGCAGAGGCAGGAGGGGTGAGGGACCGTTTGAGGAGGGACACTGCTGCCGTCAGGGAGGAGTCCATGGACCTATTGCCCCTCTGTAGGTCAGACATGCCCGATGAGATGCCCTCCATGAACGACACCAGCTGAGTCAACAGCGCGGTGTGCGCATGGAGGACACTCAGCATGGCTGTCTGCCCTACATGGAGCTGGCGAAGGAGGTACACAGACTCCTCACTCAGGGCAGCAGGGGACACAGGGGCAGGGGGTGCGGTGCCTGGCCCAAAGGAGACACGCTCCCGGACATGGGAGCCTCCACGGACCTGGGGAATGGGAGCCGATGGGAGGGCGGTGGTGGTGCTGGTGGTGGCGGGGACAGCAACACTAGCTGGGGTGTGGTGGCTGCTGACACCCGCCTCCACAAGGGAGTCATCCTCCGAGTTGCTCTGGTCCTCAGCTGAGGTGGATGCTGCTGAGGACTCCTCGGTGTGGCTCCCCTCGCCCTCCGTGCCACTGGGTCCCTCCGACCACTCCTCGGCTGCTGACCCAGTCTGGCTCTCCGGCTCCTCCTGGTCCGTGGAGCTGTCCCCTTCCGTGGCCGTGGATGTATCTGCAAACAATGGGGAAACAGACAGACATCAGTCACCTGCACCAAACGCACACACCACTGTGAGCACAGCACATTACAGAGCAAGCCCTGGCATCATTAGTTGTACATTGCTAAAAGTGCCCTAATTGAACAGGAGAAGTCAATTGTCAGTCTGATGCCAAGCATGGCACTCACATCCCACATGGCCTTGCACCCATCTGTCTGGTGTCTGTTGGATTGCAACACCCCAGTGTTGACACATGCACCAAGTACACAGTAGTTGGACAGTGCAGAGGACACGGTGTGGACACATCACAGCTCTTGCCACTGAGTCAGTACAGGTTTACGGATGTAAGGGATGCCCAGAGTCAAATAGGAAATGCATGTGATGCATTCCAGCGACAGACACCATGATGCACCCATGTCCTGATAGCCAGCGCCACTATGGTGTGCATGTAGCACATGTCACTCCCCTGCAGGATCACCAATCAGTAGACACATGCCATGGCGGAGGCATGACTGCAAAGTCATACATCACTGTCTCAGTGATGTATGACTTTGCAGCCAGACAACAACACTCTGCACTGTGTCACAATAGTAGGTCATGGGGAATGCAAGTCCTGGAGCTGCACAAGTGCACATGTACATCCCCCCCACAACACATCCTCTTAACCCTCATCTGTCCAGGTCATACCTATTGGACATATGGGAGACCTGTGACACTACCCTCTGAACCTGAGCCCCTCACACTCTGCTGTGCATGGGGAACAGCTGCCTGAACTTCACATTTACATGCCCCAGTCTGCATGGGCAGCTGATCAGACACCTATGTGTCACACAAGTATCGTCTCCTATGGTCACATCTCCAGTGGCATGCTGAGCCCCTACCAAGAAACTCCACAGCAGTCCTGGCGACTAATCCACAGCACACTGACACAGAGGCAGACACCTGAGGGGTCAAAACACTGTGCACAATGTGTCCTCTGATACACGGGAGTGGGAGTACAGAGTGTATTGTATGGCCTGGAGTAGGCATGACTGTCCAGCCCCACATGAATGAGGGATGAGCCCTGGACTGTAGGCAGCTGGCTAAGTATGTGTGACACACGTCATATACATACTCCTGGGGCCCAAACATTGTTCCCACCCGCAGCATGGGTGTGTGCCAGGTACCCCAGCCACATGTGGTGGATCAGCTCAGCAATTGGACCACAGATCAAAGTAACACGCTGAATACATGTCAGAATACAGGCATTGTGTAAGCAATGGACCCACCCATGATGCCCACCACAGAGTCAGGGAAACAGATGCTGTCTCCCACCTTGAGTCAAGCAAACTGCAAGGACACAGTCCTAAGTGACAGAATTCCCTGCATGTAAGGGCCACACCTGGGTATCAGATGAGGAGTGGGCAGTGCACAATAGAGGGACATGGCTCCTGGACAACATGACTGCTGTACTGTGGCAGTTCAACCTGGCCCGAGGAGGGCACATAACATGTTAGACAGAGTACACAGTGCAGTCTTTGACTCACCCCCTCCTTGCTGCTCTCTGGCCTTCAGCTGCCCATCCAGGTCTGGAAAGACCACCGCCAGGATCCTGAGCATGTGGGGGGTCAGGGTCCGTGTTCCGCCCCTCCTGCGAGGAGGCGACAGCTTCAGCTGGACCCGTGCAATCCTCCGGGTCCAGCCCCGAAGGTCCTGCCACCTCTTTTGGCAGTTGCGGATCCGGCGCTTGTAGACCCCCACGGACCGGACAGCCCGGACGATGTCCTTCCATATCTCATGCTTCCGATGGGCAGAAGCCTGTCAGGATGACAAAGTGATAAGGCCATTACTACACATGCAACATATCCGTGCATGACACAGTTGCATATACATGTCGCAATCACAGGGGCACATGGTGTACCCAGGCAGTGCACGGCTGCCCATGGACAGTTTTCCAGAAGTCACTACATGGTATCATAGCATGGGGAGTAAAACCCTGTTCAGAAGCACTGTCACTGCACCATACCTGTCCAGTGCAAGTCACTACACACTATGGGGGGTGACAACTACTCAGTGAGCCTGCTAGCCAGTGGTGTGCTGACTCTCAGCCTTGCTAGTCAGACAAAATGCACATTCAGAAAGGCAGTGCACAGAACACTCACCTGCTCCCCTGGTGTCCCATACAGCTTGCTGTACTGTGGAAGTAGGCTGTCCAGCAGGGCCTGGTTCTCTTCAAGGCTGAAGGCTGGGGCTCTCTCCACAGTACGTGCCATTGCAGGGTCCAGAGGGGCAGAGACAGCAGCAGTGCAGTGGCAGATGTCGTCCTGGAGCATGTAGTGCAGGCAAGTGGGCTCTCAGGGGAACATGCAGCAATATATATGTGCTGGAGAGGCAGATACTGTCCCTTGTGTCCAAAGTGATAGGTCCAAGTCGTTTGCATCTTCTGAATCTGGCCAATCCATGGAATAGCAGCACCAAAACACGCCCACAGCATCCTTCAAAATTTCAACTTCATGACATACATGATTTTGCAACATTGTTGTGGGTGACCAACTGATTTTCCAGCAACCGACTCGTTCGAATATTCGAAAACGCGTCCGTTGCCAGGCAAGCCCATTGTCAATGGGTGCGCACCGATCGGTCCATTGAGGTACAACGCGCACAGGGGTACAACGCGTACCCGCACACATTGAATGCAATGGGCCGGCCGGAGGCACCGATCGGTCCATTGCAGTACAACGCGCACAGGGGTACAACGCGTACCCGCACACATTGAAAGCAATGGGCCGGCCGGAGGCACCGATCGGTCCATTGCAGTACAACGCGCACAGGGGTACAACGCGTACCCGCACACATTGAATGCAATGGGCCGGCCGGAGGCACCGATCGGTCCATTGCAGTACAACGCGCACAGGGGTACAACGCGTACCCGCACACATTGAATGCAATGGGCCGGCCGGAGGCACCGATCGGTCCATTGCAGTACAACGCGCACAGGGGTACAACGCGTACCCGCACACATTGAAAGCAATGGGCCGGCCGGAGGCACCGATCGGTCCATTGCTGTTCAACGCATCACTGTACATGTGACTGGCATATGTCAGCATGCCTGTCTCAGATGGACATATGCCAGCCACAGATAGCTCCCAGGGAGTGAGGGGCACACCTACATCACGACAGCCTGTCCAAACCTTATCATAAGGCATGTAAGGCTGCATTTCCTATTGTGTGTATGTTGGTGTACATGTTGTCCTGTGGGTGTCACCTGTGGGCAGCCACCCCCAGGCTGTGCACGTGTTAATGGGGACAGGATCCTGGGTGTTACGTGTACGTGACCACTGTGATGTGCAACTGTTCATATCTGTGCATGTGCCATGGTCACATTTCACAGTGGTGTTTGTGTATGTCATGTCACATACCCCGTGAGTCCCATGTGGGACGGTATGTTTGAGCCAGGGTGTCCCAGTGGCACAATAGTGATGGCCCTCCACAGTCTTTGTGCATGTAGTGTTTACAATGTCTCTGATTTCATGTGCACAATGGGAGACAGTCTCCACATCCACGTTGTGTGTGCATGGACTCTGATGTTGTGCGTGTGTGTCACAGACGTCCATGGCTCTCCTGCCATGGCAAGTGTGGCCACTACCTGTGGGGGTCATGTTTGTTTTGTTGTGGTGTACACATGATACTCCAGGTGATGCCAGTGTCCATGTGGCATTACAGGGTCCCTGGGAATGTGCCTGTCGTTGAGCTGTGGTGCCTGGGGCACATCTGTCCTCACATGTCACTGGGGGGGTGACTGTGACACAGCATCATGATATCCAATGGGCCAACCTGGGACAAATTGATGCCACCTGTAGGACCGTGTTGACAGATGTTGGCCATGTATGTACCATACATGTCGTTCCGGTACTGCACACTTCATGTAGTTGTGCCTCATGATGATGTATGTTGGGATCTTGAGTGTGTTCAATGCCGCATATGTGGGGTGACTGACGATCTTGCTTACTTCTCCTCTGCACTGCAGGGCTCCTGCTGTCCATCGGCCATTCCCAGACCTGGCAACGATGGTGGAACGGGACAGCATCCGACGGTACCGCTTCACCAGGCAGCTGATTGAGGATTTGGCAGTGCAGTTGTCCCCACATTTGCAGCCTGGCCGGCCGTATCCTACAGCGCTGACCCCCAAGGTGAAGGTGATGGCAGCCCTACACTTCTTTGCCACCGGTACCTTCCAACATACTGTGGCGTCTGCTGGTGGGATGTCACAGACCATGTTCAGCCGTGTGCTCCGCGATTTCTTGGCGGCAATGTTGCTCTTCCTGAACCGGTACATCTATTTCCCTAGACTGCGACGACTCACTGACGTGAAGAGTGACTTTTATGCCCTGGGGAGGATGCCGCATGTCATTGGCTCCATTGATGGGACACATGTGGCTTTGGTACCACCACAGGCCCAGGAGCAGGCCTACAGGAACCGCAAGCACTACCACTCGGTCAATGCACTGGTGGTGTGTCTTGCAGACATGACCATCACACACGTGTGTGCCCGTTTCCCTGGTTCAGCACACGATGCCTTTGTGATGAGGAGTAGTCGCATCCCCAGGTTGATGGCACAGATGCAGAACCAGCGTGCCTGGCTTGTCGGTGTGTACTGACTTTGTGCCATTGTGTGTGATCTGATCTGTAGTATTCCGCCCACTTTTCCAAGTCAGCTGATGTGCACTTGTCTGTCCGTAGGTGACTCGGGATACCCCAACATGCCGTGGTTGCTGACACCCCTCAGGAACCCTGTGACACCTGCCCAGATGCGCTACAATGAGGCACATGGTCGGACCAGGAGAGTGATTGAGCGGACCTTTGGTCTCCTGAAGAGCCGCTTCCGCTGCCTGGACAAGACCGGAGGGTCCCTCCCATATGCCCCTGCGAAAGTGTGCAAGATTATCATCGTCTGCTGCATGCTCCACAACCTGGCAGTGCGGAAGGAGTTGCCTCTCATCCAGGATGACGATGACCAACATCCGCCACCTGTGGAGGATCCTGGCCTGGACCACGATGCCAGTGACGATGATGATGATGATGGTGATGGTGATGTCCGCACACAGCTCATCACCAACTTCTTTAGCTGAATGTGAGTATCCTGAGGTGTCATGTGAATGATGTGAGTTGGCATGATGTGTGGGTGGTGCTCTGGTGCTGTTGGAGTGTGTCCATGGGCTACTTGACTGGATGTGTGTTGCGATGTGTGGTGACAGGTGGGCTGTACTCCCCAACAGTGTTGACATGCTAACTTGGTTCTGGGTGGGTATCTTGTAACATGTATTGTGCATGAGTTTTGCTGTTCTGTCCTGTACTCCATTGCTTTTGACTGTGTGTCATTTCTGTCCTTCACAGGGTACTTTCAGATTCGTTTGGTCAACTGTGTCCACCGACAACGTGATTGCACATCCAGGCTGGTAGCTGTTGTGTCCCTACAGGTGATGTGCGCCACACCCATGGACTTCCTTCTGTCTACAGTTGTTGACTGTGTGCCCGCTACCAGGTGGGGTTACCTTGCATCTGTAGTGGTTACGGCATGTTGCTACTGTGTAATAAACCTGTGCTTCACTTAGTGATGTGCGTTGTCTGTGGTCACACATTTGACTGCCATTTGCTTACTGCACCTGTGGGCTACTTGACTACAACTGGGAATGGGTGTGGTGTCTGTGCATTGCACCGTCTTCCCTGGCAACATCAGTGTAGGCAATGAGTCAGATGGCCTAGGTGTGTATGTGTTGTGTAGCCCTGGTGGTGTGTCTCCCTCATATGTGTCACGTTGCCTGTACTCACATGCCTGTGTTGTCCTTGCTGTTGCAGTTCGCATACACAGTGTAATTTTGTTGTTCATCATCCCCATAACAGTACCCACGTTGGAATCACGACAGAGGCAAGTATGGTGTATTATTGTGTTTATTGTGATACATCTGTGATAATAGTGCATAGGATGGATTGTGCTGTACATGAATCTTGCAATCCCAAGTTCCTAGATGAATAGAAAGTCCAGGTAGACAGGATCCCCAGTATCGGGGCCACAGTTGTCTGACACATTGTTCCAACTTGTACTCCCCATGCAATGTGTGGGAGTAGTGTTGCCATCAACAGGGTGAACAGTCTGTGCACAAAGGCGAAAATCCAGAACAGGTTCAGGCTTCCTGGGAGTTGCGCTTGGCCATCAGCCTCTCACTTTCCCCTCCTCGGACGACCCCTCTTCTTGGGGGGGGGCCCTCAAGTGCAGGCTGCTGCGGTGCAGGGGACTCTCCGCCAGAGTCCTCCTCCCTCCCTGTGGCAGTTGCAGTTTGTTCGGTACCAGATGTTGTTGGCACACAGGGAGGTGTGGACTGGTTGCTGTTCATCTGGCGGAGGCATTGTAAAATGTCCCTGTGCACCGCCGTCATCTCATGTAGTACATCCCACTTGGACTCCACGCGGGTCATGTGGGAGTCCACACGTGACATGTGGGAGTCCACACGTGACATGTGTGACTCCACATGGGACATGTGGGAGTCCAAGCGGGCATGATGGGCAGCCTGCTGCTGTTTGATGTCTCTGAGGAGCCCCACTACCTGGCTGAGCTCTCCGGTGCTGGACTGGTACGCATCAGCTATGCGTACCAGTTGTGGGTCTTCATGCACACCAGCAACGTCTGCAAGCAGCGACCTCTGTCTCCCACCCCTCCCACCACCCCTGCTGACATGTGCAGTGTGTGCAGTTGCACGCACAGATAACCCTGGTCCACCTTGGGGGTTGGTGGTGGTGGTGGTGTCCATGGCCCCAGGTTGGTCCAGGGTCACTGCGCTGGTGTTGTTCCTTATTCTGTCCATGTCGGCAGGGATGGTATTCGTGGTGACAGTCGTTGGAGGGGTGGGTGCAGGGGGTGCAGCTGGTGGACCTGCTGGTGCTGCAGCTGGTGGTCCTGCTGGTGCAGCATGTTGACTTGCACCGGATGTGCCAGGTTGTTCTTCATCGTCCGAGGAGGACAGAGGCTGTACGACGCCAGTGAGCTCGGCATCCTCTTGAGCCTGGGACTGGGACTCCTCAGCGTCTGCTGCTGTGTCCCTATCATCACCTGTTTTTGGGAGACACAAACAATGTATGTCATGTTTCTGCAGGCATCAGTGGTTGACACACCTGACAGTTGTGACTGTGCCTCGGGGTGCGGGCCTGTACATTGTATTGTCCTAAGTCGTCACAGTCAGGGGTTGATATTGGTGTGGCACATTGTCCTGCATTATTTGGGCATTTCTATGTATTCTCTGGGGTGTGAACATGGTCTGCATTGATTGTGTTTGGTTGACAGCCAGACCTCCTTCCCACCCACCCACCCACCCAGTCAGTTATCCCACCATGGAACGTGCTTGCATTGCAGGGAGTGTAAGTTGTCTCTCAGGATGTCAGTCAGAGGTGTCCTGCTGTTTGTTGGTGCACAGTTGGCAGCAGGGCCTTGTGCTCCCCGCAGCAGTAGCCAGTGTCAGCCATCTTGTGAGTCCTTCTCCACTCCCTGTGATGTGAGCATGGTTCAGGGTGGTGTTGATGGGCCAGTTGTGAGGCTGAGCAATGTCTGTGACTACGACTCCCATCATGCTATTGCCTCCACCCCCCTTCCCAGCATGCCCATGCTTCCTTCCTTTTGACTCTGCTTCCCTGTGGGGTGGGCTGGCTGTGCTGACAGGATGGCTGGGAGTGTTGTCCTGGCAGTTGTTTGGCTAAGAGTCCCAAGAGTGTCCCTGTGCTTCACACAACATAACCCAGGGTGGTGGTGCTTTGTGGGATCTTGTGTTAGGATGGAGGGCATTGCATTCTACCAGGTGGGTACTGTGGAGTTTGTGTTGGGGGGGGGTGTGAGGGGAGGTGCTGGTGACTATGGTCAGTGCTGCAAGTCCCCCTTCCCACCCAGCCAGCCGGATATCCCACCATGGAACGTGCTTGCATTGCAGGGAGTGTAAGTTGTCTCTCAGGATGTCAGTCAGTGGTGTCCTGCTGTTTGTTGGTGCACAGTTGGCAGCAGGGCCTTGTGCTCCCCACAGCAGTAGCCAGTGTCAGCCATCTTGTGAGTCCTTCTCCACTCCCTGTGATGTGAGCATGGTTCAGGGTGGTGTTGATGGGCCAGTTGTGAGGCTGAGCAATGTCTGTGACTACGACTCCCATCATGCTATTGCCTCCACCCCCCTTCCCAGCATGCCCATGCTTCCTTCCTTTTGACTCTGCTTCCCTGTGGGGTGGGCTGGCTGTGCTGACAGGATGGCTGGGAGTGTTGTCCTGGCAGTTGTTTGGCTAAGAGTCCCAAGAGTGTCCCTGTGCTTCACACAACATAACCCAGGGTGGTGGTGCTTTGTGGGATCTTGTGTTAGGATGGAGGGCATTGCATTCTACCAGGTGGGTACTGTGGAGTTTGTGTTGGGGGGGGGGTGTGAGGGGAGGTGCTGGTGACTATGGTCAGTGCTGCAAGTCCCCCTTCCCACCCAGCCAGCCGGATATCCCACCATGGAACGTGCTTGCATTGCAGGGAGTGGAAGTTGTCTCTCAGGATGTCAGTCAGTGGTGTCCTGCTGTTGGTTGATGTGCAGTTCCCAGCATGCCCTTGTGCTCCCCACGACACAGCAACAGTGTCAGACATCTTTGATGGGCCTTTCTACTCTCTGTGGGATGTGCATGCGTGAGTGTGAGCTTGCTGGGCCATGTGGTGGGGGATGTAGAGCTGTGACTACGACTCCCATCATGCTATTGCCTCCACCCCCTTCCCAGCATGCCCATGCTTCCTTCCTTTTGACTCTGCTTCCCTGTGGGGTGGGCTGGCTGTGCTGACAGGATGGCTGGGAGTGTTGTCCTGGCAGTTGTTTGGCTAAGAGTCCCAAGAGTGTCCCTGTGCTTCACACAACATAACCCAGGGTGGTGGTGCTTTGTGGGATCTTGTGTTAGGATGGAGGGCATTGCATTCTACCAGGTGGGTACTGTGGAGTTTGTGTTGGGGGGGGGGGGGGAGGGGAGGTGCTGGTGACTATGGTCAGTGCTGCAAGTCCCCCTTCCCACCCAGCCAGCCGGATATCCCACCATGGAACGTGCTTGCATTGCAGGGAGTGTAAGTTGTCTCTCAGGATGTCAGTCAGTGGTGTCCTGCTGTTTGTTGGTGCACAGTTGGCAGCAGGGCCTTGTGCTCCCCACAGCAGTAGCCAGTGTCAGCCATCTTGTGAGTCCTTCTCCACTCCCTGTGATGTGAGCATGGTTCAGGGTGGTGTTGATGGGCCAGTTGTGAGGCTGAGCAATGTCTGTGACTACGACTCCCATCATGCTATTGCCTCCACCCCCCTTCCCAGCATGCCCATGCTTCCTTCCTTTTGACTCTGCTTCCCTGTGGGGTGGGCTGGCTGTGCTGACAGGATGGCTGGGAGTGTTGTCCTGGCAGTTGTTTGGCTAAGAGTCCCAAGAGTGTCCCTGTGCTTCACACAACATAACCCAGGGTGGTGGTGCTTTGTGGGATCTTGTGTTAGGATGGAGGGCATTGCATTCTACCAGGTGGGTACTGTGGAGTTTGTGTTGGGGGGGGGTGTGAGGGGAGGTGCTGGTGACTATGGTCAGTGCTGCAAGTCCCCCTTCCCACCCAGCCAGCCAGCCAGATATCCCACCATGGAACGTGCTTGCATTGCAGGGAGTGTAAGTTGTCTCTCAGGATGTCAGTCAGTGGTGTCCTGCTGTTTGTTGGTGCACAGTTGGCAGCAGAGCCTTGTGCTCCCCACAGCAGTAGCCAGTGTCAGCCATCTTGTGAGTCCTTCTCCACTCCCTGTGATGTGAGCATGGTTCAGGGTGGTGTTGATGGGACAGTTGTGGGGGGGGGGGCAATATGTGTGAGTGCGACTCCCATGATGCTATTGGCTACACTGACTTGGCCAGCATACACAGAATTCCTTCCTTTGAGTGGTCTTCACTGTGTGTTGGTGTTGTTGTGGTGGCTACATGTGTGGATGTGTGTGTTAGTTCTATTTGTGCCACTGCCTAGCTGTAGTTGTGGTTGTGTTTGTACATGTGTTGGCACAGTTGGATGTGACTTTTTTGATGGCATGTGTTGTGTTTATCTGACTGACATACACATTTTGGGATGATTCTGTTCTAGTTGCTGTGTAATTGCTATGAGTGCATGGTTTGACTCTCCCCTTGACAGTGATGTGTGTGTTTTGTGGCAGTTTATTGTGTACATTTGTTGTGTACTCACCAGGCTCTGGGATGTCCTCTAGTCCATATACGCTCACTGGCGGAAGGATGGCCCGCACCTTCTCCTCCCAGGGCCTGAGGTATACTGGCTTGGCAGGAGGGCCACTGCCGGTGTATTGGCTCAGGTGGTAGTCTTTCTTGAGCAGCTCCCGGACCCTCCTGCGCACGTCATACCACCTGTTCTGGATGTCGGTCTTTGTGCGCCGACATGGTGATTGGGCGTTCACCCTGTTGATGATCCTCTCCCACATCTTGGTTTTCTGCGACATGGGGGTCTGTTGGACCAGAGTGCCAAACAGCTGTGGCTCCACCCTGAGGATCTCGTCTACCATGACTTCCAATTCACTATCTAGGAACTTGGGATTCTTCTTGGGGGGCATGGTGATGGGTGGTGATAGTGGGTGCTGTGTGTGTTGGTGTGCAGGTGAGGGTGTGTGGGTGTGTGTTGTGCTGGGTGTATGTGAGGTAGGTATTTGTTGGTGTGCTGCTGGTGTGTGGCTTGTGTGAGGGATGAGCTGTGGGTGTGTGGTTGCTTTCTCTTGGGTGCTGGCAGTGGAATGGCATTTGCAAAGGCTCATGGTAGTGATTTGTGTCCTTTATATAGGTGGAGTTGTTGGTGTGTCTTTGTTCTCTGTCCCCACCCCCCAGTATTTATTGGCTTGGTAATTGCTTGTTTGGCCTTTTTTTGGTTGATTTTTCCTTTGTGCTGTTTGTGTATGTTGGAAACGTTCTTGTGACCGAGTCGGACCGTGCATTGGTCTCGTACGGTGTTTTCCGTTTCGTTCACGCTGTGTTTGTGCAGTTTTGTATGCTGCGTACGCGTCGGTCGCGGTGTATTGTGTTGCTTCGGCTCGGTTTTGTATGCGTGTCGGTCGTACGGCTTGTCCTCCGTCCGACTCGGTCGTGTTTTTCGCGCCTTGCATCGTACTTTGCAGGTTGGAGTTGGCGGGTACGATTCGGTCGGATTTGTTCCGGGTGCGTGTCGGTCGGTTGGATTCGCGTGTTTTTCCGGCCGGATTGCTATTTTCCGAGCGGGTCGGTCGGTCGGCTTGGTTTCCTGACGTGTCGGTCGGATTTATCGCGGCTTGCATCGTACTTGGCGTGTCGGGCGCCACTGGTACGTGTCGGTCGGTATTTTTCCGGATCCGAGTCGGTCGGTGCTTTTTCCGGCCCGAAT
>CAWUFW010018580.1:0-216211 GCA_963921515.1 Calotriton arnoldi
AACCCAGGTGACCTCCCTTGCAAAACCAGGTGGTTTTGTGAAAGGCCATTTTGAGGTCGCCTCACTACGTTGTGGGCCCTTGCCTGTCGCGGGTACTTGGGCCTCCCACACAAGTGAGGCACCATTTTTATCGGGAGACCTGGGGGAACGCTGGGTGGTAGGAAATTTGTGTGAGGCCAGTGATGCCACACTTTCCCACACGACAAATGTGTGAAAAAAGTGATTTTTCAGCTAAAATTGAGGTTTGCAAGGGATTCTGGGTAAGGAAACGTTGGGGGATCCACGCAAGCCATACCTCCCTGGAAGCCCCCGGGTGTCTACTTTTCAGAAATGTGTGGGTTTGGTAGGTTTCCCTAGATGGCCGCCGAGCACAGGGCCAAAACCCAGGTGACCCCCTTGCAAAACCAGGTGGTTTTGTGAAAGGCCATTTTGAGGTCGCCTCACTACGTTGTGGGCCCTTGCCTGTCGCGGGTACTTGGGCCTCCCACACAAGTGAGGCACCATTTTTATCGGGAGACCTGGGGGAACGCTGGGTGGTAGGAAATTTGTGTGAGGCCAGTGATGCCACACTTTCCCACACACAAATGTGTGAAAAAAGTGATTTGTTTAGCTAAAATTGAGGTTTGGCAAGGGATTCTGGGTAAGGAAACGTTGGGGGATCCACGCAAGCCATACCTCCCTGGAAGCCCCCGGGTGTCTACTTTTCAGAAATGTGTGGGTTTGGTAGGTTTCCCTAGATGGCCGCAGAGCACTGGGCCAAAAACCCAGGTGACCCCCTTGCAAAACCAGGTGGTTTTGAGATAGGCAATTTTGAGGTCAGCCTCACTACGTTAGGGCCCTTGCCTGTCGCGGGTACTTGGGCCTCCCACACAAGTGAGGCACCATTTTTATCGGGAGACCTGGGGGAACGCTGGGTGGTAGGAAATTTGTGTGAGGCCAGTGATGCCACACTTTCCACACACAAATGTGTGAAAAAAGTGATTTTTTCAGCTAAAATTGAGGTTTGCAGGGGATTCTGGGTAAGGAAACGTTGGGGGATCCACGCAAGCCATACCTCCCTGGAAGCCCCCGGGTGTCTACTTTTCAGAAATGTGTGTGTTTGCTAGGTTTCCCTAGGTTCCGGCAGAGGTAGGGTTCAAAAACTACAGCTAGGCACTTTGCCAAAAAAGGGTCATTTTTCACTGCGAAATTGAGGTGTGACCACGTTGCGTTTTGCGCCGTTTCCTGTCGCAGGCACTAGGCCGACCCACACAAGTGAGGTACCATTTTTCTTGTAAGACTTTGGGGAACGCGGGGTGGGTGGAAATTTGTGGATCCACGCAGATTCCAGAACTTTCCACCACAGAAATGTGTGGACAATTTGTTTTTTTGGACAATTTTTTATGTTTGCAAGGGATTCTGGGTAACAGAACCTGGTGGGAGGCAGTCAAGTCACCCCATCCTGGATTCCCCTGGGTGTCTAGTTTTCAAAAATGTATAGGTTTGCTAGGTTTCCTTAGGTGCCGGCAGAGGTAGGGTTCAAAAACTACAGCTAGGCACTTTGCCAAAAAAGGGTCATTTTTCACTGCGAAATTGAGGTGTGACCACGTTGCGTTTTGCGCCGTTTCCTGTCGCAGGCACTAGGCCGACCCACACAAGTGAGGTACCATTTTTCTCGTAAGACTTTGGGGAACGCGGGGTGGGTGGAAATTTGTGGATCCATGCAGATTCCAGAACTTTCCACCACAGAAATGTGTGGAAAATGTGTTTTTGTGGACAATTTTTTATGTTTGCAAGGGATTCTGGGTAACAGAACCTGGTGGGAGGCAGTCAAGTCACCCCATCCTGGATCCCCTGGGTGTCTAGTTTTCAAAAATGTATAGGTTTGCTAGGTTTCCCTAGGTGCCGGCAGAGGTAGGGTTCAAAAACTACAGCAAGCGCACTTTGCCAAAAAAGGGTCATTTTTCACTGCGAAATTGAGGTGTGACCACGTTGCGCTTTGCGCCGTTTCCTGTCGCAGGCACTAGGCCGACCCACACAAGTGAGGTACCATTTTTCTCGTAAGACTTTGGGGAACGCGGGGTGGGTGGAAATTTGTGGATCCACGCAGATTCCAGAACTTTCCACCACAGAAATGTGGGGAAAATGTGTTTTTTTGGACAATTTCTTATGTTTGCAAGGGATTCTGGGTAACAGAACCTGGTGGGAGGCAGTCAAGTCACCCCATCCTGGATTCCCCTGGGTGTCTAGTTTTCAAAAATGTATAGGTTTGCTAGGTTTCCTTAGGTGCCGGCAGAGCTAGGGTTCAAAAACTACAGCTAGGCACTTTGCCAAAAAGGGTCATTTTTCACTGCGAAATTGAGGTGTGACCACGTTGCGTTTTGCGCCGTTTCCTGTCGCAGGCACTAGGCCGACCCACACAAGTGAGGTACCATTTTTCTCGTAAGACTTTGGGGAACGCGGGGCGGGTGGAAATTTGTGGATCCACGCAGATTCCAGAACTTTCCACCACAGAAATGTGGGGAAAATGTGTTTTTTTTGACAATTGTTTATGTTTGCAAGGGATTCTGGGTAACAGAACCTGGTGGGAGGCAGTCAAGTCACCCCATCCTGGATTCCCCTGGGTGTCTAGTTTTCAAAAATGTATAGGTTTGCTAGGTTTCCCTAGGGTGCCGGCAGAGGTAGGGTTCAAAAACTACAGCTAGGCACTTTGCCAAAAAGGGTCATTTTTCACTGCGAAATTGAGGTGTGACAGCGTTGCGTTTTGCGCCGCTTCCTGTCGCAGGCACTAGGCCGACCCACACAAGTGAGGTACCATTTTTCTCGTAAGACTTTGGGGGACGCGGGGTGGGTAGAAATTTGTGGATCCACGCAGATTCCAGAACTTTCCACCACAGAAATGTGTGGAAAATGTGTTTTTTGGACAATTTTTTATGTTTGCAAGGGATTCTGGGTAACAGAACCTGGTGGGAGGCAGTCAAGTCACCCCATCCTGGATTCCCCTGGGTGTCTAGTTTTCAAAAATGTATAGGTTTGCTAGGTTTCCCTAGGTGCCGGCAGAGGTAGCGTTCAAAAACTACAGCAAGGCACTTTGCCAAAAAAGGGTCATTTTTCACTGCGAAATTGAGGTGTGACCACGTTGCGTTTTGCGCCGTTTCCTGTCGCAGGCACTAGGCCGACACACACAAGTGAGGTACCATTTTTCTCGTAAGACTTTGGGGGACGCGGGGTGGGTGGAAATTTGTGGATCCACGCAGATTCCAGAACTTTCCACCACAGAAATGTGGCGAAAATGTGGGTTTTTTGACAATTTTTTATGTTTGCAAGGGATTCTGGGTAACAGAACCTGGTGGGAGGCAGTCAAGTCACCCCATCCTGGATTCCCCTGGGTGTCTAGTTTTCAAAAATGTATAGGTTTGCTAGGTTTCCCTAGGTGCCGGCAGAGGTAGGGTTCAAAAACTACAGCTAGGCACTTTGCCAAAAAAGGGTCATTTTTCACTGCGAAATTGAGGTGTGACCGCGTTGTGTTTTGCAGCCGTTTCCTGTCGCAGGCACTAGGCCGACCCACACAAGTGAGGTACCATTTTTCTCGTAAGACTTTGGGGAACGCGGGGTGGGTGGAGATTTGTGGATCCACGCAGATTCCAGAACTTTCCACCACAGAAATGTGGGGAAAATGTGGTTTTTTGACAATTTTTTATGTTTGCAAGGGATTTTGGGTAACAGAACCTGGTGGGAGGCAGTCAAGTCACCCCATCCTGGATTCCCCTGGGTGTCTAGTTTTCAAAAATGTATAGGTTTGCTAGGTTTCCCTAGGTGCCGGCAGAGCTAGGGTTCAAAAACTACAGCTAGGCACTTTGCCAAAAAAGGGTCATTTTTCACTGCGAAATTGAGGTGTGACCACGTTGCGTTTTGCGCCGTTTCCTGTCGCAGGCACTAGGCCGACCCACACAAGTGAGGTACCATTTTTCTCGTAAGACTTTGGGGAACGCGGGGTGGGTGGAAATTTGTGGATCCACGCAGATTCCAGAACTTTCCACCACAGAAATGTGGGGAAAATGTGTTTTTTTTGACAATTTTTTATGTTTGCAAGGGATTCTGGGTAACAGAACCTGGTGGGAGGCAGTCAAGTCATCCCATCCTGGATTCCCCTGGGTGTCTAGTTTTCAAAAATGTATAGGTTTGCTAGGTTTCCCTAGGTGCCGGCAGAGCTAGGGTTCAAAAACTACACCTAGGCACTTTGCAAAAAAGGGTAATTTTTCATTGTGAAAATGTGGTACGTCCACGTTGCATTTTGAGCCATTTCCTGTTGTGGGCACAAGGGCTACCCACACAAGTGAGGTACCATTTTTATCAGGAGACTTAGGGTAACACAGAATTGTAGAGCAACTGTTATTACCTATTGACTTTCGATGCATTTCTGCCTTCCAAATGAAAGACAATGTGTAAAAATAAGTCATTTTGAAAAATGACCTATAATTCTCATGCTAGTATGGGTACTCCCAATTTCGGAAATGTGCAAATATCTACTGTTTCTAAAATCTACATTTTGTTCCCATTTCAGAAATACATAGGTGTCTTTCATAACAATTTTTCCATGTATACATTTTCCCAAAATAATTGCTATATACCCGGTACTTTAAAAAAAATCATTGCAAGATGTTGCTCAATTATTGGCTCTGGGTTCGTCGGGTTCTTGGTGAACCTACAAGTCCTATATATCCCCACAACCAGAAAGGTCCAGCGGATATAACGGTATATTGCCTTCAAATAGCTGTCATAATTAGAAGAAGTTACAGGTGAAAACGTTGACACAAATGGCTGTTTTTTTTCAACTAATTTTCAATTTTCCTTTATTTAACTGTTAGTTTCTATAAGGAAAACTTTAAGGATCTACACAAATGACCCCTTGCTGAATTCAGAATTTTGTCTACTTTTCATAAATGTATGGCTTTCCAGGATCCATTATTGGTTTCATACCCATTTCTACCATTAACTGGAAGGAGGTTGAAAGCACAAAAAATAGCAAAAATAGGCTATGTCCCAGAAAAATGCCAAAACTGTGTAAAAAAAGTTGGTTTTCTGACAAAAGTCTGCTTGTCCCTGAAAGCTGGGAAGATGGTGATTTCATCCCCACAACCCCTTTTTGATGCCATTTGCAGGGAAAAATCAAGACGCTTTCATCTGTAGCCCTTTTTTGCCTTTTTCCAAAAAACCCCAAAATTTAGCTGTATTTTGACTAATTTCTGGGTCCCCTCCAGGGGAATCCACAAACCCTGGGTACCTTTACAATCCCCATGATGTTAGAAAAAAAGGACGCAAATTTGGCATGGATACCTTATGTGGTCAAAAAGTTACAGGGGCCTAAGCGCGCACTACCCCAAATAGCCAAAAAAAAGGCTTAGCACAGGAGGGGAAAAGGCCTAGCAGCGAAGGGGCTAAAGAAAAACATCAAGACACATGGGTAAAACAATGTGGGTTCTGGCCATGTAAATAAGAGCAAGTGATCATCATAAGAGAGAAAAAAGAAAAAAATAATGAGATTCCTCTAAAAAACACAAAAAAGAAAAATGTAGCTCATCAGAGGATTAAGTGAGAGGAATAACATAAAGATCAAAGCACTAGCAAACAAAATCGCAATAGACTTGCCTCATGTTTTATATATGAATAATTTTATAAAGTTTCTACATATTATAACTTTTAACATTATTCTTGCACAATAGCACTTTTGGCACATATTCACTTTCTTATTGATTGTATATGCACTTTAGAATATTGCACGTAGTCATTTTAATCAAATTTGACTACATGTTCCAAGATGCCAGGCGTGTAAACAGGAAATGAGATCAGCAATAGATCTGAATGCTGTTTATCCCGGGATCAAGGTCTTAGGAGGAGACCGAAATGCGTTAGGCATTATAACACAATTCCATGCACAATAAAAGCACCTTGCAGCAAAAATCCTGAGAGTGCGGTCTTTCTTCGCACCCAGTGCGAAAACTACGAGTACAGATTTGCCGGTTGGACCCTGCCGGGAGACACGCACCACCAAGACTTGGAGCACCGAAGCCGTCCCGAGGGATGGAAACGGAGTGATATATATATATATATATATATATATACACACACGAGGCAACAAAACAACGGTGTCTTTTTAAAGTGTCAGTAATCTACTCACATTGGAGGATTCGTCATTGCAGTTGAGAGAAGACTGATTTTACTTCCATTGTTATCCATAGCGGCCATGTCACTGTAGGTCATACAAACATATCCTCACAGTAGCGTTCATGTTGTGCCAATTATAGTTGTTACGGTCTCTATGCCAGATAACAATTATTATCACCTGTGTATGGGTGCACAGCAACAGGGTACTTGTGATTCAAATTGCACTGATTTTAGGCAATTCTCTCCCCTTAGAACGTACTCTCGCAATCAGCTGTCACGCGATCGTTGTGCCGCATTGCTTTGCAGATGGACGTTATAGCTAGGCTCACATTTCACTCGTACAAAACCATAGAAACTCAGCATTTATAGTTACCTGAGCTAACAATAACTTACACGCCCGTAATGCACTGCTTATGACCTCACATATTACATCACTCATGACATGGTCAGTGATATCACTGATGACATCTCAAGTGATGTCTCAGCTGCGGTACCTGGTATGTGTATGTTTGCAAGTGCTTCTTGTTGAGGTTTAATTTATGTGAAATAAGCATCAGGGCAAGAATGGAACCACATTTTAGCCTATAAGAGTCCAAACATTTGCCGAAAAGGTCTACCCAACTGCATTACTTTCTACTGACTAATTAGTAGATGCTATCTTATTGGGTAAATGTCTACTGCATATTGTACACTACAGCTGCATAAAGGACCAATCATTTAGGTATTTCTCTGTGTCGCTGATTGCCATTTGTTTTAGTTGGTTTTAATCAATATATATATTGTTTTTTTAATTTTATTTGTCGCGAAATATCACGCTGCGTATGTTCCGTTTTTTGCGGAAAGTCGTGAAGATAGCTTGTTTTTTAAAAACTGTACAACACATATATACACATATTGTAAAAAATGTTTGAGAACAGTAGTTTACTAATATAGGGCTTGATAATGATGCTGGGCGGCGTGACCACAGCCCGACATCAGGGAGGTCAGCAGACCGCTCGACAAGCAGGCGGTCGTTCAAACAACCAAATTATGATAGGACGGCCGGTGTGGCGGTTGGAAACTGTCCATTTTCATTACATTGCATTTCCATGTGGTGCATGGTACACCATGCATGGCTGTGTGTGGCGGCACTACATGTGCCCACAGGGCCACTTTTCAGAAGCCCACAATGGAGGGGTGTCCCTGTTTGGGTCCCCCAAATGCAGTTTCCGACAGCCTTTCCATGGCAGTGGGACTGCCATGAAAAGGCTGTGGGAAATGGTAATCAGAATACCGACGGTGGTGCCTGATCGGCACAGCTGCCACTAAGGGAATATGATTATGACCGCCGTCCGACGGGATCGGTCTTTCCCCCCACAGTTTCTGTTCCGACTGCCAGCATTGTAATGTGGTGGTCAGACCGAGTCCTTGACTGTCGGGCGGACCACCACCGACGGCCTGTCGGTGGCGATCCGGCCGACATTGTAATGAGCCCCATAGTGTTCAAACTTGTATTTCTGTAATAATTTTTAATGTAAAACACTTTTTAATTGTATTTTACGTCTTCGTGATGAAGCTGGTATTCGCGATGACATCGGCGTTCGCGAAGATCATGTAACTATGTAACAAAGAGATTTGATTGGAGAAGACAGTTTTCATTAATCTTCAAAGGAAGTTCCCACCCATTTCTCTCTTCTTGAAGCTTCCAATTGATTTTTGGAACATTCGTAGGCGGTGTACTGTACTTTTAGTGCAGAACTGTGTTTCAGATAGTGTTTTCTCATTTTTTTTTAATATAAAATGGCAACAGTAGGAAGTGTGAGGAGCAGGAGCTGCCACAATAAACTGAAGAGCCGGAGGCACAGCAACATCATAAAGACTCCTCCCATGAGGAACCAGCCCCAAAAAGGCAAAGTATTGCTTGGGATATTTTTTACCATCCCATCGGGCCAAAAAAAACCAGACACCAAATTTGTGAAGTGCACCTTGTGTGAGAAAACTCTTTCAAGGGGCACTGCTAAAAAATATTCTTGTGGAACAAAAAGCATGTTTTCCCATTTAAAAACATATCACAATAACCATCTGAAGGGGGCACAGAAGGAGAGAAGTGGAGCGCAGCCGTCAACTTCTAGGGCTACACCACCTGCTCCTGGAGAATAAGTACCTCAAGAAGTGAAGAGTCGGCAGCCAGAAATATCTCCAGAGTTGAAGAGGATTTGCACATTTTATATAGACTGCAACACAACTCCTACAGTTGGCGAGCAGTGTATTGCTGTTACTTTGGAAACTGCAAAAAAATACACTTGATAATTTTTTGGTTTTGTTTATGCAACTTTTTCTACTGTTTTGACTTTCTGGTCATAATGTTTTATTTTGAAGTTGCCATTTTATTTAAGAAAAAATACCAAAAATACAAAAGGTTAGAAAACTATTTTTTTAAAAACAGTTCCAGAAAAAAAGGGAAAAAATGGTTTCTGGTCATAACCGCCTTTCATGGTTATAAAAAAAAACTGTATGTCTGTGATTATATATAAAGAGGAGTGGTTGTATAAGCAAGTGGCTGAGTGTGTTAGTGGCTCCATAGGTGAGTGATTGGATGTGTTAGTGGGTGCATGAGTGACTGACTGACTCTGTAAGTACCTGTATGGGTCAGTGAAAGGCTGTGTAAGTGCCTGGATAATTGAGTGAGTGTTTGTGTTAGTGGCTGTATAGGTAAGTGACTGTGTGTTAGTGCCTGAATGAGTAACTGAAAGGGTGGATGAGTGTCTTTATAAGTGAGTGACTGGGTGTGTGAATGATTGTGTGAATGATTGTGTGAGTGAGTGACTGGGTGGGTGAGTGCTGGGTCTGGTGGCTTAGTGGACTAATGCGTCCACTGCAGGGGCCTGTCTTTGACCTCATGGTCACAGTTTCAATTCCCGGTGGGTTCACTCAGCCTTTCACCCTCCTGAGGTGGATAAAATGAGTACCATTGAGTTGGGTAATAATAAACATCTGTTATTCAGCACCAAGATGCCCCCGGGTGAACGCCCGCTTTACAAATACACATGTTATGTTATGTTAGTGCCTGTATTCATGTGAGAGTGACTGTGTGAGTGAGTGGGTTTATGCCTGAACGTGTAGGTGTATCAGATAGTGGGTATGTGCGTGTCAGTATGAGTGAGTGAGTGTATGGATTAGTGAGTGAGTGTATGGATTAGTGTGTGAGAGGATATATGAGTGAGTAAATAAATGCATGAGTGCCTCTATGGGTGAGTGAGTGACTGTGAGGGACTGCATGGGTGAAAGTGGGTGTGTAAGTGGCTGTATAGGGGAGTGATTGGTATCTGAGTGCTTGCATGAGTGAGTGATTAGGTGAGTGACTGTCTGTATAAGTGAGTGACCGGGTATGTTTATGGCTCTGGGGGTGAGTGACTGGGTGTGAGTGGCTCTTTGAGTGAGTGTCTGCATGTGTGAGTGGCAGCATGAGTGAGTGGCTGTATCAGTTGCTGTTTGAGTCAACAACTGGGGTGTGACCCACTGTAATACTGAAATAGTGGGTATGTGAGTGGCTGTATGAGTGAGTGACCCACTGTGTGAGTGGCTGTACAGGTATGTGACCGGGTGTGTGAGTGCCTGCATGACTAAGTGACTGCATGTGTGAGTGTTTATATGGGTGAGTGGGTGTGTCACTAGTTGTGTAATTGAGTGAGTGGTTGTCTTAGTAGCTGTATAGGTGAGTGACTGGCTGTGTGAGTGGCTGTATGGGTAAGTGATTGGGTGTGTGAGTGCCTGCATGACTGAGTGACTGTGTGTGTGTGTGAGTGTCTATATGGGTGACTGTGTCCCTGTATGTGTGAGTGGCTGTATGGATGAGTGAATGCCTGTGTGAGTGCCTTTATGATTGAGTAAGTGGTTGTGTGACTGTCTGCATGGGCAAGACACTGTGTGTGTTAGTGCCTGTATGAGTAAGTGATTGGGTGGGTGAGTATGTGTATAAGTGAGTGACTGGGTGTTTTAGTAGCTGTAGGGAGGAGTGAGTGGGTGGGTGGGTAAATTTATGCTTGTTAGCCACTGGATATCTAAATAGCGGTATATCTGACTGAATGGGGGTCAAAGAGACGGCATGAGTCAGTGACTGGCAGTGTGAGCAGTTGTGTGGGTGAATAACTAACTGTGTGAGTACCTATACTGGTGAGTGAATGTGTGTGTAAGTACCTATATGAGTGAGTCAGTGGCTATGTCAGTGTTTCTATCATCGTGTGTCTGGCTGTGTCAGTGGCTGTATTATTCTGTGTATGGGTATAATAGTGTATGGAAGAGTGTATTCCTGGGTGTATGAGTGTATACATAAGTGTGTGTCTGGGTGTGCCAGTGAATGCCTGGGTATGTTACTCTATGTATCATGATGTACGTGGATGTATTAGTGTATGAATCACTGTGTGCTTGGGTGTGTCACTCTATGCATGAGTGTGAGTATGGGTGTGTTAGTGTCTGTATCAGTGTCTGTCTGGATGTAGTACTGTATACAGCATTGTGTGACTGGGATCTCACAAGCTGAATCAATCTGTAAGTGGGTGTGTGAGTATCTTTATAGATGAATAAGCAGGTGTGTGATTATCTAAATCAATGACTAATTGGCTGCGTGAGTGCCTGTATAGGTGACGAACTGACTTATACAGCTACTGCCATACATGTTCAATATTACAAACAGACACTGACTAAGTAACTGACTGGCTATTTTAGTAGCTGTTTACATAAGTAAATATATGTAAGTGTCACTGTTTACATGAGTTAGTGGATGTGTTTCTAGCTGTATGGGTGAGTGATTGGGTATATCAATACTTACATGGGAAAGTGACTGACTATGTTAGTGATTGTATGTATGACTGAATGGTTGTATAAGGTACTGTGTAGGTGATTGAGTGCATGTTTTAGTAGCTGAATTAGGAAGTAACTAAGTGTTTGAATATCTGTGTGGGTAAGTAAGATCATGTAGTAGTAGATGTATTCATAAGTGAGATGGAGTGTTACTAACTGTCAGTGAGTTACTGGGAGAATGAGTGATTGAATGGATGAGTGACTGAGTGTATGTGTTGTGTAATCAGTGTGTCTGTGAATGTGTCAGTGGCTGTATAAGACTCTACCTTGGTGTATAGTTTTACAGTATAAATTTGCTGAACTACACTGAAAGTAATAATTACAAAATGGGCACAACAAAGGGGTGGCAAGCTATGCCAAGTACGCTTAAGTATATAAACACTCTCCATGGGTATGTCTAGGCAATATTTCTGTGGTAGAATAAGTGTTTTGAAACATCTAAAGATGTTCAACTCCAGCCGCTATTGAAAAAGAAAAAGAACGGAAATATATGTTAGTATTTCATTTTCAAAACTATAGAAACATATCAATACACATTGGTTATACTGTATCACTATCTCATAATAGCATACAAATGTACTTTTCCCTTTTTTACTGTTCTCAGCTTTCAGACTTCTTCACCATATACGATGCTCTGTATGAAGCATCATCCTTGAACAGTGGGAGGTAAACAAACATATATTGTACAAAAAATAAATTAAAAAGCTGTCCAGTACATCACTATAAACAAGTGACACTATGCATTGCACTCACTACAATTCAATAATCAGTTGTTTAACTCGAGTTACTATACTAATCTAAACAAACCTATGTTAAAACATTTTTTTAAATTATTATATCTGGTACAATAATACAAATACATTTTAACCACTCTTTAATTATGGTGATCCTTTTGAAAACATCACCCTTGTAGGCCAAATGATGTTTATACTGCTGATCATCCCAATAAACAAAATCCCATACAGTCGTTTTTTTCCACAAACAGTATGTAGAAGTTTGGTTGAAGTAACAAAAGTAGATAATGTTTTAGTTTCAAAGGCAGCTTTTGGTTTCAACTGAATGTTGCTGTCATTGGATTCTGTCCATCCAGTTTCAGACTTTAATTAGAGAGTGTAGTATGTAGATGTTATATTAACTCCTTTCTGCAAAATAAAAGGTCTATTGAATTTTGAAGAACTTTTTAAAGACATTATCCCCAATAGGCCGAATAATGTCTAAAACACTGATGAACCACGAAGAAGAAACACCACACACCACATTTATATCCAGAATTCCTCCTTATAACTGGTTGAAGAAAGAAAAGATAAGAGTTTGGCAGTTTAAAAGGAAGTTTTGGTTTGAATTTAAGGTTGATGTCATTGCATATTGTCCATCCAGTTTCGCTCTTTAAATAAACAGTGTAGTGCCCAGAGGTTGTATTAATTTCTTTGTTAAAGATGGTAGCCAAAGTAGTAAAAGTTCTTCCCGAAATTGATTTTTGTCCAGCTTTGAAGTTAGTAATTTGATTCCCAATTTAGAACATCTGCTCTGCATCGTTGTAGCATTACTATAAGGTATTTTCCAGTTGTTCCCAGAATCAACGTAGACATAACATCTGATCTGCAGTTTGGGCAGGTCATATTTTGGTTAGCCTTCTTCAACAATTTGTCAAAAGGCACAGTTTTGGAATCTGGTAATATTAAATAGAGAAAACATTCAGAATTTATTTAAGTGGTAGATGAATAATCACAATCGTCACAGTCATGGTTCCATGTCTAACTCAGTCCGAATAAATCATCAATATATACATGTTCTTCTCCTAAAACTCCAACCATAACCATAATAACTTCCTGTGAGTCTTGTTGAGTGTTGAGAGTAAATATTAGTGGTCCCCTACATATATCTAAAAGATCTCAAATACCTGAAGCAGAATGTATCACAGTTCGGTCAATCAATAAACATTGGAGCAAATGATACAGTGCAGAACACAATATCTTATCTGATTTTTGTTGAATTTGGTTTACTAGATGTTGTAAATGAAACAGTACATTGAGAACAACATTTGCATAGCGGTTGACACCTGAACTGTCTTCCAACTGGTAACCTACAATATTTCCATCATTTTCCAGTTTTCTGTTCTTAACACTGTCTAGATTGTCCTTGTGTCCTTTCTTTTCATGAGCATCTGTAAACGCTTTTGTAATCTTCCGCTTTGGACACATTATCCATTTCTCATAAATTGGGTGTTGGCCTAAATGAGGAGCGTATACACTTCTTAACCGACTGCACTCTCTTACACAGCTTGCATCAGCACTAACTTTCTTATCATCAAAATCAATCAAAAACAAACCGGACAATGTTCTAACATGCGACACTGCCACATTTGACATTCCTTCTTTAAATAAGTATTTCCAATATTAACAAAAGCTGCATCTACACTGAAACGTTGTGATTTATGGATAGTTAAAACATATGCTAGAGAGAGTGGAAACTGCTGGCGCCACACATATAATTCTTTCACTAGCAAAAAACGTACAACACATCGGCCAATCTGCTTCATGCCATCAATCTGATCAAATTTTATGGCCAAGTATTCAACCTCATCTCTATTTGGAAAATTAATGAAATCAATAACTTTACCCATTGCATCATTTACTAATCCTTCTTCAACATTTAAATTATGCTGCAAAATTACTCGACTGTTATTGCATACGCATAAAAGCTTTTCTAATCCTTCAGGTCCTTGATACAGACTTCTCTAAAGAATCTAATTTTGCTTGTAGTTTTTCTGTGAGTAGAATTGTCACTTCCTGATGTTCCATTTTATCGACAGCTGCAATTTCCAAAATGATCTTCTTTCTCCAGTTTTAGTCTTTATTCATTGACGTTGGAGCACTCTTGAAGTGTAGGCATTAAACATACTATAGATTTCTGTTCTTCAATAAAATTAGATGGAAATAGTTTCTTGATAAGTCTACTTTCTAAAGCACGGTTTCCATCGTTTGTTAGAACTTCTATTCTAATGTCCTTAAGAATATTTCCATAATTCACATCAGATGCTTGACGCATATTTTTCACTAGTTCCTTGTATTCAAAATGTAACGAAATATTTACATTGCAAATACGCCCCAAAGAATTTCCTATTTCATTATTGACAAGTGTTTTGAAAACAGGTTGTCCTTTTTTGGGGGTATGTTGCAGTAGGTTACCAAATACAATCAAATGCTTTCCTCCAAAGAGTACATCGTAGATTTTTCTTAAAATCTGCTGCATTTTTAAGTGTATGAAGGCAAGGATTACGTTCGATACCATGTTCGCCTAATTAATGATTAAAAGCTTCAATTTCTTCAATACTCTTAATACCTCATGGCAAGCTTCACCAGATAATTTCTGGTATTCCAATTTATTGTCATGTTCAACAGTTGGCATTAGTGGTCGATGTAAAGTAATTCCTTTAATGTTATGTGCACCTAATCCTGTTGGTGCTGTTACTACACATGACACATTTGATTCTGTAGTCTTCTGTAGAAAACCAGTGAGAACTTTAGATGGAAAGCTTTTTCCAGTGCCAGCTTGAGCATGGATCTATAGTAATATTGGTTTATGCGAAGAACATTCACAGTGTTTCTTCTTGTGGAGAAATCCATGTTCTATTTTATCTTCAACTTTATTAAAAATGTATTTCTGTTCATTATTCAGTTGTTCTACGAACTGTTCGAAATGAACAGTTTCCTCTCTTGCTTGCTGCATTGCACTCTCCACCTTATTCATAGCTATTGCTGCTTCATTTTGAATAATTGGTTCTCCAAGAGGACCTTGAGTCAGTAGTCCAGAACTTTGGCTGTTTGTGAATTCTCCTTGGCTATCTCAGCAGCAATAGTTTCTTCCTGTTCAATATCATCTTTCAACATTTGGAAGTAGGTTGGAAAGACTGAACACTCAATGCTGTCTTTCACAGCGTTGAAAGAGTCTTCGTAATAGTCACAGTGTCCAAGTAAATCTGACTCAGCACGCCATGGTTTGAACAACTGCAAAAGTGCCAAGTAGAAAAACTCTCTTCTCTCCGGAGTTTGGCAACCAGGCCTTCAGTGGTTAATTCGATTTCCTTTGTTGCGTCTGACCAAACAACCATCACATCCAAGTACTGCGAGATTCTGTAGTTCTGGGAAAGACTTTAATACTCTATTTCGACTGCTTGCAAGGCCTAGACTTACCCATAAAATTCCCCTTGACTTTGAGAACAAATTAGCCAAGCTCAACTTGACCGAGCACGCATAGGATCCTATTTCTCTGTGGGATAGCATTTTCAAGCTGAAACTGTACAATTTCTTACTAAGACTCTTTTCTGCAGAAATATCCTCCCACATCTCTTTCATTTCGGTTTTCTCTGATTTTGTTACGTATGAAGTCGCGTGGTGAGCAACAGCAATGGAGTAGTCTGCAACAAATTGTAGATCCATATTTGCATTCCACATCTTTAGAAGAACAGGGTTATAGTCCTTAATATACTTTGAAGCCTCTGCTTTTCTGAGATTGTATGTATTTTTCTGTGATTTTTGCATCAGTGTATGTCTGACTGCAGACAAAAAGCTGTTGACTCTTCCTTCAGAAATAATAGGTCGTGGGAATCCAAAAGGACATCTCATGTAAAAGTTTCCTTTGCATCTGTATTTTCAATGACAGTACTTCCCATGAAGGAAGTGGCCCTCAAGGGCCACTCTGGTTTTCTTACAATCACCTGCTATGCCTTCCCAAGAATGAAGAGTCGGTCAGACAGTAGAGAATACAAACTTACATTTTATTGGCAATGCTCTGCAGAGGAGTCCATCATGTAATGTAATGCAATGTGATATTTATAAAGCGCATACTGTCACTCCGGAAGGAGCCTCCTGGCGCTGTTCGGATAGAGAAAAGCTTAGCAGTGAAACATAAAACCTAGATGAGGGCTTGGCAGAATTCATCTGATGCACCAAAGATCCAGGTCTTTAGGGCCTTCCTAAATTGCATTTCAGTTTCTATAGATCTCAATTTATTTGGCATTAGATTCCAAGCCTTTGCACCTAACACGGCTGCAGATTTCCCTCCCCGCGTTTTAAGTTTGAAACCCGGCGGTTTGAGGAAGTTTGCTGACGAAGATCTAAGTAGCCTCGTTGTAGTATATGGTGTGAATCTTGCTGAAAGATATACTGGACCCAGTCGGTGGGTAGCTCTAAAGGTGGTAACAAGGAGTTTGAATAAAATTCTCTTATGTAGCGGAAGCCAGTGAAGAGATTTCAGAGCTGCTGAGGTGGAGGCCCTACGAGGAAGTTTCAAGACCAATCGGGCTGCTGCATGCTGTACTACCTGTAGCCTCTTCAGGGTTGATTTGTTGGCACCTGCCAAGAGGCTGTTACAATAGTCTAGGCACAAAGGTATCAGCGCCACCGCAACTGTTTTCCTAGCTCAAAGGGGGATAAGATCAAAGAATTTTTTTTATGCTTTAATTAGGCCAAAGCAGGTCCCAGCCACCCTAAGTGCATGGGGTTTAAAGGGAAAGAGAGGAGTCGAACAAAACTCCCAGATTTTTAGCCACTTCCACTGTGGATGGGGGGGCTACCACATCCTCAGGCCACCAGGCCTTAGGTTGAAAGGGATTGTCTTTTCCTATCCGCAGGATTTCTGTCTTGTCTGTATTACATCGGAGGTGGTTGTTTTTCATCCATTGGATGACCTCCGTAAGGCAGAGTTTAAAGTTTTCTTCTGCGTCCGTGGAATTTTTGTCAAGGGACAGGATCAGCTGCGTATCGTCAGCATAAGATATTATCTCAATCCCAAATGATGAAATAAGGGAAATAAGCGGAGCCATGTATATGTTGAACAGAAGTGGACCGAGTGAGGAGCCCTGTGGGACTCCTGCAGTAATAGGGCGTTCTGAAGACAGGAAGGGGCCAAGAGAGACCGCTTGCCTCCGGTTGGTCAGGAAGGACTTGATCCAGGCCAGTGCAGTGTCAGAAATACCGCAAGATTTTAGTCTGGCCAAAAGTATGTCGTGTGAGATGGTATCAAAGGCGGCAGACAAATCAAGCAGAATCAGCACTGCCTTCCTGCCATTATCTGTGATGAATTTCAGAGTGTCTGCTATCTCAAGCAGTGCAGATTCAGTGGAGTGTTTGGGGCGGAAACCTGACTGGCGAGGGTGGAAGGTCTGAGAGGTTTCACAAAAGTTTGAGAGCTCCTTATAGACCATTCTTTCGGTTATTTTACCCAAAATTGGCAGCAGGGATATTGGCCGAAGATTGGAGAAATTGGATGAATCCACATTTTGTTTTTTCTTTAGTGGCTTCACTATAGCGAGTTTCCACTCGTCGGGCACCATGCCGGAGCCAAGAGAGGAGTTCACAATGTGGTTAATCACTGGATTAACTATATCCATGATTTGGTGTAATATCACAGGGGGGGCATGCATCCAGAGTGTTGTATTCCGCTTTAGGTGTCCGTATATAGGTTTTCCTGAAACATGTCCTTATATAGGCACAATTCGCATTGCCCTTATATACGCATAGAATCCCAGTCCTTATTTTGGCATTAGCCGTGCACTCCAAATACAGGCATGGTCACCGACATCCGTCCACCCTAACGTCACAACGAGTTCTTAGAAACCAGACCCTTAAGCTCTTGGGAGTTCCCCTAGCACAGGATTATTGATTTCTCCAAGAACTCATCTATTATGCATGAACCGCTATACCTTAAGGGTTCATTCCTGACGTCTTCCTCTGTCCGACTTCACGTCAATGCTAACATTCCAAGACACCTACCAGGTATAAATATACCTTCCCTTGCCCAAGCAAGTAAGAGGAGACCTCGACTTCAGAGGAGCCCGTATCCCGGCCTGACGCACTGAGAAGACGCTGTCATCCCTGCTCGCAGAGAATCCAGCTTCCAGTGATCTGACTCCCTTCGCGGGGTGTTAGAGTTCGAGTCCGGAAAGAGATTCCCACCTCTCTCATTCTCAAGGTATGGAGCTGACTAGAACCTAGAGGGACTCTTGGCATACTAGACTTAACATACTCTTAGTATACCACACTAGAGAATACTTCGCCTACTTCTTACCTTGCCCTACACCTAGACTAGGTTAGGTACATTGGGGTAGAACTAGCTTAGAGACGCATCATATGAGTACTCGCATTTTTAGCTCATGTTATTTATGTATGTGAATATATTCTAAAAGATAATGCTAGCGCAGTATTATTTATTTCTACTGCTTACGCTGTACATTATATATCTTGCATACTGTCTTGTGATCATAATAGCGCATATCTCTTACACGAGAAACAAGACTGTTCAATAAAACCTTTTATTGAAACGCCCGTCTATTCTTTCTGTGTAACTCTGAGGAAACTAAGCATGCACGATTAGCTGAGTGAAACTGTTATCTATTGTTTCCACGATTCTGAGACGTGTTCCGATTCTAAAGGGAAACAAAGTAGTCATGTTTATGCGGTTGCCAGAAACTACTCCTTTCTTGTTTTCAAGGAGTTTCTAGTGGCCTCTGAGCTAGCTGGCACAAAGTAATTAAGTTTAATATACTCGATAGGGACATACCGACCTCAGTCCTATGTCAAGCCTATAGGGTATATTATTCCAAAGCGCAGAGGGCCTATTGTGCATATGATCCAATTCGGGATCGTTGACAAGTTAATGTGAACTAAATGTCCCAAAATCCTTTTGGATATTCTTAATCTTGTCCTCAAAGTATATCGCAATATCATTGCAGAGTGTCTGAGAGGGGAGAATTTCTGAGTGTAACGCTTTTGGGTCAGTAAAAGATTTTACGATTGAGAATATCTCTTTTTGATTGTGCTTGGCAATAGCTATTCTGTTGGAAAAATAGTCTTTTTTTGCTAATTTGATAGCAGTATGATATTGTTTCCTGTATGTTTTAAAAACATGCAAATCGGCTGACTCGTAGCCCCTTCATCTACGTTCTAGTTGTTTGCAGTGTAGGTGCTGCTTTGCTAGATCTTTTGTAAACCACGGGTCATTATGCGATTTTGCTTTGCCCCCTCTAGTAGCGTGTTTAGACGGGATTAATTCCTCACTTATAGCCGTCATCCATGTGTGGAAACAGTGAGAATCCTCTATGGGATCACCAGAAAAAACTGGCTTGTTTTCTTGGGCAATTTTGGGCAGATTGGGGTTGGAGGCTAACAGATGCCATTTGCGCCTGGGCACCGCCATCGGAGTTTTCTTAGCTGCCTGTGCTGTGTTAGGCATTAAGATGGTCAAGGGGATAAAGTAATGATCTGACCAGGCCTGAGGGGTGGGCGTATCTGTAAGGAGTGAGGTGAAATTGGAACAAACTCCATCTAGTGTATGCCCTGCCCGGTGTGTCGGCGCCCTAAATAGTTGATTTAAACCAAGGGGAGTAATTATTTCCAGAAGGGTGGCGACCCCCGGGTCGTTGCCGCATTCTAGGTGCAGATTAATATCACCAAGCATGGTGAAATTGGCGTATCTGAGCAGGGCGTGACTGAGTGTTTCCCCTAAAGAGTCAAGAAAGGTACTATTATGGCCAGGAGGGCGGTATATCAATACCCCTCATGACCTGCAACCTAAGATGTCTGCCGAGGGACTGGCCCCCCAACAGTCTACAGTGAGTAATCATTCTTCCCCAGAAGCCTCCAACCTTGCCCACCATGGAAAACTACCTGCCTGGGCCGAACATGAACAAAGAGGCACAGTAGGATGAGCTGACACCTGCTAGATGGGTACATTTTATCAGGAATCCAAGGCCACGGTGCTGGGTCTCAGCCTCTCCTAACGTGGGAGCAGAAACTACACATTCAGATAGGTATGAGAGGGCAAAATGGCCCATTCATTAGTAAGTCGAGAAACAGCCTTGAACAGAAGAAAAATAATAACGAAATACAGTGTTCTGCTGAGGCAAGCAAATACGGGTAACTGAGGCCTAACTCATGCACAGTCTAAGCAGCCTAACAAGGATTACGAAATGCAAAATGGAGTCACACTCGCTAGCTGAAGCCTGCGCATTACGGGGATAACTCAGTGGGTTGCATAACGTGAATACAAATGGCATCTATTTAGCCACACATTGCTAACCTAATATAGCATGAAACGAGTGCATTGCAGAGATGGGAATTTGAAACCTAACAGACCCTCCTTTTAGCATGGGTGGCTAAATGCTTTATTCGCTATCCGGTAGGGTCTTTACAATTCTAAGGGGAAGAAAGAAATTGCATAGTCACTCATGTTACAAGGGACAACAAAACAACACATGAGCATCGAAATCACCTAATACTCAAAGATGCCCTCATCAATGAGCATTATGTCCTGAATTTCCTGCATCATCATAGCAGAGATCTTGTTATCTCGTCTTGGAAATGTAGGGGTAGGGGTGAGTTTACTCACACAATAGGTGCAACAGGCTGGAAGGCAATTAATGCACAAGCAACATGTAAAGATGACTCCTGCGATGGCTATTAGGAAATGTAATATCTTCCAACCCCATGATGTCAGCAGACCCCAGAGCCACCCTGTGAGGGACCATGAACAATTATCCTGATGGATATCTGAAGCAAGTCTGTGTAATTTCTGTATTGCGGAGTACACATTAGGGGCACTATCAGGAATGTACACACAGCAGCTGCTGCCGATGACGCGACAGGCTCCACCCCATCAGCCAGAATGACGTCTAAAACCATCCGATTTTGAAGAGAAACGAGCCTTGTAGCCTGAAGCTCGACTGTAATATTAGTCAGTATACCGGCAGTGGTATTAATAACTCCCTCAACTACTCTAGCAAGGCGACGAATATTACGACTATTGAACATGGGACCCCAGAACAGCAGAATGCACTTCATTATGTCTGTAAATTGCTGTAGGGAGGTATCTGTTTGATCAATATCGTCTGGATTGACAACTCTCTTAACTCGATGTACCTGGAGATCCCTACGCTGTAGCTTATGATCCTTGTGGTAATTGGACGGTGCAATGTAAACGGGAGGTAAGAGGAAGGAAACATAACACCAGCCAGACCACCCCCTAGGAAGCCATGTATAAGCCTGTTCCCCACAGATGAAGCATACATTCGGAGGTGTAAGCAAAGGTGGGCTGCTAGTAGTGTTCAATCGGTATGTGTAGTTACAATGGCTGTGTCCTACCGAAATGTTCCCTGATCCTTCAACACAGAAACTAGCTGTTGCATTGATCACAGGGACAGGCATGGCTTTGTCTTCAGTGATATTGCGTTCCTGGAAACATTTAAAGTATTCAGTGACATTGAATCCTTGGAAATCTAGCATTTCATTTTGTAACCAAGTGACATTTTCGTTAGCCTCAAAAACGTTCATGCAAGCATCTGGGTGCAGGGTACCCTCCTTGCCATCTGCCCCAGGTGTATATCCTTGGTGTACCACTATATACTCCAATACTGCTTCGTAATCAGCCTGTACCATTTTCATAGCGTCCGCATAATAGTGCATGTATACCATAGAGAGCAGTTGAAACCAGGCTTCACAGCTACCCAAAAATGACAGGGGCAATGACACTAGCAAATCATTTTTGTGCATAACTGAGGGAAGTATCCCACACACCCAGCAATTTGTGGCATTAGTAGTACTGTGTACCTGATGAGCATCTGAACAAAAGCATTTTGGGCATAAGTCTGTCTATGTCTCTCTTTATGTGGGGCCAGTGTAACAAACGAGTGCTCAGCTGGAGCCGGGGTAGACCCTATCAAGGTGTGCAAGGGATGTAGTTCCTCTAAGTACCAGACCACCCCAAATACGACTAGCAGGGAATGCAAAATTATTACAACAAATACTATTTTACTCTACGTGGACCAAGAGGACCAAACAGGCCCATCTGAGGTGGGACGTAGAGCCGCAAAGGGCTGCTCCTCATCAGGGATAGGACGACCAAAGGGATACATTTAGAAAACTTCAAGGGCAACTTATAGGTGTCACAAGTGAAAGAAAAATGTACGGGCTAGAGCCACTATTGCAACAACAGTACCGGGGGCACAAATCACCCAGCGTCCGTCTAGAGCCTCACTGGCAGGCTCCTATTGTTCATCAACGATGGTGCTATGAAGCACTCCCACGGAGGAGCTGCGCTATCGCAGCCCTTGCAGAAAAACAAATCCTTCTTCTTTCAGGATAGGGCACCCTTCCTCCTGGGCAAATACCCTCAACTATACTGTCGTGTCCAGGGCAGTGCACCAGTGTAGTTCACCCTAGTCTAATACAGGCACCTTAGGCAGAGCACCTGCGCCCTAAGCTCAAGTCCTTCCCTAACTCCTAGACTGTTCGGCTGGTGCACCGTCCTTCTTTCGGGGCCTCAGATTATATTTCGTTATTCCAGGTACTGTTTCATCAACAAAAAGGGGCAGAAACTCAGGATCAGATGGGCATCAAGACTCAGATTACGGTGTATTAGAATTGGTGCTATCCGGGGCTGCCCTTATCTCTGGTGGGATCGCCTGGAACAGGGCTGCGTCACTTTCTTCGTCCGTCTGTGCCCACCTCAATCGGGCGTCAGAGAAGGGAACGAAGCGTGGCACCCTCTCACATTCCTGATCAGCGATGCCTTCGTTGACCCAACGGTCATACGGGAGCGGTAGAGGTATCCGTTTAACATGTGAACCATGGATCCAGTGTTTTCTGCCGTCTACTTTCACGGCTGTGCGGGTGGCAAGAAGGACAAGGAGAGGTACTTTCCACCTCGGCTCCAAACAGCTTTTTCGTTGAAAGTTTCGGATGAGTACGAAATCTCCGGGCTGTATTTGGTGCCCGGGCCTCTCTGGTACTGGCTGCAGGGTGGCTTGTATCTGTTGGTGAAGAGAATGAAGATCTTTAGACAACTCATACAGATAGTCTACAAGCAGGGGGTACTCTATCTCGGAGAAGCGCTTGGGTCTTGGGACGCCCCAGACATTAGCAGGGCGCCCGAAGACCACTTCATACGATGACAACTCTGTTCTAGAATGCGCTGTCGCTCTGGTAGATAATAAAGCCAAGGCTAATGCATCTGCCCATCGCAATCCTGTGCTTTCTTGAATCTTTGCTAGTTTCAGTTTTAGAGTACCATTGTACTTCTCAACCAGACCTGCTGACTGGGGGTGATTCGCTGCATGAAACTTCTGCTTAATATGCAAGCCTGTGCACACCAATTCAATGACTTTTGAATTGAAGGGACTTCCGCTGTCACTCCAAATCACGCGTGGCAATCCATAGCGCGGGAAGTACTCTTTTAGAAGTGCCTTCGCCGTCGCCTTGGCTGTATTCTCTTTAGTGGGGTAAGCCTAAATCCATTTACTGAATGCGCAAATCACTACTAGCACATACTTTAAGTTTGTTGACTCGTTCCATTTCGATGAAATCCATCGGGAGAACCTCAAAAGGGAAGGAAGGCGGTGCAAAGTTACCAGCGGGTGTAGGAGTACCTTTCCCAGGGTTATGCTTCAAACAAATGATGCAATGTTTCACTAGGTGTGTGGCTACCTTAGCGATATTATCATTCCGCCATACTGGGTCCAGTAACTTGCATATTCCTTTGGCACTAATATGGGCTGGGCCATGGTAACAACAGGGAGCACATATGAATTAGGCAGCAACCATCGCTGCTTCCCAGACAAGTCAGTCCAACACCCATCCTCATCCAAACGACCTGTTCTCTCCTCCCACCTTGCCAATTCATCTAGAGTCGCCTCACCCTGGATTTGCCTGGCATTTTCCAATGTGTCCTCGAACATTCCATTGTCTGGGACCCACCTAGCGGGACCTGCCACCAACATCTTTTTCATCTTTGATCGAGCTGTCTCCTTAGCTGTCTGGTCTGCGAAAGCATTTCCCCTCCCAACATCATCTGTAATGGCTTTATGAGCGCTACATTTCACTATTGCTAACTTATTGGGAAGTGTCAATGCGGACAGCAATCTATGTATCAATGGCCCGTTCTGTATTCGCAGTCCGTGCGAGGTCCAGAACCCTCTCTCCGCCCAGAGGCGGCCAAAATTATGGGCCACCCCAAAGGCGTACTGGCTGTCCGTGTTGATATTAACATCCAGACCCTCACTTAACTCGCAAGCCCTGAGGAGGGCAACCAACTCTGCAGCTTGGGCCGATTGGTGTGGGATACGGGATGTCTCAACTACAGTGTGTAACGTTGTGATTGCATAGGCTGCAGTGGTGGTGCCATCTGATAATTTGAAACAAGAGCCATCGACATATAGTTCCCATTGGGGGTCAGATAAGGGAACATCAGTCAGGTCTACCCGATCTTTGGTTTCTTCCTCTGTCCGAAATAAACAATCATGGACATCATCGTCCTTTTCTTCCGAAGGGAGGGGTAGTAACGTGGCTGGGTTCAGAGTAGCACATCATTTGATGGTAATGTGCGGAGCAAACAAGGTCAATTCATAGCCAGTCAGACGCGCACTAGTAAGGTGCTGCGTCTTCGTCTTATTCAATAGCGTATCCACAGCATGAGTTACCATTACTGTGAGATCAGTATCAAGGACGAGCCCTGCCGATTGTCTGATAGAAACTGCCACCGCCGCGGCTGCTCTCAGACAGCTCGGGAGCGCTCTGGCGATATTATCAAGCATGGCAGAGAAGTAGGCGCAGGGTCTCTGCTTACCACCAAAACCCTGTGTTAGAACAGAAAGCGCGCAACCATCCACCTCATGCACGTAGAGCACAAAAGGCTTCTGGTAATCAGGAGTACCAAGCACCGGGGCAGAGCAAAGCGCAACCTTTAATTGTTCAAAAGCTTGCTGGCATGCAGGTGTCCAAGGCAGGGGTTCATGCACATCTTTGGTGGTCAGGCAAAGAAGGGGTTTTGTTAGTAGGGAATAGTTAGGGATCCAATGCGACAATACGAAGTTATCCCGATGAACGCGCGTACCTCGCGTTGGGTCTTAGGAACAGGCATATTAGTAATAGCAGCTATGCGCTCAGGTGTTAGTCTGCGACCCTCCTTCGACAGTAGGTGACCTAAATAGGTGACCTCCTGTTGACAATATTGGAATTTCAAAAGTGACACCTTGTGTCCATGAGGTGCCAAATGCAACAATAATTTAACTGTGGCTTCTTTGCAACCGTCATCATCCGAAGCCACAAGGAGGTCGTCAACGTACTGCAACAGCACAGTACCAGGGGGAAGCTCCAAAGAATCCAATTGAGCTTTCAAGGCTTGACCATAGATACTTGGACTTTCAGTATAGCCTTGTGGAGCACGACAGAATCTAAGGCTCCGACCGGCTATTGCAAATCCAAACAGATATCTGCTATCTGTATGGATTGGTATGCTGAAGAAAGCATTCTTTAAGTCAATTACGGAAAAGAATTCTGCTGATGGATCGTCAGGATCGTGGTAATGTCTGGGACCACAGGGTACTGAGGAACTACGATCTTATTTACCTCTCTAAGGTTGATCACAAAACGGTAAACATCAGGGTGGGCATCAGAAGAATCCAAGGGTGTCTTTTTAAGAATAGAAAGAATAGGGCTATTACACACATTCGCCACAGTCTCTTCAACCACACCAGACTTAATCAAATCTTGTATTATTTGCAATAGGGCCTTTTCACCTGCGTGGGATATCTTGTACTGGGGAATACGTGGCAATTTAGCATTGTCTTTGATCTGTAGAGATACTGGTGGGATCTGGAGTAACCCCACATCCGTGTCTCCTGTAGCCCATAGCGTACGTGGCACATCTTTGAACTCAGCGAGAAGGGGGGCATCCTTTGTGAAGCACTGTTTGGCATGGGCCACCTGCGGTCCAACAGTCATGTAAACACCGTCTGGAGAACAAAAAATTGTTGCATGCAACCTTTTTAACAAATCCAGTTCTAACAAATTTTCCCCACAATTTGACGTCAGTAAAAATGGTGAATTGACTGTAAAGGGGCCAATAGTCAAAGCAAGAGGCTTGGAAATGGGGCTAATGACCGGCATGCCTGAGAAACCCACTGACACATTGTTTTGGCCAGACAGAGCTGCCCCCAGGACCAGTGAACGGGAAACTGAGCTATTCATAGCCCCTGTATCAACTAAAACAAAATTCGGTAGTACCCTGTAAATCAGCAGTGACGTAAGGTCCATGCTGATCTATAGGCACCGGAACTGGTCCCTCGCCCTGTCCTCGGCTGTCCTAGCTGTGAGACAACCCTGTCACTTCGTCCATGTCATAGTCTTCATGGTAGTACTGTCTTCCTCGGGGTCGTCAAAATAATTCCTGCTCTGCCTATTGTGTGATGTATCCTCTGACTGCATCCCCCCTCTACCTCCTGCTCCTCGTCCTCGAAAACCCCGACCTCTCGGGCCTCACCTTTCTGCAACAACTCCGGACACTCGTTCCACCAATGTACCTCCTGCTTACAGTACGCACATTGATTGAGCCCGAGGGGCGCACTTGAAGCACCACCCCTGCCAGACTGGGGCAGCCTTTGGGCTGAACCCGAACCTCTTCCTCGTCCACTTCCCCTCGCAACTTGCTGCATCAATACCCTCGTCTTCAAATCCTTTGACTTTTTCTCTACCCTTTCCTTGCCCTCATTCTCTCTATGTTCGTAGTGCTGTGCCATACTCAATATCACTGACGGGGATGAGGTCGTCCAAGTACTTTCCGAAGCCTGCAACCGTGTTGCAATCTCGGGAAGCAAGTTAGTGACAAATCTGTCAACAAACAAACGAACACCACCCTCCTGTGACAGGTCCTGACCACTAAAATCTAAAAAAACACCCCTTCAAATCTGGTAAAGAAATCCAACACACTTTCATCCTTCTTTTGGCGACACGCAGTCAACTTATCCCAGTCCACTCGCTTCAGTGGGATAAGGGAGTGCATGTAAGTGATAATAAGCCCCGGCAAAGCTAGGAGCTCCGCTTTCGGCTTGTCACCGGGCTTACGCTCCTTATCCCAAGCCCTGATCTCATCCCAAGTGCCCCCCAACTCTAGTGCATGATCCTGCATATGAACCTGCCTCCATATATCCACTGGTACCAACAGACCGAAAAACAACTCTATATCAGCTGGCGTCATCACTGTGGAGGAGGCCGCCTCCATCAATTCTTTATAGTATGCAGTCGGGTTTTTCCGAGGGTCCGGCAACTGGCTCTTTAGGGATAGGACCTCACTCCTCTTCCAAGGAGTATAGATCCACTGTTCCTAAAACCGAGCGTCGACTCTTGGTCTAATCACAGTGTCAGTAGAATCGCGCAGTTCTGGAATTTCAGGGTGGTAAACGGGATGGACTTCCCTCATGGGATGCTGTGTCCCCATCGTCGGAACCTTCTAGAGCAATCTGCCTCGGTAACCCACTAGTGTCGTTACATTGCTAAAAACCTCATTGGGAGCCATACCTTCAGCATATACACTATCCCGTATGTCATAGATTATTTGCGGGGCAACACCTTTAAAACACTGTTCCCACAACCCTATCAGCGTGGCTGACATGTGCTTAAGGGCATGCTGCTGTATAAACGGCTCGTAATCTTTCATCACACTCCACACATCCTCCACACTATAGATCAGATTCCGAGCCCACTGAGCTGCTAGATTCGCAACCACTTGCTTTTCCTCATCACCCACAGCAGAACGCACCAACACGTTATTCATTCGGTCTCGCGCTGCTGCCCAGTTCGCTTCATGTACCCCGCGCGCAAGAGTTTCGGTATTCAACAGTGCTTGGGGTGTCACACTCACGGGGGAAAGAGCAGTCGCAGAGACAGGTACCATCATGTAGGGAGACAGGGTTGTAGGGGTAAAAGGGGGAGTAGCAGTCGATACGGAACTAATAGACTGGGCGGGGGAGCTAACAGCACCCACCCCGGTGACTGGTGTGAGTAGAGGAGAAGCAAGTGGGACCGGGGCTGAGGCGGTAGCACTAGAAACAGAAACACAAGAAGGGGCGGCACTAGGGGCCGGAGACTGGGACGTCGGAACTGTCGGGTATATCCGTTCAGGGGCATAAGGAGGAGGAGGGCGAGAATCCAATAGCTCTTTGACAAAATCATCACCTTCCTCTCTAGTAACATAACATTTATCTGTCTGTAACCGAAACTTTCTATCTGCGCATTCTATGCCCTTCTCTATCTTTCCTCTTTCATAGGCTACTGCTTTCTGTGTTATAGTTTGCCTCTTCCGGGCCTCTTTCTCTGCTCTCATTCGTCGCTGCTTTGCTTCTTTCTGCCATACTCTTAGAGAATCAAACATCGACTGTCTGCTCTTCTTAGCGAACAATTTGTCCTGCAAGAAATTCAATTTCTGTTCATCAAATGAGCAGGTAAGTGGCCACTGTAACTCCGCATTGTCCTTCGTATATTTATGCCACAATGTGCTAAACATAAGAGGGCCAATACCATGTTTAACGTATACATCGAAATTTGGAGAACCCTCCGGAGGTGCAGGCTGGCTCTCTTCCAATCGAGCATCAGTAGAACAACATCGACATCCAAAACACCCCACTTAGCTTAAACAAGGCATCTTAATATAAGACACATGCACTGTCCCTAACGGACAAGTATAACGCCAGCAATGGTAAATAAAGGAAATAAATAAAATAAAGAATATTATTCATGAAACAAACCAAACGGTCCAGAGACCACTCCCTACAGTCCGGGGACTGTACCAAATTCAAGAAGACAGGCTCCAGCCCTAGACCTTTTCAAGCATTAGCCAAATTACCAGTTGGTTTGGCAGATTGTTCGCGGACAGTCCCGGACCTTTTCAAGCGCGGGCCAAATTTCCAGGCGGTCCGGTAAACTGCTCGCAAACACTCTGTGCCTTTTCAAGGGTCCACAAACCCACCAAGTTCAAGACAGTCCGGAGACCGTACCAAGACACAGCCTGTCGACTCGTGTCGTTCAAGCAAGGCAGTTCGAAAACCTGAGACAAGACAGTCCGGAGACTGTATCAAGACGCAGACTCGTGCCGTCCAAGAATGGCGCCATTTTTCCAAGAATCAAATCACTCACCTGGTGCACACAGGTCGAGTCAAGTTATTCTCCACTGCCGACTCTTCGGACCAAATGGTCAACTCCAAGGTTTCGCCTTCTCAGGACCCCAGCCGGTGACCACTACACAAAGGGGGCACCCGAGCAGCCGGGCGGGGCCACTGCGAGAACCAAGCTCGGTCTTGTGTGGGGTACCCCGATCCGCCCAACCGACCAAATGCACCCCGACCCTACAACCCGATTACGGGCGAGTCGGATCACCTTGCGGGGTCCCTGCTTGGGCGCCAACTGAAGGAAGTGACCCTCAAAGGCCACTCGGGTTTTCTTACAACCACCTGCTATGCCTTCCCAAGAATGAAGAGTCGGTCAGACAGTTAAGAATAGAAACTTACATTTAATTGGCAATGCTCTGCAGAGAGTCCATCATGACCTGCACCCTAAGATGTCTGCCGAGGGACTGGCCCCCAACAGTCTACAGTGAGTAATCATTCTTCCCCAGAAGCCTCCCCGCCCACCATGGAAAACTACCGGCCTGGGCCGAACATGAACAAAGAGGCACAGTAGGATGAGCTAACACCTGCCAGATGGGTAAATTTTATCAGGAATCCAAGGCCACGGTGCTGGGTCTCAGCCTCTCCTAACGTGGGATCAGAAACTACACATTCAGATAGGTATGCGAGGGCAAAATGGCCCATTCATTAGTAAGTCGAGAAACAGCCTCGAACAGAAGAAAAATAATAACAAAATACAGTGTTCTGCTGAGGCAAGCAAATACGGGTAATGAGGCCTAACTCAGGCACAGTCTAAGCAGCCTAACAAGGATTACGAAATGCAAAATGGAGTCACACTCGCTAGCTGAAGCCTGCGTATTACGGGGATAACTCAGTGGGTTGCATAACGTGAATACAAATGGTATCCATTTAGCCACACATTGCTAACCTAATATAGCATGAAACGAGTGCGTTGCAGAGATGGGAATTTGAAACCTAACACCCACATCTATGAGTTTGAAACCGTAGAACTTGTTGTCTCAAGCGCTTTTCACCTCGGTTTTTGGGATGGCACATGTTACATACTGTTCTATGAAACTCAAGGCAGACTCCTTACCGTCTGGTTGAAATTTCAGTTTATCTTTTACCCATAACAGCATGTGAACATGTGGAGCACATCCACCTTGGTACTCTGTACGCCAAAAGAAATCAGTTACTTCACCAAGAGCAGGATTACCTTCGTTGCAAATGAAATACATCATGGCTTGAAACATGTGGTTGAAATATCTGCAAACATTTGCAGGATCCAATGAGCAAAGCTCTCCAGCTGTCTTCACTCTGATGTCCTTTATGTTTGAGTTTGCTTCTTGCAAGAATTCAACCAGGTCATCCCACGCATACTCAGCACAACTGAGTGCTAGAAACCAAGTAGGTGCTCCTAGGTTTTTCAAAATGCATTTCAACTCACCAGGACGACTATACCAATACTCGTTGGTGCCATGTTGGCACGCCATAAAATTAATCAAGTTGTATTCCAGGTTTTCATCTTTTCCTTGAACTTTGTCAACAAATTCCCTTGCTGTGAGATTTTGGAGATTCACTCTTGTTTTAAGAATGTGGTTTACTGCATTAGATAGTCCTGACAAGTCACTCTCAAATAGTAGATGCAATATATAGGGAATACACTGGCTAAAACTAGGATCCTCTGAATATAATCTAGTTGATCTGTACTCGGCTTCTGGTATTTGTACAGGTCAGTCTTCATATCTACCAGTTACTCTAGTAGGAAACAGATGTGGAAAACAGCAAGCTTCTAAACTTTTCTCCCACACACTCAAGGGAGCTCCTTTTGCCTCTTTCATTTGAAAGAGATCAATAGCATCACCAATAATCTCTTTAGAATGCAGGGGATGCATACTGGAGTGTTCATAAATTTCTTCTGATCTGGATTGATCCACCATTTCAATCTGACCTCTTGATGATGATGTGTTATCCTCCATATGCGTTATATCTATATTTTTATAATAAATATTATTTTGTACCAGATATAATGTTGCTCTTTTGGTTAACTAAGATCCACTAACTTGTCATTTGTTTTTGCTCTTGGTATGGACACCATTGACTAGAATAATAAGTGTTTCTTTAAAATCTCTCTGCACCCCTACAGTTTCAATATTCTGCTTGAAATCTAATGGCAAGTAGGCAACTCTACCTTTAAGACCTTTCTGTAACTCTGCTGGAGGCAACTTCCCTGTCTTTGGCACCATATGAACTATAGCATGGAATGGATGTGTACATTGTATTAGAATTGATTCATAAACATTTACATTTTGAAGTTCTTGTGGGATTGGAACTAATTCTAACTTGTTGTGGCCTGCTCTAGCTGGCATTTTATTATCCTCCAACTTATCATAACAGTACTTACATATAATTTGTTGTGTGCAACAATCAAAGTGTTCCTCTACAAATAAATAAGCTGCATATTCAACCCACTTTTCTATGTTCTCTTCTTCAGTTTTTGAAGACAGAAAAACATACGTTTGACTTTTGTAGTAAGTGTGTCAACAACATGTACAAACACAGTTCGGTTTTTCTGAACAAACTGTGTTAAACTTTGAAATCTCTTTTTGAAAGTTATCAACAATAATACTTGTGTCCTGTTCCGTTGCCCTTGCAGATACCAAGTCCTCAATTAGTATACTTCCTTACTTTGCATTGAACTAACCCTTGCAAAATCCCTATTTTCTGTTTCACACTTTTGCCTAGAAAGATACGTAGGAAATTTCTCAGTATATCAATAAATTCCTGCCTAACACTACTATAGTTCCATTTATATACCGGGGCATGTGTACGCCTTCCCTGTACCTCTTCAGCTATCACTTCGTGTAGGAAGCTGGCTCTGTATATACTATACCAAAGTAAGGGATAGGGTGCACAGAGCCCAGGGGATCCCCAGAAGTATAGCTGAGGCTAAATTAGATAATCACTAACAGCTCTCTTTGTGGTAGTGTGGTCGAGCAGTTAGGCTTATCAGGAGGGTGTGTTAAGCATTTATTGTATTCACTCAATCAAGGCACACACTCGGAGACAGAATCCAGATCCAGACCACTTAGGTAAGTATAAAAATGTATACTTATGTTTTATATCTAGAATCATGCAGGACTTGGCACAGGTAAGTGAAATATACTTTCAATTGCAAAACTTTACAAGGAAATGCAGTTGTGATTGAAATTGCAATTGTTACAGGTTTGTATTGGCTTTAAAAACTGTTAGAAATACATAGAAATTACTTTAGAGTACTTTTAGATTACTTTTTAGTTACATTTGCTATTTGGGGTGATACGCCTAGATATCACATCGTGGGTCTTACAAAACATAGGTAAGTACGACAGTTTTTAGGTCAAAGAAAGTTACTTTAGTTTCTAATACAAAAAGTCAGTTCAACACAGAACATTTTTGGACAAAAAAATCATAACATTGGTTCCTATGGAGGAAAAGTGTGTTAACAGTTTACAGGTAAGTAAATGACCTGCAAGTATGGCTTTTGTAGTTTTGAACCAAGATTCCACAAGGTCCAGTTAGGCACTCAAATCGCACCACCAGCGGCACTAGGCAGCCGGGTGCAGAGTGCAGAGGCCCAATGTTAACCAATGGGGCAAGCGGGCCGTCGGTTGGGGGCTGGTTACAGCAGGCCACTAGGATCTGGGAGACAAGCTCCTAGGGTTAAGGTCAGGGCAAAGAAGGTCCAGGGTGTGCACCAACTCCACACCACCAGCAGCGCAGGGGCGGCCGGGTGCAGGGTGCTTAGGAGGGATCGGGAGCCCAATGCGATCCTAAGGAGGTTGCTGGTTTTGGATTTTGGCTGCAGGCTCGGTCCAGGTAGTCTTCCGGGAGGAACCAACAGTTTGACAGGTAAGTTGGAGGGCTCGGGGATGTAGGTGAACCTCAGGTCCTCATCTCCAGGTTGCAGGGCGGTGGGTTGCAGGGGTGCCTTTTGAGTTTGGATTTCACCTTACTGGGCAACTCGTGGTTGGGGGGTCTCCGTGCAGAGGCTGCAGGTGACGTCGGGGAGTCCTGGAGAGGTCAACCCATGTTGGACCCGGACTCTGGAGAGCTGGGGGACCTTTCTGGAACCAGTGGGCCACTTGGACTTGCCCGTAGGCGACGGGTGCAGTTATGGTTCCAGGCGTTGAGTTGCTTCGTCCTCAGCAGGCTCAGAGTCTTTCTTTGGAATTTCTTTGGAACAGAGCTGCGGTTTGCAGGAGATCCGGCCTTTGTTGAAGGCAGTCAATCCTCCCAGGAGTTCTGGAGATTGCTGGCTGCAGGACAAGTTGACTTTTGGCGTAGGATCTCTAGAAACTGCAGACGGGCTGATAGAGCTGGGGCCAAGTCAGTTCTTCGCTACAGTCTCCTCTGCTGTGAGACTTCTTCAGTGCTTCTTCTTTGTAAGTTACAGGAATGTGAGGAGGTAGTTTCAGGGTTGCCCCTAAACACTACATTTTACGGGCATTTACAGGGGTGTGCCAGTTGGCACCAATAGGTCCCTTCCTTGGGGTGAGTACACCCCCTATTATGCCACCCTCCAGTGGGAGGGGGCATGAGCCTCTCTATGATTGGCTGGGTCCCCTCCTCTTCATGATGGAGGGGGCTTAGATGTGTGCTTCACCTTGCCTCCCCCACCTGAGGGGTAGGGTTGGCAAAGGTGAGCACACCTCTCCTCCTAACTTGGTTTTCCCGCAGATTCTCCAGCCCGAAGTGGGGGTCAGTGCTGGTGGGAGCCAGTTACTGGGGCAGCAAAAGGCAGGGACAGCTTATAAAGGCGGCAGGCCTTTAAAGGTTCCCCTTTGTGGACCCAGCCCATCCTGGAGGAGGAGGCATGACACCTCTGCCCAGGATGTGCTTTGTTTCTGGACCCAGAGAGCGGAGGCCCTCTAACCAGGGGTCCAGAAACCTGTATGGAGGTGACAAATGGCAGGCAGCCATTCAGGAACCACACCAGGGCTGGTCGTTTTTCAGGGGCCATCTCTAAGATGCCCGCTGAGTGCATTTTACATTAAATCCCACACTGGTATTGGTGTGGGTTTAATGTACTGCGAAGTTTGCTACCAAGCTTTCCAGGTTTCAGTAAAGCCGTTATGGAGCTGTGGAGTTCGTAATGACCAACTCCCAGACAATATACTCTTTATGGCTTTACTGCACTTACAATGTCTAAGAATGGACTTAGACACTATACAGGTACAGTGCTCATGCAACTGTATCCTCACCTGTGGGCTAGTGCACACTGATAGAGGGGCGACTTACCTAGGCCCCAGGCAGTGGGTTGCAGGCATGGCAAACAGGGATGTGTGCCATGTCAACTCTTCACTTTTCTCTGCACCAAAACACGCAGCCTGCAATGGCAGTGTGTGGGTGGCAAGGTGCAGGGTCTCTAAGGGTGGCACAATAGGTGCTGCAGCCGTTATAGGTTTTCCTGGTCACAGTACCCATGGTACCTTTTACAAGGGGCTTACCTGTGGCCAGAGATGTGCCAATTGTGGGTACAAAGGTATTGTCTTGGGAAAGAACACAGGCCCTGGGAACCTGATTGGCAGGGACCCAGGGCACATCAAGTCAAAGTGCATAAGAAACCTGGCAAAAAGTTGGGGGGATTACTGCAACAGATACCCACTATCCTACACTTTGTCAGCATTCCTAGCTATCATCACCTTTTTTGGAATAGGAATACCATCCTTCATCTAATCAGATCATCCAGATTCTTCAACTGCATGCACTGTGTTCTCTTGGAAGTAGCTTTCTTTATTAAAGAAAAGCTCAGTACTAGAAGTATGTCTCCATTCACCGCTGAAAACTTTGCAAAAAATTACTTCTATTGACATGTCTTTTCTTTTGGCTTCTTTTCCTCATAGACAACACTATTTTATCCAGTGTCCTCATTCTGTTCAGAATCAAAATAAATAACTTCTTCTTCTTGAGATCAAAGGCCTTATCAACTACAGCCTCAACACATTCCTTTTGTCTGACTGCTTCTATTGTAAACTTCTTCATAGTTCGTATTAGATTCTGAATTATTCTACTACGGAACAATCTAACTCTGTTTTCCTTAAACTGCCTCTGTCTTCTGGTTAAATTCTCTGCTTTTTTGTATGATTTTTTACTCTTCATATCATGTTCATTCATATGATGTACTGTTTCTCCTTTCTTAGTTGATCTCAAACTTTGTTTTTTATTTGCTTGATTTCGCTGGCTTTCTAGTTGTCCACATACTATTTAAAGAAATGTCTTGGTTCTCTTACCAGCAGCTCTTTTCTCTTTCACTACTTTCTCTGAATTTTGCCCCTTTTGCTTACCAGTTGTGATGAGATAGTATCCTTCATCTGTTTCTTTCTTCTCTCACTTTTTGAAGGCATTGTAGCCTTCTGTCCTTAACTCGAAATTGATGCCTGAAAAGAAAAAAATAAGTGCATTTACCTTTTCATTATGTAGTATCAGATTACATATTTTAAGTATTGAACTACCAACATAAAACAGTTGCCTTATTATAATATAGCCAACATTACTCTATTAATTTTCATGTTTATGTCTGGGTCTGTCTGTGACAATGTACGCATTAGTCTCTCAATGGGTATAGTACCATATCCATTACTGTGTTCCTCTATATCTACCCATGTTTAAAGGACTACTTGTTTGGATGGGTGATTAGGGTGTGTCACTACTTGGCTGCATATCTGAGCAAGTGTGGGAGTACCCATGTAAGAGTTCCATCAAATGCTTAAGTAACTATTCCAGTATATGACCGCCTGTTTAGCTAACTCTATGGCTCACTAAATGTGTATCTAAGTGGTTGAACAAATAGCCCAGTGCCTGTGTTGGTGAATACAGAGGTATGTAAGTGAGTCTGCAGCTGCCTTTGATAGTGCTGGATACATAAGTAGATTCTGAGCTTGTGAGTGAATGTATAAGTGCCTCTGTGATGTCTCACTGGGTGACTGTATGGTTTGTTTTGAGCACATGTATGTCACTTGCATTATGGGTGGTACATTCTATGTAGTACTTGCCATAGGGGCCTCCATGTGCACGAATACCCTTTAAACACAAACCACCGTGCATTCTGGCATACCGACAGCCTATCTCAGAGGTGAGTTATGTATACTAAAACGTGAGTTTAATATTTGGGGAAGGGCTTTTTCATGCCAACTCGAGCTGGCTGTGAAAGTGCACAGACAAGCTCTGCAGTAGTAGGCCTGATCTATCTTTAAAGGACTACTTGTCTGGATAGGTGACTAGGATGTGTCAGTAGTTATGTATATATCTTACTGCTGCATACATAAGTGTTGTATACACATGATACTGAATATATGCATAGCTTTGCCTGTCTCTCACAGACTAGGTGAATAGGAAAGGTTTTGTACTTCTGTATATAACTTGTAGTATAGGTGAAATGAAGCATATTTAACTATGTGTGCAGGTATCTAAGCACACATACAACTCAGAATGACACCATGTCTTACTATCTAAGCACATTCAAGCGTGACCTATTACATGCCTACACCCTGCCTAAAGAGTATTTAGTACATAGCTGGCAGGTTTCCCATGCTAATGCATGTTATACTGTTCCACTCTAGTCTTTCTACTATGAATTCTTGGACTTGTAGTTTCATTTATAATGGAATGTAGATGTCTACAAGTACTAGCATTCAAACTATTAACTATGTACACCCTACCTTAGCAGTGACATATGTAGGATAAAGGAAGTTTAAGCCTTGGCAATGAGTTTTAAATAGAGCTTGAGCTACCAGAAAAGTTTCAAACACTGGCTCTGCTGTACCAGGCCCAATACATGTTTAAAGGGCTACTTGTCTGCATGGGTGACCAGGAGTCTCAGTACTTGAGTACATATCTAGAATAAGTGTATCACACTCTCTCTAGGTGTGTCACTGGATGTGTAGATGACTATGTAGCTTTATGACTAGTTGTCTTAGTATCTCTCCGAGTCTCTTTATGTGTATGTAACTGGCTGTTTGGGTTGCTTACTGGCTGTATTAGTGAGCGCTGGGGTCCATAACTGTGTGTGCAACTAGCTGTATTACTGCTGCATACATAACTGCTATTTGGTCATGTGACTGAGTGTGTAAGTACCTCTGGCTCTCTCTGACTGGGTGTGTGAGTAGCTCTATGTTTTTGTTAATGGGTAAGTGAGCTGCAGTATGGGTGAGATACTGCATGTATAATTGCACATATAGGTCTATATGTACACATATAATTTAGTAAACTTAAAACTACATTTAAATACAAAGCACTCTATCCTATAGCTTACCTGCAGCCTACCATAGGTATCAGTTATATGTAATTACTGCTGCATACACAAGTTCTCTATAGGTATGTCTCTGAATATCTACATACCTCTGACTCTCTCTCACAGACTAGATGAGTACTAATTGTTTCCTGCATATGTATAAAATGTGTACTATATGGCAAACATTGCACATTTGTCTATGCCTGGGACTCAGTATTACTCAAAAGGGATGTCTTACCATCAAAGCACATACAAACCAGCCCTATAACTTACCAACACTCACCCTAAAGGGTGTTTAATAGATAGCTGCCAAGTTTCACAGGTTTATGCGTTATGTACTGCTACAGTGCATGTTTTTTCCTTTCAATTCTGTGACTTGTAGTCCTCTTTTAAAATGAAATAAATAAGACTACAAGTCCCACAATTTAAAGAAAAACTTTCTTCATTAGCAGCACATTATGTATGGACCTATAGAACTTTGCAGAGCTTCTAGTACAATGTTAACTAGAAGTTTAAAGCTTAGCAAGCAGTTTTTTACACACCCAGAAATAGTTTTACTCACTTATTAATAAATTTATAAAAACACTCACACTACCACTCATAGATCGTCTCATAAAGTTACAATACTTTTGTATATGTAATACTCACCTTTATAAACTTCATATACATATATGCCTTTTCAAACAAATTTATTTTTTCAAAATTCATTCTAATACACGTACCTGAAATTTGAGTACGTTGGTCATTTCCAATACTTTATTTTGCATTATTTCAATGCATAAAAGGACAGACAATATTTAAACATCATATATTACATTCAATTAAAATCCTCTTAAAAATAATATAATTAATAAATCATCCTAAAAACTACTATTTCATCAACAGGTACAAGTTCCTACTACCCACGACAATAAAACAATGTATTAAAACATCTGAAGGGATATGCATCTGCGCTTTGCCACAGCCCACAGAAAGGAGGCGAGTGCGCAGCACACATAGGGCTCTCCCAACTGCTGAATAAAATACAAAGCAGGTCTGCATTGGACAAATTTATATTTTCGCAATATAGGAACTAAAAAAGCTTTCCATTGGGGACCATTAAATGAGACGAAAAATAAAATATGTAATTTTGTTTGTGGTGGTCTCTCATTACAGGGCATGGTGTTAGATCACTCACAGAGTGGATGTTAGCTGGAAAGCCAAACAATAAAGGGATATAGTTTAAACGAAACCTTGTCAAGATGTATCAATGTTGGGAGTTCTGAACAAAAGACAAATACAATTGTAATCCACACCTAACGGGGGCAGACTACATGTAATTATGGTACTTTTTGCTTTATTTATCTCCCAACTATCCCCGCGTCTTTTGCTAAAAAGATTTTTTTTAATTTAGCCCTCGAAAAGCCAACGCACGTCGACGGAATGTCAAACAGTACTCGGAGACCCAATGCGGTCAAAGTGGTCTCTATGTATTTCAACCAGGGAATCCTATGAGCATAGACCAATTTTAAACAGTCCCTGAGAACCGCCTGGTTTAGTTGTGCACAGTCCCTTTTCCATATAGAAATCCATAATAATAACGGGGCCATTCTGATCGCATCCTCAAAATATGTCAGATCTAATTCCATATGGGAGTTGGTTCAATTGTTTTTTTTTTGCTCTTATTCGATAGATTCAGTGCTCTCAGAAAATGTGTGAACTAATCATAAGAATGGGCACACCACTCTCAAACAAAGCAACCATTAATGGCAACCTTTTCAACTTTGTACTCTGATACTGCGCAAGGCAACAAATAAAAACATGTTTTTCATATTTTAGTTTTGTAAGTCCACTTCTGAATGATTAGTATGTCTTAACCCGTTCATACACTTTTATAAAGAAGCTCAATATGGAAGGATATTTGTGCATGTTTGCGGCCGTCGCAACGAATTTGAGAATAATTGCGGGAGTCCAAAACTATATTTAGCTAAGTTATTTTATTACTTTAAAAGTACACTACACTTTATAAGAAAGCCCTCACTAGGAAAACAAACTCTTATTCTTCAACAATGAGTCTGAGCACCTCTAATTGTTTTTGTAAAAAAGGCAACTCTTTCTTTAACACCCTTCCCCAACACTATTAGCAGTCTCCATAGCAACCCAGTAGAACCAGGAGGTCACAAGTTCGAGCACATTCTAGCAGGACCATGCTAATTACAAACTCAACTGCAGCAGGTGTGGTTCACTATTCAGAATTAAAAGCACATCCAAGTTTCCATTACACTTTTGTATTTTTAACAAAGCTAATCAGAGATCTACTCACTTATCCTTTAAGGGCACTACCTAATTTGATTCACCTGCATATTAACAGCAGCCAATCAAATATCTTTCTTTTTAAAACAGGACCTCACCTCCATTTTAACTAGCTTTTATTTTGAAAACTGTCTCATTCAGCTCCAGCCTTCTCCTGTCTGCTACTGCTGCTCGACATCAAAATGGTTAGATTGAGGATTGTGGGCCACAGCTATGTGTTTTGGGCTAGAGAGGCTCCTAGAGAGAGTGGCATTGACAGGGACTTGAGTTGGCCACAGAGGGTTAAAGTGGCATCAATTGTTGCCTTTGGTTGAGAGCATTGTGAATTGCCAACCCACTGACCTTATGATTGTGCACTGTGGTGGCAATGACCTAGGCACACTGACTGGGATAGGACTGGAATTCCTAATGAAGGATACCTTTACACAATTAACGACACTTTTCCCTCACACTGCCTTGATGTACTCCAGCATATGGCAAAGGCAGAAATGGAAGTGGTCAAATCAATTCAACTCAATTTCTTTAATCAGCACAGATACTGATACCATAAAAAACATAAAATATGTCAAAAATAAATATAAAATTTAAAAACAGTAAACATTAAAAACATAATTTTCACTGTAAATTTATACTACAATACAATGCTTTTCCTGAGATGTATAGCATCCTAAATATAAAGTGCAGTACTAAACCATACAAAAGGATACTTAAGTGCAAATATATGGCATGCAGCAGTTTTAAAATCCCTGATATTTTGTGCAATAAAAATTGGTTTTAAGTAATATCTCCTCAAACCTACATAAAAACCACAAAATAAGATAAAGGGCTGTGTGCTTTGTGTCGATACACCAACACTTGTAGGACATTTATTCATATCATTAAAGGCAACCATGTGAAGAACAATGCCCAACCGCAGTCTAGTGAGGACAAAATGATATGATTGGCAGCCGTCTGTCAAATCGTTTGATAGATATGTCATAACTGTTTGCTCCGTGGATTCTTCACACATTCTTCGCTCCACTCTATATTTCATAAAAGAGGCCTTAATTACAATCTTCTCAATAGAAAGGCTACTTTCCGGGTCACTCAGAACAGGTACATTAAACAATAAGCTAAAAGAATCGTTTATATAAGACAACCAGGGAATCTTAAGAGCATGATCTAAAGCGAGGCAGTTTAGGATGACAGACTTTGTAAAACTGGTTTCGGTTTTTGCCCAAATAGACTGTCATTATGGTAAGGGTTTTAAAGCTAAACTGTCCTCCAGATAGTGCTGTCCAGTTTCCTTAAGAGCTATAAAAAGATTTTGCAGATCTAGGTACACACAGCAAACGTTTGAGGAAACAAGTCTCCTCTGTCTGATGGGATTTACTAGGTGTATCTCCCCATAGTCCTCCCCCATAGGTAGCAGTTGATACACCTCTTGCTTTGTATATTTTGACCATCTCCTTAACTGGCTGACTACCGATTTTATTGGAGAACCTAAATACAGTCTCACATATTTGACTCAATTTCACTTGAGTACTTGAAACTTGTTGCGCCCATGATCCACTGTTATAAAATAAAATCGCTAGATGACAAAAGGAGATTACACTAGCAATCTGGGAACCCTCAATATAAAAAGTCCTGCACTTGTTCACCTTTTTCACCGCAGGACATTGTAAATGTTTTTCTTTATTTATTTTCATTCTCCTAGCTGACATGAAATACCCAAAGGTGTCCATTAATCTGTGTAGGCTGACCGGCGTCCTGGGTAACTAACAGGAGAGCGTTGTCAGCATACAATAATATTGGCACCGAGTGGCCATTGACAATAGGTGCACTAGCCTCAAAGTCTGTAGGGTGTCATCCACCCCATTAATGAAGAGTGAAAACAAGAATGGCACCAGTATGCACCCCTGTCTGATACTGCACTTGATCCTAAAAAGAGGAGACCATTCCCCATTGGGGCCATACCGCACATAGCCAATAGGTTTTCATATAAAATTGCAAGGAATCTTATAATATATCCTTGGGGCACCCAGGGAAATCAGAGTATTGAGTGGTCCACCAGATCAAAGGTGCTGCTTAGGTCGGCATAGCATAAATAGAGAGACCCAGCTTTAGCGTACTTCCCTATAAGTAATTCAAGGTTTACACATTGCTCTACATTCCCCCGCCCTCTCCTAAACCCGTACTGTATCTCAGATATAATGGAATTATATTTATCCCAGTTCTCCAGTCTTTGTAGGAGGGCCTTTCCCATAAGTTTAGCGGAAGAATCTTGGAGGGAAATAGGCTGATAAAATTTTGGGGCAGATTTATTCCCCTTTTGACAATGGGGATTATAATTGAAATAGCCCAGGAGGAGGAATCAAGCACTCAACAGATGAATATTGTACCCTAGTCAAAATGGGACCCCATAATTCCCCCTCCCCCAGCTTTAAAAGCATCTACTGGGACCCCATCTGATCCTTTCCCTCCGGCACTCGTACTTATGGCGAGAAGAACTTCCTGTAAAGTGATGATACTCCCTTGCCCTCTGCTGGTGATTTGTCTACTATTTGGGAATCAAAAATACCTATAATGTTGGTCACCCATGCATCACAAGAAACCAGTGAGGTGAATTCAGGCAGAGTGTCAGCTTTTAAAAAAAGGGGCATTTAGTGTGCACCAAAATAAAACTGAATCCTTTGTCTCAGAGACATGAGACAAATTTATCCAAACCTCCTCTTGCAGTACTCTCATCCAGGCTGCAAGAACCTGCTTATAATTCTTGCGTAGGTCTCTAATAGCTGAGTGTAGAGGGTTCCTTCCCTTAGGCAAGACAGTTCACACAAGGTAGATGTTTAGCATCACGTTTATTGAACAATCCGCACAAAAGACCTCATCCACCAAGAAGCTGGTAGTAACTGCCAAAGACCTAGTCTTCTAAATTCCACCCTGACAACCACCCACATTCTAGGTGCTGAGGTCATTGCATAGCAACAAGTGCACCTCCTTAAGATACATACATACATCACCTCCCCCTCATTAATACACAACTTAAAAACAAATAGGAATAAGACAATCAGAAAGAATAATTCTGAAGAAAACTTATGGGACACAATCTTGCAAGCGAAGAGGAATCTTCCTTATGCGAACAGGCCTATCCTCCCCCATTTGCACAACAGGTACCTTTGTACCACCAACATCAGCGTAACCACCTGATGCACACAAAGCAGTAGAATAGTGTGTTTATCAGCGCGATCATCCACTGCACAATCAGATATAACCTATGGAACTTACTGTGCGCATCATCGCTACCAACCCATGTGCATGAAGCTTTAACAAGGTGAAACTCTAGATTATTGCTGTGCGCATCAACGAGAGAGCATACTGAGCGCTTGAACACCATTTTCAATAAACAAGTGCGGTGTGAGGCCCGATCCAAGATGGCCGGCATGCACGTCACGTACGGCGCATAGGAATCACTGGGATGCGCATATGACGCAGAACCAGTGTTGCCAGATTGGGCTATTTCTCGCACAATTGGGCGATATTTTGCCCGATTGTGCAAGAAAATATTGTGTTGGGCGGGCTACCGAAATTTGGGCTAGAATCCGCCCAGTATGCGGCGGATTCAAGGCTTTGTGCGTCGCAGCCGCGCTGCAGCCCATGGTTGCCTTGCCACACCCCTTTCCTAATTTTAGGTGTGTCTGTGCCCTGCGGCCCCTGCCCACAAGTAATACCTGCAGGGCCATATATCTTTTTGGGCGGGAAGCTTCTTCCAATTAGGGTCCTGCAAGACCTGCAGTGACCTCTGACCTGCCCCCAATAATGTGCTGACCTGCCTTGGAGTTCGTTTAACCCAATACTGGGTCAGATTAGTTCGTCAATGGTGGGCGTGTCAGGTACATTACCGGCCCGCCCCATACCTGTTTGCCCTTAATCTTTTGGGGCTCCCCCCCCCTACTTCCTCCTTTTGAACTTCCTCTGCTGTGACTACGGACCACCGACCAACCACCTTGATTGAGGCGGCGAGGCCTCCTGTTGCCACGTGTCGTGCTACTCTGCCTTCGACTTGCAGCTTGCTCTGCAGTCAGCTGTTCCTCCCGGTCCCAGCCCCTTTACATTCACTGCATTTGTTTGTTTACCTAAGGGTTCCGGCTCTCGTCTTGAGTGAACTCTGCAGACTGCGCCAGCCCCCAGCCAGTTAAAAGGTGAGTGAAAGGGAGGTGTGTAAATTAATGTGTGCATTAAGGCTTCAGTGCATGCGTGCACACGAGTGACGTGCTCACGAGAAGCACTTGTTTGCTCTTGTGGGGTGTGGGTGGGGAGCATACATTATGATGCAGTGTGGGAGTGCACTGGGAGTCACGCTCCGAGGTGATGTATTTGCAATAGTTATTCATGTGCATGTAAGCAGGGCAGTGCTTCAGTCATCTTTGCAGGTATTCCAGCCAGCTGGGACATAAACAAATCACAAGCATTTGCAATGCAATAGGTCTCGCATTTACGTGAGTTTCCGCTATTGACATTGCAAATAACAATGCCTTTTATTTTTGTTTTTAAAACATAAATAAAAGGCATTGTCATTTACAATGCCAATAGCTTAAACTCGCATAAATGCGAGACCTATTGCATTGCAAATGCTTGTTGCTTTGATGTCGTGTTTTACTAAGAGTTCCTAGGAGAGGGTAGCGGGTGGCTATTAAAAAGCCTGAGACTACAAACAAGTGCATCATTTTGTAGGTATTCACATAACTACCGGACGAGCTCGCCAAAGGGTCACAGCGCCCGGAAGAATTGGAAAAGTTATTGAGCAAACAGAGCAGCTGGAAGCATGTGATTAATTGTTACGATGAAACATGGAAACTGCCCAAAAGGGAGGTCGGTGCCTGCATCTTGGTAGTCAGGCCCGATTACTAATTTATGCGCCTTTAGATGCATGTCTGTAGCTAATTCCAGATTTGGGGTATCATCGGGATCAGTGGGATCTTAAGGCTGCTGCTCATGGTGCACGCTCCATGTCTAATACCATTCCCACAACGTTTGATTTTAATTGCTTACAAGCACAGTTGGGGTTTCACCAGCCAGTCTTAGATATCAACTTAGTTGTAAACACACAAACCAAACACGAACTAACTTTTTAACACACATGCCAAGTGAGCACCTACCTACGTAGTGTACTCTTAGCAGCAGACTGTTCATCTCCACTTTGCCGAACAGAGCACATTAGCGTGTGCATCATGCAAATTCATCCCTCATTCTGGAATTAGTAAGTGTACATTTCCCCAGAATCACACCTGCTTTTTGCTGTTCTTATTGTGAGCATTGCTTTTGGACGAAGCAGAAGTAAAGGGGGAGAGGTGGATATGGCATTCTGATGTGAGTGTGCATTTTTTTAAAACAAGAAAAATGCTTTAATCGCACAAAAAATAGATTTACCAGTCTCCCAGATCTAATATCAGCCATGTAAAGAGGAGCCACTGCCAGACTATGGGCTGCTGCTAATCTTGGCAGTGCATGGCCCAGAAGAAGACGTTTGTGTACCTTAACCAGTCAGAACAATTTTGCCCACCTCAACCTGCCACTGCCAGTCCCTGAAGGATGCTGCTATTCTTGGCAGTGCCACTGCCAGAGTCTGAAGGCTACTGCTAATCTTGGAGGTGCCTGGCCCAGAAGAAGACGTTTGTGCACCTCAACCTGCCACTGCCGGACCCTGAAGGATGCTGCTATTCTTGGCAGTGCCACTGCCAGACTCTGGGATGCTGCTAATCTTGGCAGTGCCTGGCCCAGAAGAAGACGTTTGTGTACCTTAACCAGTCAGAACAATTTTGCCCACCTCAACCTACCACTGCCAGACCCTGAAGGATGCTGCTACATTCTGCACTGCCAGAAGCATTTTCCACACCTCAACCTGCCGCTGCCAAACCCTGAAGGATGCTGCTACATTCTGCACTGCCAGAAGCATTTTCAACACCTCAACCTGCCACTGCCAGACCCTGAAGGATGCTGCTATTCTTGGCAGTGCCACTACCAGACTATGGGATGCTGCTAGTCTTCACTGTGCCACTGCCAGGCTATGGGCTGCTGCTTATCTTGGCAGTGCCTGGCCCAGCAGACGTTTGTGTACCTTAACCAATCAGAACCATTTTGCCCACCTCAACCTGCCACAGCCAGACCCTGAATGATGCTGCTACAGTCTGCACTGCCTGAAGCATTTTCCACACCTCAACCTGCCACTGCCAGACTCCGGGAATCTGCTATTCTTGGCAGTGCCACTGCCAGACTATGGGATGCTGCTAATCTTGGCAGTGCATGGCCCAGAAGAAGACGTTTGTGCACCTTAACCAGTCAGAACAATTTTGCCCACCACAACCTGCCACTGCCAGACCCTGAAGGATGCTGCTATTCTTGGCAGTGCCACTGCCAGACTCTGGGATGCTACTAATCTTGTCAGTGCCTGGCCCAGAAGAACTCTTTGGCACAATTGAACTTTCCACTGTCTGAACAAGGATCCACCATACTCTTGCCTGGCAAAGAACAGGAGATGGAGATTCTTCTGTGAGTCTGCAGAATGCACTTGCACTTTATCGGGTATCAGCTCATGGGAACATCAAGCAGCAAGCTCTGCACTCCATGCCATGGACTGCTCTCTTCTGATGAGTACCAAAAAGTACGAAACATACGTAATTTGCGTATGTAAAGAGATGTTCAGCATTGCTCTTGGAGCATTAAAACAAGTGTGAAAAAACATGGAGTATTGGCCTATATTACCGTTATTCTGGGGGGCCTGACGTGAGTATGCAAAAGGAACTTCATGCTGAAGAGCACCTTTCCCAAGAAGAACCTTTCCGCAGTTGCAGTCCTCAAAATTGGACCCAGAAAATGTTTGGGCAGCTTGCTCCACACCATGCGATATCAAGTGAGTGACAGATTTCCAGACAGACCAACTTTGATTTTAGTGTACAAAATATAGGTAATCTGATTAATGTGGGTACTACATATATAATCCTTGAAATAGAAGTATATTTTTGAATGTTCTAGTCAGGCTACATGTAAGTTAATGGAGTGACAACATTGGGCTATTTTGGGCTACTTTTCCGTTGCTTTTGGGCTTGAAAGTTGTGAAAAAATCTGGCAACACTGCGCAGAACAGATCAGGCGACCTCTGACGGGAAAGTCTGGCGGGGAGACCGTGCCGATCACGAGCTTGTGCTGGTGTTGCTCCTCAACGTGCGCTCGCGCTGGGATGCTCGTGTCGGCACCACTCCTCAAAATGCCCCTTTGACAAATGCGCTTGCTGCCCTACGGGTGTTGCTTCCCTCACCCATCCACGATAGTACAACGTTGGTACTCTCGAGCACAGGCTCTAGGAGTCTCTGACCCGCTGAATGAAGATTTTACCCCTTCAGGGTTCTCTCGCAATGGTAAAAGGGTTTACCTTGAAATCGGCCTCCAGCGGCTGCGGACCTTCACCGATGGAGCTCCGAGGCAGCAGATGAATTCAGTGAATAAGAGGGAGGAAACCACCAGCTTCCTTGTAATTTCAACTGTGGGTACCTTCACAGAAAATGGTGTTGAGGTCTCTCTCGTAGCGGGACGGGTCCTGAGCCCATCCTTGTCGCCAAAATGTAGAAGGTTTCTTCCCTTAGGCAAGAGAGCTCACACAAGGTAGATGTTTAATTTTTTTATTTAAATCTTTTTATTGGCATTTTTAAACAGCACATGTCAATACAATAATATACAGAATATATTAGAGGGGAAATTCTTACAGCTTCTATCTTTATGTGTGTCAACATTGTTGGAGGGCTAACATCTCGCATCTTGAGTAGAAAACTTCCCTGCGGATAGCATCTGCGAATTTCCTCTTATTCTTACACAAAAAAGGAGTGTGGTGTTTGTGTCTATACTGTGATTAATCATGCAGGGAGGTACTTTGTTGCCAATTATGTAGAAAATAACTTTGTTAACACTCAAAATTAAACAATACATTTGAACATGAAAGAAACAAAATCCATAAGAGGGGGCGGGGAAGGCTGTGCATTAGTGAACTTATCGTTTTGATTCTACTCATTATGGTGTTGCTGTCCTGTGTCGGGTTTCCTAAAGTGGTCGGGGCATGTGCTTCTTGACTAGGGGCCCTTAGGTGGGGCGGCATGAATGGATGGCTTTTAATATATGTTGCATGGGGGTTACCTGGCTATTCTATTCTTAGCCTAGGTCCTGTATGGGGTTCTCTTGTTCATGGGTCTAAGGGCCCGTTGCTAGTTCAAGGCCTCCCCCTCTGTTTGTCTCCCGGGTGCAAGATTTTGCCCATTCTCCGGCTCCTCATTGCTGTCTGTGGAGTCTTCTTCCCTACCTATTTCCGGGTGAATCCATGTTACTAGGACTTCCATCCATAGGTCTGCTGTAGGACTAATCCGTACTCCTCTAGCCTCTTCTCTGGTCAATGCCCTTTCTTCAGCTTTCACCCACTTTGTGATGTCTTCCCTTCAGGTCTGTACTCTTGGGCCCCCGGCCGACTTCCATTTCATGGCTATTCGCCTCTTTGCTAACGCTAGCACAAGGTCTATGAACAGTGTAACTACGTTTCACGAGGTCAGTCTTGGGAATAACCCCAGAATACATGCTTCTAAGGTACAGGCAAGGGGCTGTCCAAGGGCTGCCCTCAGGGCTTCAACTATGCTTTCCCAGTAGAGTTGAAAAATGCCATACCATATGTATGAATTCGGCGTCCGGGTGGTCGCATTTTGGGCATGATCGAGGTTCGCCTCCGTATACCACCTGGAGTCTATATGGTGTCATGTAAGTCATAAGTATGTGGTTGAATTGTACATATTTTAGCCTTGTGTTTCTGGAGATCTTTTGTGTGGAGGCTAAAATTCTCCTCCACTCAGGGTCTGTCAGTTCTCGTTCCAGAATCCTTTCCCATCTGTCGCGTAAGGTCAACAGTGGGGGGCGTACCATTGCCGCAAGAGCTTTATAGATCCATTTTACCATGTGTCTAGTCGACCCTAATGTAACCAATAGCTGCAGGATCCCAGGTGTTGTGGGTTCCTCTCTGTCTCCTGCCCATAATTCTCCAAATGTCTGCACCAGTGTTTTATATGTAAGGAACTGCCCCGGCGGGAGGCCGTGTTGTTCCGTCAAGTCTTCCAATGGTATCAGGCACCCTGCTGATGGCAATCGCCCACTGTACTAAGTCCTGCATCTAACCAAGTTCTCATCTGTCCCATAGTGAAATATAAAGGAGGCTCACCGTGGGGCAGGCCAACCAACAGCAGCGCGGGTGCATATAGGTTTGCTCCTTTTGTCTCTGAGACGCATTTGCGCCAGCCCTTCAGCGCTATGGAGAGTAGTATCCCCGGGTCTTCAGGAGCCATCCGAGGAACAAGTAAACAAGTTGTTAGGGTCCCATCTTTGATTGCGAGCCCTATTGTTACCAGACTCCCACTATCCGCTCCTCCAGCCCATCTCGCAATCCATTGGAGCTGCGAAGCCTGGTAGTATAACTCGAAATCCGGGACTCCCAACCTTCCCTCCTCTAGGGGTTGTCTGAGTATGGCCAACGATACTTTCCTGCAGCCACCATCCCAGATTAAATCCCTTACCAGTGCATACAGCTGTTTATCACTACTTTAAGGGCCTCCCACTCTATCAGCCTCATAGTTGCAGTATCTTGGTTCATTGTGAGATACTCAGAAATTGACTCAGCTATTGCATTACGAGAATGTGCTTCTTCTAAGGAGGGGTTAAGCCGCCACGGCGGGTGGGCGTTCGTCTGCAAGCCGGAATCCCAAAAGCACAGGGCTATGATCAGACAGGGTGTGCCCGAGGTACTCTGAATATGTACTGTGTTGTATTAGTCTTTGTGAGCACACATCTGTCTATTCTAGTATGTAAGGTGTGAATGTGGGAGAAGTATGAATAGACATGTTCCCCTGTATGTTGAGTCCTCCAAACGTCCACCAGTTCCCACTGTTCAAGCCATTTCCTCAACCCGCCAGCCAGTCTGCTCACTACTGTACTGTGTAGTGGGGGTGTGAAGCGATCAATTATTACATCTAGTACACAATTAAAATTGCCTCCAATCAATAGATTATGAACTGAAAAGCTGGCCAGACGCACAGAGAGAGAGTAAAAAAATGAGATCTGATCCTGTTTCGGAGAATTTATGCACCCCATTATGATTTCCTTTCCTGCTAGTTGTCCTTCCACTAAAACAAATCTACCCTCCTTGTCCACCTCAGAACAGATGTGTTCAAAAGGGACTCCAGCTCTCACCCAGATCAAGGCTCCTCTGGCATAAGCCGAATAAGAAGTGGCATAGAGCTGTCCCCTCCACCTGCGCCTCAGTCTATCTACCTCAACTCCCACCAGGTATGTCTCTTGGAGCATAGCAATTTGTGCACCTTGCCTACAGAGGTACCTGTGGATACTATGCCTCTTACTAGCGGAACCCATTCCTCTAATGTTCCAGGACCTGAAAGTCATTGCCTGACGATTATCAGCCATGTTCTAAAACATCAAAGAGATGTGGCCCGCGTCTCCCCTGGGCTCCCCGCCCATACCCCCCGATCTGCAAGGCAACACCCAGCCCTCCTGGCAATGCAATCCAAAATCGGTAAAAATTAAAAAAGAAAAAAGGGCATTGACAAACATAAGACAATATAGGTTCAAGCAGCCTTTAACTTTAAACTCCCCTATCCAAGGGCAGCGTGGCAACGGCCAGCCGTCCAAACTTAATGCTGTAACTATCTCAACTGATTGTATCCCTCAGATGGCTTGTAATAGCTGCTCTGTGGGTGAAGAGGAGCTAACGGGTCCCGTGTGCTACCAGCCCGTTATAAAATGATCCATACATTAGATTGGTCAAAGAGCCACTGTGTCTGTAGAAAGTGTCCCAGGGGCGTGCGTCCCACCGAGCGACCATAGGCCACGCCCAGGCAATGCATCCCAACCCCCCCCCTTGAAACCACCCAGCCAGCCCAACCATTCAAATGCAGTACAACAAAGGATATCACAAAATGTCGTCAGCTGTCTGTGGTGTGACCACAGGGAGATGATATAAGCCTCCCCTTGATGACACAGAGCCTGAACGTGTCGACTTCCGATCAGTGGCAGAGTCTATTTCTGTTATTTGTTTGTGCTCTTGAACAGTGTCTGCAACTGCCTGTAGGGCAGCCGCCCTTTCGACTTCCGTTTGCGATGGTGATGGACCTCTGCCGCAGTCCCCTCTTGGCATGTGTCGAGAGCTCTTCCGTATCTTCTTCTTATTTGGTGGGGGCCGTTTGTTTGTGGGAGGGAGGTCTTTCCCTGCTCTATGGGCCTCTAACCAGTCCCATGCCGCCTCCGGGTTGTCACAAAAATGAGTGGCACCTCCAAATGCTATCCGCAGTCTCGACGGGAATAACAGGGAGTGTTGGACATCGTTGTACAAGAGGGCCCTCTTAACCTCCAGAAATGAGTCCCTGTTAGCTTGCACCACTGCTCTGAAGTCCGGGAATATTGAGACTTTTCCGTTTTCAATTGTATAGCGTGCTTTTCTACAAGGTAGATGGTCAGCATCAAGTTTATTGTACAATCCGCACAAAATACCTCATCCACCATGAAGCTGGTGGTAACTGCCAAACACCTAGTCTTCTAAATTCCACCCTGACAACCACCCACATTCTAGGTGCTGAGATCATCGCATAGCAACAAGTGCAACTCCTTAAGAAACATACAGAACACCACACTGAGCTATACCTAGGAGATCCGTGGAGAGCTTCCCTTAGAAGTGTTGATGCCTGGGTGCATGAATGATCAAACCACCCCCGTTTTTCTGCCCTACCAGATTTAATGGGTCTTGCAAGCAATGATTTTAGTGTACCGGTGATCTTCCCAAAGCCAGTCAATATCCCAACATGATCTACCTCCTCTTCTAGACAATAGCTGAATTCATCGGAGTTCAAAGTTAACAATTCTCATACTACTTTACTTAGGTCAACCCCTGCCCATTTAATCTGGACGCCATTAGGCCTAACAGAAATGACATTGGTAACAATTGCATTACTTACAGTATCATGGACCAGAATTGAGAGAGAAATTATTAAAGGGTTGTGGTTGCTCACTGCTGTCTGGGATATATTAATAGAGCGAACCACATCCTTGTCAATAGCAGGTATCAAAGCATGATCCATGGTGGTATGTGAGTCTCTGTACCAGCGTACCGATCCCTACATTTATTGACAGACACAGCTGTTTTCCAAAAGCATAAGTTCATATTCAAAGAACAGGGAATACAAAACTTTCGCATAGTCATTGTGGTAAAAGTGAGGAGTTCAAGCCCCCTTGGCATTAATTATGCCACAAACCTGTCTTGCCGGTAGGGGACATTTCTGGATATTAAAATCACCCAACCAAAGAGTTGTGTACTTAGAGTGAATCCTCTGCAAGAATTCCTCCAAACCTGCATCTAGGGCACACACAACTAAGCTACAAGATGAATCAAAAATGTTATTGTAGAAATTAATCACCACCAAATCAGTCCTACTTTTAAATGATAACCAGAGTAGTTGTGCATATGATAGAACGGTCGCAACCCTCCTGGTGGTGTCCAGGATCTGCAACCCTCCTTTGGCCCGCCCTGCGGTAGATGGCATAGCTCCCAGGAAGAAAGATGTAAACCCTTCAATGTGATTAGGTTGCATGCACCAGCTCTCCTCAATACAGATTACATCAGAATCTAAAATAATACGACGCCAGTCTGGGTAATTCGGTTTGCTTCGAAGCCCATGCACATACCAGGCCACAAATCAACATTCTCCCCTGATGTAACCACTGATGGGCCAGGATGATCAGAAATTTCCAGACTAATAGGCATGATTGATTCATTACATTAATTAGAGTTGGGGACCGCAGGGTATGATGGACACTCGACAGTCCAATATTGGGATAGGTAAGTTAACAGTCTCCTTGTTAGAATTAGATAGGGCTGGGTCAGCCACCCAGTCAACTGCAGGGCAAGTGCTCGCTCGGGCCTGGATACGCATAGTCAATCAATTTCCTTGAGGCCAGAAATAGGTGCAAACCTGTTGTTGACTGACAGATGATCATGATGCCTTAACAGCCTTCTCACTGTCGTTGGGTGACGAAAGTTCACTACCAGGCAATCCCCTTGGATAGTCTTTGGTGAGGGGCCCATCCAACCAACCCTCCGTACTGTTAGGATCTCATTTCTCTCTGCTGGAGTGAAGTCCTTATGTACCCCGAGCCAATGTGCGACTTTGTTATGAACCTATTCCAGAGACTCTGGATTGGTGGGCTGTAATGGTGGAACTCCCACCAGAACCAGCACATACGGGCACACCTCAGGGAGGAGACTTAGTGTTGTAGTGGTGGGAACCTCATCCTCTCTATTTGCTCCAGCCACCGTGTCCAACCTCCTCGGAGTACCTGTTGTTGATAGTAAAGAGACCTGATTTCCCGTGGTGGGGGCTGCTCCTCCCTGTACTACCTCGATAGACCTCTTACCTCTCACTTTCGCCCTTTCTCCTTCCTGTCTGAACATGTGGACCATCAAGGTCAGGAACATACATCTTGATGCCAAATAGCATTTCGTATGGGGTCCGCCCACCCACAAATCTTTTAGTGAGATTATTTAATGCTCGTTGAACCCCATAGAGATGATTCAACCAACCACGCCCTGTACTTCATACTCTCGCCGTTAAGGATTGCTTTAAATCACGTCTCCACAGCAGAATTGCCCTAAGGTCTATATGGAGAAGAAAAATGCACTTGCACATCCAAGGACTTCATCGAATCACGGTACGCCCTAGAGGGAAAAGTCGGACCTTGGTCCGAGTGGAATGCGCGACAGGCATAAGTCCTGACAAAGACTTGCAAATCATTAATAACACTATGAGCGTCAGCCGAGCGCTGTGGCCAAACCCAGAGGAACCTGGAGCAAGAATCAACTGCAACCAAAATAAACTTGAAAGCAGTATCTGAAATTAGAGGACAGCAATGATCAAGATAAAAACAGCCAAAAGGCTGATTTGAAATAATCAAATGCATCTTTGGTGGACAAGACACAGTAGAACTTTTAATCTGTTGACAAATGTCTCAACATAAAACATTTCTTGGTTTGCGCGCATAAACCTTTCCACCAATAACGTTGTTGTAAAAGGGAACAAGTGCCAGCCACTCCCACGTGAGGAAGCTACACCTTCATGAGCGGCAACTATTAAATATTGTCTGCGGTCAATGTTGGGTATCATGCGATCGCCAACCCCGGGTATAGTTACAAAAGGAACATGATGTTCATTTAGGGAATCTGAGTATTTGGAAGGAAAACCGTTAGTTAAAGTGGTGCCGGCCTGAGAAGCATGGACGGCAGCCAAGATATCATTATCAACACTTGTTTTAGAACACGTTACTGCTGCTATTTTACATGTGGCTACTGCAGATGTGGCCGTCTCATCAGCCATAGAATTCCCTACTGCATGTGCTCCCACATGTTGATGAGGCAGTGTATGGATTACATGTGTATGTGGAATTTATCCTTAAAATCTGCCACCTGAACCCAAAGCATTTTATGCTTTATTGTACGACCTTTGGAATCCTTAAAGTCATTTTGTTGCCAAAAATGCAAATTATCATTAAATGATTGCACACAGTAAAATGAATCACACTCTACAAGCGTGGGGAACTCGGGTTTTGTATGTTCAAGTGCAAGAAGCACAGCTTTTAGCTCAGCCAACTGCGCAGTACAGTCTCCCAGAGACCGAGTGTGAGTAATAGGTTGAGAAATGCCATCTGACATAGTGCCTAAAACGATGCTGCATGCTGTGGAATATAACGGTTTAGAACCGTTAGCCAGTTGAGCTGCACCATTGGTGTAGACAATACATTTGTATTCATCAATGTGAAGAATTGAAGAGGGTACATCATAAACATGCTCATATTATAAAAATTCCTGTATCTGTAAAGAAGGATCAAAGACAAAGTCGACATCAATGGCTGTTAAAGACGTAGCCCATTGAATCCATCGGGGATGCAGGGCCTTAGCATTCAGAATGCTAGCTTTTGTTACAGCCTCTAAAGCGGGCACAGGATAAACAAGAATAATGCATTTACCCTGAGTTAAAGGTCGTTCCTTGAGGACGGCCATTTGGACTGCGGATTGTATTTTTTCAACGGATGCAAAACGCATTTCCGCAAGGGAATATAAATGCGATTTATATACAATGTGTACTGTATCACCTTCATTGAATGTGACATAGGTAAAACCAAGCGAACCCGGTAAAATCGGATGACCAAATTTGTCGTATTAAGAAATGTCTGTAAAGGTCGTGATTCAAGCAAGTCAGATTGCAAAGATCTGAGAATCTGTGTGTTCAGGCACCCAGCATGAAGCGGAAAAATCAGGGCGTATTAAGGCATACAGCGGTTTAATGCACAGAGCATAGACAGGAATGTAAGTTCTCCCAAAATTTAAAAAGCCGAGCAAAGATTGTAGGTTCTTAAGTGTATTTGGAGCTTGCAACTGCCCATATTTTTGTAAAAAAAAAAAAAAGAGGGGCTAAGCTCATAACCTCAGTGGTTAATTCATAACCAAGAAAAAGGGCACTAGGGAAAGCAATATGAGATTTCGAAAAATTGAACTTGTAACCAAGTTCAGCAAATCACAAAATTATGCGGTCCACTCTAGCTAAATGAGTCTTGAATTCATCATCTGTTAAGTAGATGTTATTGACATAGGACAAAGCATCAGGGTCAATATCATGAAGAATCGACATTGAGCGAAAACGCCTGGGCTATTTTTATACCCCATAGGCAAATGGCGTATCGCCACTGGGAGCCAAGGGGTGTGTAAACGCGGACCAATCATGGCTCTCTAGAGCCAAACTGTGACTGAAAAAACCATTGGAAATATCAAGTGTGGTTTTAAACTTCTTGCAAACAATATTGTTAATTAGTGCTGTACTATGTGTATTTTGGACAGCGAAAGTGCTTGTATGACTATTCAAATTTCGATAATCCAATACAACTCGATAAGATTGATCAGGTTTTGAAACAAATAAAGAGTAATATTTATCTGTGATACACAGGGCTCAATTACGCCCTGGTACTCCAATTGAGTAAGAATGTCTTTAACGGCCAATTTGGCTTCACATTTAATAGGATATTGCGGCTGAGGTTGTGGAGTGGAACGCACAGGAATTACATGGAAAGGAGAATCTTTATCCCATCCAGCCTGGTTGCGATGTAAGGCAGGGGCAAAAGCAAGGGCCCATTTTGAAGCATAAGCTTGTTTAACTGGAACGTGATGCGAAAAGGAAGGAAATATAACATCCTCACCTTGGGGACAAGCAAGAATAAAAGGAGGCGGCCAATTAACCTCCGCTAAAAGAATATCATATGAAGAAGGCAAATTGTCCCAAAAGATGGCTTTAATGGTGAGTTTAACATCACCATCGAAAGCAATATCCAAGTGATAGAGTCTGTCAAGGGGTGCCACACCGGTGTGTTCGCTGTCTCCAACGTGAAAATAATTTCTGTTGCTCTCGCCTCCAGAAGCTGGTGGAGTGTCTTGCGCACTTTGGTGACTTCTAACGCCCTGTTGAGGAGAGTCGCCGCCCAACTCCTGTCCCGGAGAAGGGTTCTCACTATCTGGGGCATATTTAGCTGTTAAGGCTGCAAATTTCTTTTTCTGGAAAAGGGGATTTTAAGGAGGTGGTTGATCATCCTGCTTGATTTTCACATCAAAAGTATGTTGTGTGTCCCTTTTAGGTTGCACGTACTCTCCTTCTCTACAATCGGATCACCCTCCTCTGTCGTACTGTTGATCATACGAGTCCTGAAAGGAACAAGGAGAACAAGTATCGGGAACCTAAAATCAATCAGGAGTATGAATTTTGGAGCGGTCACGAAAATCGTAACGGAGTATTCCGGGGGCAGGGTACTGCCACCAGGTCTACCCTTTCTTGTTGTGGTTGTTTAGATCTATCCTATGTCTTCTTTTGAAAATCAAGGGCAGGTCGAGCAGCTTTATCAGAAGCTGGTTTTACAAGGGCGGAAACAGAAATTCTGATCCCCAAACTATTACGTCCTCAGGGAGTATAAACTTGTGAAATGATAATAGGCAACTCGCGCTTACAGTCAACAATAGCCACCGCATCACGTCGCTGGCGTATAGCCAAAGCAGCTGCTTCACCTTTAACATTAGAAAGAATCATTTCTGAGACCACTGGAAAATTACCAACCAGTTCCATCCCCAAATCAAGGGCAGGACCTGCCCCATGTTCATTCTGTGTCTGTTTGAGGACATTCGGGAGATCACCCATCAAGGGAGTGCCTTAACAGAGAGTATACACTGTGGCAAACACGGTTCCCCAGGTGTTGCAGTCGGCTAAAGGGGGAACCAGACCATTAGGTAAACACATGGTTAAAATTCTACATTTTTCCTGTGGACCCACAAGGGGAAACACAGCATCAAGTTGATCAATTTTCTGGGCAATCCAAAATGGAATGTCCTCACGATTAGGTGGGCGTTTGCCCATAACCGAATTCACAATAACCGGACTAATGACAAGTCCTGAAGCTTGTTGTGCCTGAGCAGGAGCACCAGCCCTAGCGGGACCTGCCAGAAAGGCATGGGAAACAAATTGTATCAAGCATCTATATAAAAGAGCAGCCTGATCATATAACGCAAGCGTCTCAGCCAAATTTAGCGCAGCTAACTTCGGGAAAGGTGTAAAGCCTGCAAGAATAGGCCAGGTAGCCCCATCAACACATAAGGGGCTCATACGAACAATGTCGTGGACATGGGGAAGGGCGCATTAAACCAAGTCTGGTGTTCCCAGACCATAAGAGGAATTTCAAGAAATGCATAAGGACAAAAATATTCGGTGTAGCATCAGCAGTATAAGTATGAAACATCATTCGCGCTGACAGCTGGAAAGGTGACCCAGGAATAAAAAACTTCAAAGCGGTAATCTGCATCTGCCTCAATCACAAAAACTACAGGAGCCCCTGCATTAGGGACATCATGCTGAAGTAAGTGTTGAGTAACCACTGGGCGGCAATTTGCCGCAATTGCAACGGCCATAATGAATAAGCAAAAGATTCAAAAAGGCAACACAAATGAGGGTATAATCCTTTTAACTTTCAAACTTGAAAAACCAACAGAAATAGGTGTGTCCTAAAAACTGTGGAGGATAAGCCAAAGCAGCACGGACGTCTCCGCAGAACGGTGCAAGGGTATTGTGGACAAGCACAAGTGCTAATCAGGGTTCCCACAAATAAGTACCGGACCAAACATTGGCAGCACCATGTTGCAGGGATTCTGCTCAGGAACAGAACTATGCTTGGGACCATAGAACATTAGCAGATAGGGACTGAGTCACCATATCACCTCGGTACCATGTCCCAGAGTCCGACTAGCTATAGTGTCTCACTTGCCATTCTACTCACATCCAGAGAGACAAGTGAATTGACACCCCAGAACACAACCCTCCCAACACTCTCAGGGATCGCGGTAACCAGACACCCCCTTTCGCTCACACACTCGTACACAATAAGATATGACAGAGACACAAAGGAAGTTTGAAAAGTTTATTTAAACTATCATGCTCTAGAATACAGTATACGTGCCACAGTCGGAAAACAACTGCCTAGCAAAAATAACATCAGCATTGTCCATAAACCGTATATTATGGAAAGCTCTGTCATATTATGAGACAGAATAGCCTAACCCTCCCCCCCTCTACAGAAGCAAACTAATTATACAGCAAAGATCTCTGGGTTTAGTAGCAGACCCATACCTTAGCATATACAGATGAAAGTTCTACATCTCAGATACAGCCATGATCTTCTCTCAGAAAATATCTGTCTCTCTCTCTCTCTCTCTGAATGTTACATCATTGTGCATACCTATATGACAAGCTTTACATGTTTATGAAAAACAGCTGCATCTCTGTGTTGTGTCTAGGTGTGAATACCTGACCAGAACAAAACAACAAGGGACATTGTTGTTTGACCTTGTCTGCTGTTCAGACTAATTCCCAGGAAAGAACAGAACAGGAAAACAAATGCAGGTTCTGTGTGAAAATATAATGTGGCACAGAAGCAAACGTGTTTATATAGTAACGTGTGCAAAGCTAATACGCCCTGTGTTGTGCACAGTTACGCTAACATAAGAAAAACCAAAAAGGGCCCTGTATAGAACACATGACTAGCCCTGGGATGAGTCAGGAGGAAGGCCTCTAACGGAGTCGCACACATCACTTGGTCGTCAGCGTAGAAGAGGGGTTGACCAGGAAATAAGTAGCCAGGAAAGCCTGATAGGGACACAACTGAGACACAGAAGGAACAGCATGGCACCTTTATGCGTGCCTGAGGAGAGAGACGACGAGGACGTCTGCCGCTCCCCCCGAACATGCTGGTTTTTGTGACCTACTGGCCTGCTGGACTGAAAGGAAGGGCCACTAGTATATCGTCCTTGGCCATAGGAGGGATCCTTTGAACTCGAAGACATGGCTATTGCGGAGGACTGCATTCGGCATGGATGCGGAGATCTGAAATGGAACTACCCCTACATGCAGGAGTGCCTGAGACAATGGGAGCACTATATTGGAGAGAAACCAACAGAGCTGCCCCAAGCCAGGATTTGTTCGCTACTGCAGAAAGGTGCAGCAGGAACCATCTACATGCCTTGGGCAAAGAAGGACAAAGAAGGGCTCAGGAATAGACTCTCCCATTGATGGATGGGGCAGTTAAATAGATCTCATGCTTTGAAAAGAACACTGTGGGTATAAACTTAGCTTTAGGTGACATCAAAAGTCTGCTCAGCCCAGACGTAAGAGGACTGATGGCAGAGAGCATGACGCCTGGGGAGATCATGACTGAATTCCTAGACAGGATGAGAGAATGATGGGGGCAGTTTACAGAACAGCCCTGGACCAACAGTCCCCAGGTTGCATTCTTCAACATCCTCAAGAGGGCAGGGACATCTTAAGGCTTTTGGGGGCCCTGGGCCAAAGGTATTTTGGGACCCCTGTTCGGAATATCTTTGAACTTATGATCTAATTTCAGCTCTTTCATGTTCTCGTCGCCGGACAGGTTTTGTAACACAGCATCAGCTCACTAATATTACTGCACCGTGAGACACCCTCCCATTTCTCATGTCAGGTCTGGTTTTGATCTAAAAGAAACTTTTTTGGGGGCATGTTGCATGAAACAAACACAACATTTCTTTGCAAAATGTCTGTGATACACTCTCACACAATACCTACATTAAAAATAAATTAAAGGAAAACTGTATTTAAAACAATCTGCTTAAGAAGTATTCAAGGTCAATAGGCCAAGCTTCACCTGCAGAACATAGCTGGTTCTATCAGGGGGCCCCCTGAAAAGCTGGGGCCCTGGGCCAGAGCCCACTTTGCCCATGCCTTAAAACGTCTCTGCAAGAGGGTGCTACCCACTGAGATCCAGTTCGGATTAGATAGTGTAGGTGGGCTAGACACCAAACCTTGGTGGGAAATACAGGCCCACATACTTCACTATTACTGGAAGAGACAGGAGAAGGACAGGGAGAAGCAGGAGCTTGCCCAGAGAGAGACAGCCAAACTGGTCCAACATAAGCTGAAAAAGACTGCCCTTGAGGGGGCTGCGTTAGCTGCGAACATCCAGATGGCACCCACTTCAAGGGGACCTCCGCATATGGACCTCAGAGAGTATGCGCCCAGTCACAATGGCCGAGGTCAGGGAGGTTGGGTCCAAACCGGCCTCGTAGAGTGCCACTACAGTCACTGAATTTGCCACATGGCTAACCGGTAATGCCTCAAAATGTACCACCATCAGAATGGGATAGTACCGGGACAGCCTCCACAGGGCATCCACCCCAAAACAAAGCTCAGAACAACACACATGCATCCTACAATCAGCTTCAAGGAAATCAGGCTGCAGCCACCTCACTGGGTGGTTGGCCGAGCCCATGGCAATCGTTGCAACAGACAGGGAGTTCAGTCCAGCAGGGACCAGACCCACAGCCATGGCAAGGTGGGGTGGGGTGACTGTCTGGGGTGGCAATGCCCTAGCACAATCACAAGGTACAAACACACCATAAGTCCAAACCCATCCCGTGAAACTACCTATCCACTTCACACCACTTCCAGTCACATTTCCTTACCTGCCTTCATAGCCAGCCTTCAGAACAGCTATGCTATAATGACTGGGAGTCCATGCTAGAGTTCGCCATCTGGGTGCCTGCAGGGGCCCGGGACCCCCTAATACTATTGATTCCCCGAGGAGGGGTTGGCTGACCATGCCCCTGGAGGGAGGACAGTCTGACAAGGGAGCAGGGCAGGCCCCCAGCTGGTGCATAATAACAGGCACCCAGGACCGCTCACCCAAGTCCAACTTTGGGTGGGTTACGTACACCTCAACCGCCTCAAGGTTTATCACCAAATGGAGGCCCTCCTTTAGTTCCAAAATGAGTCAAATGCACTGGCATCGGAAGCCGGGTTCCTCAACATGCAGAGGGCAGCGATGGCAGCACATGATCCCAGCCCATAGGAAAACCTATCAAATTCATTAGCGTCACCTCCATCAGGCCACGTACATAAAGTCCCAAAGAGACCCCTGACTCTTGCTGCAAAAACTCTGCAAACAAACAGTTCCAGCCATTTCCTTGCAGGCTCCTACGAGGTGGTGGAGTGAGCTAAAGAATGATGATGGATTAAACCCAGATCAGTTGACTGGGGGTGAGTGTTTGATTGGCTCAAACGTTCCGTCCATCATCCCCTTTTGTATCACTCCTACGAGGGTCCACACATGACCTTCTAACCACTTCCAGTATCCTTTGTTAAAATTAGCAACGCCTAAAAACACAGGTAACCACCCACCGGGACCGACACAAACCCGGAAAAACAGCCCAAAGATTCTCGACCCTTCCAGGTCTAAACTGGGGTGGCATGGTGAGCAAAAGAATGATGGATTTAACCCTGATCTCTTGACTGGGGGTGAATGTTTTGATTTGTTCTGCATTCCGTCCATCAATTTTCCTTCCAGAAGAAGGGCATAACCCAGTAACTCAGCCTAATTAGAGAAAACCCTTGTTCCACCCACATGCAGAGACCCACGGGACGTGCACGTGTCAACGGAAGCATTAGCCTAAAATTCAAACATCCACTTCCCTTCTCAATCGCACGCAGCACATGCAGGTCAAAGGGACACCCCTGCCCGATCAAAACGTCACACCTTTAAATGGAGCAACCCAGAGGAAAAGATTACTGTCCCCACCGTAGCCAGGAGAGGGGAAGGACCCAAAATCCTAGCACCTCTTAAAACAGTTTAAAACTTACCATCCTCCTAAAATTTTAGCACTTCCTTTTCAGTACCCCATTAGGAAACATTTGCTCACAGTTAAACCATTGAGCGCATCAGTAAAATATAACCACAGGTATTTCTTAGACAACTGCCTAACAATGTTTTTTCCAAGCTAGCCTACAAACCACAGCTCCATCCTACAGGTCTGTGATCAAGCTGAAAGTGCACCAACACTGTTGCGGCCCACCATTCCTTCGATCAAAAGCTTTCATAAGGACTTTCTTTCACAAGGCAAATCGCTCTCGTACTACAGAATACAAATTGACTTTTGCAACAACCCTTTGAGAGACATTGTTTGCTCTGTACCAAGACAAATGCAAAAAGAACAGATGATGGACGGAATACTGAACAAATCAAACATTCACCCCCAGTCACAGGACACGACTTACAATGTTCCCATGAGAAGCAGGGTGAAGACAGATTTGCATATGTCTGTGTCCAAACTGGGGTGGCATAGTGAGCAAAAGAATGATGGATTTAACCCAGATCTCTTGACTGGGGGTGAATGATTGATTTATTCAGCATTTTGTCTATCATTTGTTGCCACAGCATTCTGCACCCAGACAAGACACCTCTGGGCGCCCAGACAGACACCTCACCCAAAGACGATCCTACAGCCTACAAATGATTTTTAAGTTACGTATTTTTTGTACAGGGTCTATTTAGCTGGAGTGCTCTTGAGATCCTGCTGAGCTAGATGTACTCCTAATCTCGTAAACCCTACTTCTACATTCTTGCAACGCATGCAGAGACCTCTCTCACCTCACATACACCTACATTGAACCAAAGTATTCCTCACGCACTACACAGCGAACTCTTTTTCAACACCAGGTACCAACACATGACCGCCGTAGGCACTCAAACTACGAACAGATCATGTTATATATGTTCACTGATACCCCACGATATAGGCACAGACAGGCTTTACCTATCCCAGGAGATAGGCCCTGAAAGAGCAAAATGCCTTGTTCATCTATACCTCTGTAGGATCAGGGCTAAGATCCAACCCAATAGAGTAGAACCCCGTAGGAACAATAGTAAACATCACCCGGTATGAGACAAACCCTACTGCACTGCATTTCTTTACCAAGCTTAGCAACATCCAATCCGAGGTAGACAGGATATCGCAGAAGGAGCACCAAAGGGGAGGACACTGTTTGGCCCCGGGACTTCGTAGAAAAGAAGTTCCTGGTGTTATGTGCTGGATTGAGGCCCTAACATAGGTGCGCCGTTTCAGAGGCACAAATCCTTCGTGACACAAAGACAGGTAGGCCCTTTCACCCACTAAAAGCCCTTTCACCTACATTAGCCCTCCCTTCACAATAACGAGCAACAGAGGCTGTCCCTTATCTGACGTGTGCTCTGGGTGCAGAAGACGGTCCATCCTAAATATGTCATCTCCATGGTCAACAGTGACTAACCTACGTCACAACGAGTTCTTAGAAACAGACCCTTAAGCTCTTGGGATTTTCCCTAGCACAGGATTATTGATTTCTCCAAGAACTCATTAAATATGCATGAACCACTATTCCCTAAGGGTTCATTCTTGACGTCTTCCTCTGACCGAGTTTACATCAAAACTAACATTAAAAGGCACCTTTCAGGTATAAATATACCTCCCTTTGCCCAAGCAAACCAGAGGGGACCGAGACTTCCATGCCGACACGCTGACCTGAGACGCTACAACCTGCATCATGCCACAGCTCCAGCTGGCAGAGACAATCCACCCATCCTGGGGTGTCCAGCTCGAGATCAGGATGAAGTCCCACTAAGGTAATGGGGTTAGACTAAATCCTAGGGGGATTCTTGGCTCTCTAAGATCTACACACATGCTAGGTACACTTAGGTACATCCAGTTAGGCATCATAGGGGTATAGGCTTTATCTTAAATGCATTCTGTATTTCATGTATGTGTTCATTACTATTGCACAATGGTAAAACTGTACCATGCATTTTTATTTAACTGCACTGCTGGCCATATTTCTCTGCTACTGTCCAACAGTTGTTGCAGCACATATTACCAGTACTAGAATAACTGTGCAATACATTTTATTGTAAACACACCGACTGTTTCTTCTATGTACTTCTCTGAGATGAGTGACTGAATGAAAAGTAGTATATTGTTTCCACGATCCTGAGGGATCAGGGTTTTATGTTATATAGTTGCCAGAAGCTATTCCCCTTCTTGTTGTCAAGAAGTTTCTAGTGGCCTCTGAGCTAGCTGGTACACAGTAATTAAGTTTAATATACGCGATAGGGGCATACCGACCTCAGTCCTATGCCAAGCCTATAGTGTATGTTATTCCAATGCGCAGAACCTATCAGGGAAATAGGAACTACACTACATGGCGCCCAACGTGAATTTGGCACTTATTTAACAGAAGAATCTGAGTAGTTCAGTCATGCTTATTCTCAGAGACCCCTACTCACAAAACGCCAGAGACGTCTGGAATGGGTAGGCACAAAACTCCGCCACAGCTGAGTAGGCAAACTTCCTATGTATTGGCTGTTGGTTAATCAAGCTTGAAGGAAATAGTTCCCGAACAATTGTGCCTTTTAAAAACCTTATCTTAAAACCCTTTTTTAGGACATTTTGTTTTCACAACACAATGTCAGTCGAGGCAGCTGCTCCTGTCACTGGGACACAGGTCTCAAACGACGAAGAGGAAGCAAATGCAATACATTTTGCACCCAATATCAGGCATACACTCACACAAAACTCCTCAGACATGGCTTAACAGACCGAGGAGGTACAGTGATATTAATAGAGGCACACGAAGATTATCAAACAGATGTGTTCTATTCTTGGGTTACATTCCCAGCAGTGAATGCAACAACTAAGACTTTTCATTCTTACATACATGAAAAAGTCCCAGCGGTCTACACTCCGTTCGAGGAGATTAAGATTCCGCTCACTGACCAGGACCACAATTTCTGGTTTAATGGCGCCCTACAACAAATAAATAAAACCAGGTTCGGTCCACTAGGTAGACCAGGAGCTAGATGGCCAATATTAGCCGGCTACACACCACATCCTGACATTGACATAATGCCACACGATGCACTGCTCTTACAACACAAAGAGTTGGTAAAACTCTTACAGAGCCATGACGCAACTCGTCATGAGGACACTTGGTGTCCAGCCCACAGTAGCTACAAACAACACAGCTCCAACACAGAGCACCGCTACTAAAATCACTCCACAAACATTACACACAGTAATGGGTAAACTGCCCACAAAATGTGAACAGATTCCTTTCTGGGTAGCTCAGAAAATTCACCCAGTTAGAAGCAGTATTTCCAAATACCACACCATTTGAAAGCATATAATGCTAACACTCTGCTTGCCCATGGGGATCACACCACAGTTAGAGGACTGCACCACTTGGGGTACAGTCTTTGCTGCCATATATACCAGGACTCATGGTATTCCTTCCTTAGCGGTAATTCCAGATGTCTTACGACAGATACAGAACAAGTATGGAGCTGAACCAGCTCTGACCTTAGGTATGAAATTACTAGGTAATTACGACCAGGTATCAACAATAATACTAGCTAACATTAAAGGGGAAGCAGCTTCAGTGGCAATCCGCCAACACCTAAGAGAGGTCAGTCTTATAGACCAACCACAAGAACTTCCCAAAATAATTGAAACTGCATATGCAGAACTGGGAAGGGACAGTTTGGGTGGGAAAGCTTTTAAAACCACAGCTAATGGGCAGTCCTGAGAAGAACAATTCTAAGCAGACACCTACTTCTTCTAAAAAGAAGTGGGATAATAATAAAAAACAAAATTTTTCAGAAAAGATTCTCAGTCCCGAGGTAGGTCTCTCAACAGGAGCCCTCTGCAAAGAGGTATAACCTTAGGAATAGGGATAATATTAGGAAACCTGACAGGTATCAGGATTCTGATACACATTCCTCTCGACAAACAACACAGGGAGAGAAGGAAAGTCAGCACACAAAGAAGAGCGCAAGCAGTCCAGGGACAAGCACGCTCAGGACTCTTCTAAAACAGAAGACAAGCCACAATCCAAACCTCAATTTAAAAAGAAGAAAGTTGCAGGTCTCAAAGTTAGACATGCACAGAATCCTAAGGACTCAACTTCTGAACGGGGAATGGGCTCAGACAATGCTAGACAGCGCAGCAGAAGTAACAATAGCTCGCCTGAACCTGAAGGAATTTGTGGACAGCAAAATTGAATGATTACATCACGGTGGGAACACCAGACAAAAGAGTGAGTGTCCCACACAAGTTATATGAAATAACACTCCGCATGGAGGAGGACAAACACAGGAAAGTAAAAGGTCTCTTTGCGAAGAACCTATTGTCTGGTTTTGACATACTGTTAGCAGAACAAGATTAGCCACCAGCATTCGTCAGGGAGCACCCAAAGGGAGAAAGTATATTTTTCCTGCATTTTCCAACCATGTTCCTGTTCACCTTAAACATACATATGCACGGGAGTGGGCAGTAGCCCAAGCTCCAGCATTGTATAAAAATCACGCTGGATGGGATGATGCCTCAACCCACCACGTGATCCCGTTAATAGTTTCACCACATGCTCAAAGACAATATCCTATTAAGCAAGAAGCTAAAAACACAGGTCAGGGAGATCTTAGATCAACTTGAATACCAGGAGATCATTGAAAAATGCACTTCACAAAAGAACAATTCATTGTTTCACTTATCAAAACATGATAATACATTTCGTCTAGTTTTCATTTACAGACACTTGAACACTTGCACAAAGACATATGCTGTCCAACATGCAGATAGTGCCGCATTAATGAATAACATTATGCGGGAAAAATACAAAACGACACTTGTTGTCTTAAATGGATTTTTCTGTCAAACTATAGCACCTGAAAACAGGTACCTAACAGCATTTAGTATATTAGAGTCCCAGCGACAATTTTTTGTCATCTCCCCGTGGGTATAAGAACAGCTCAGGGGTATTTTCTGAAAGAGTTACTGAATGGCTAAAGCATTTTGATGAAGAAGCGTTGTCCTATATGGATGATATTTATCTAACGGACGACCTATTGGGGAAACACTTGACCAGGGTGAGCACCATTATTATGGGATTCGCCTCGGAGGGCTACAAATTTAATTTTGAGAAATCAAAAATTGCCCACCTCTGTGTCCTATTTTTGAGATACTAGTTTTCAAGTGAAGGGAAAAGCCTGGCAGCTAACTTTTTAGAAAAGTGTGCGCTGCTCCAGCCTCCAAAGACATTAAAAAACTTCCAATCAGTACTGGGATTCCTAGATTTTGGCAGAACATACATTTTGGATTTCGCAGAGAGAGTAAAACCTTTCTACGACCTTTTTCAAACCTGACTTTTCAGTCAAACACTGGACACAAGAACACACCAATATTCTTTGTTCACTCCAGGAAGATATTATTGCTTCCAAACACATACACACACGTGTAAACTTGCACCACTTGGTACTCAGTATCATTTTGGGTCAATGCGGGTACACTTATTAAACCTTTAATGAAGGTGAAACTGTACCAATCGCATACAAATCTCATCTGTACACAAACACAGAAATGAGTTTTAATTCAACAGAAAAAAATTCTGACAACCATTCAGACTGCTGTAGCAAAAGAAAGCACTGGCTCATGGGAAGATGCATTATTGTCGTCACCCCAGTACCGGGGCTAGCATTCCTAATGCCAAAGCCTTACATCCAGAATGGATACAAGGGCTAATTCTTTTGCTGCATCAGACTTTGAATCCAGATTTGATCCAAGTTTAAAAACACAGGCATTCCTGCAATATGAAAAAGATAATCATCTACCAAATGAAATCTTGCCTCTAGATCAGTATGAATTTTTAAAATTTACACTGATGGGTCTGCTCCACCGGCCGCCTTTGTTAAAGATCAGATGCTGGATGGCAAGTTCCGTCCTCATTGCACCAAAAAACTACCTCTAGTTAATAGCACGGCTCGGTTGGCAGCTTTAAAAGCCCCGATACTTGCACTTGTAAACACGGATCGAGAATTCCCCACTCACATTGTGTGTGATTCCTTTTACTGTGTGCAATCATATAATAAATATTTACAGCATTGGGAACAAAATGGGTTTAAAGATGAAAAAGGAGGCATAATTAAACACAAAAATTATGGGAATAGGTAGTGGAGTTGAAAAACGACCTACCAAAAACTCACTTGATTAACACGCCGAGTCATCAACGTGATGGCGTGCACGTTGAAGGGAATTCATTGGCTGTTGAAGCCACACAGGGGCTGTTCACACAGCTTCCGTAGCTGCGCACACTCGTTCAACAACGAGAATAGACGGTTAGAATATGGTGGCTGTAATTGCTTCACGCAAAGGCAGCACAGCAGTGCCTAAGAAATTTCCACTCATATAACTCCTACAAGTTAGGTGCAAACAACATTCCATATGCTCAGATTCCTGGAGTGGGGGATAGAGTATTTCCAAATATGGATAGTAGGCAGGAATTAATGATTTAAAGCACACAAGGGCCTGGGCTCCGCGCATTCAGGGGTAATAGCTACTATTTCTTCATTGCAACAGTGCTATTGGTGGCCAGGGTTCAGAAGTCAGACTATTGACTGTCTTGAACTGCAACATCTGTAAACAGATGCCAGGCTCCACCATCACAAGACCCGCGCAGGTCCCATTGCTAGACAGCATCAGACTGTCCACTAGATTGTGTTGTGTAACAGGATCACTGTGGCCCCTCAAATTTTGAGGTGACTTAAAAATATATCTTAGTGGCAGTGGATCCGTGCTCAGGTTTCCTATAGGTATGGCCTCAGCACTCGGCTGACGCTCAAAACTGTTATAGAAAGATTTGCGAGTCAATATCAGGACATACGCAATCAACGTTACACCCTGACTGTGGCTCCGCGTTTGGCTCTCGGGCTTACAAAGAGGCCATGGAAGGGATGGGCGTAGCATTGCGGTACTCCTCTCCAACACCATCCTGAGGGAATTTAGGTAGCGGAAAGGAAGAACTGGGACATAGAGCAATCTTTAACAGCTAGGGTATTAGGCAGGGGCGTTAGTGAGGTCAAACACTTATATGGATTCAGGGGGCAATACACACCCAGCCAAGAAGCTCTCTAGGAGGTCTGACTCCATTTACGAATGTGGGAACCTGATCATAAATGTGAAGGCACAGTGGCGGATGAAAACCATTCTGTATCTATGATCGTTTGGCTGTTTTACATGAACTAAAGGAAACAAAGAAACAAAGATTCTGTCAAAGTGAAACAGGCCGCCACTGGGAAGTCGAGGTAATCACGGCAAGACCTGTCTGAATCCCAAAAGTCGGGGATCTGGGCAGAGAGAGAGAAAGATCGCGGACACAATGGAATTTGGCCCCTCATACAGGAAAACCTGTGCCATTCCTTGAAGTGAAAGGAACAAGAACTGTACTTTTGCCGCATCTTGCCATGAAAAAGGAAAACAGATTCATTTCAAATGAAAGAATCAACCAAAAACTATGTGGCCAATACTGAGCAGTAGGCCTCGTGGACTCAACAGTAGTAGACGTCCCTCTCACTACAATTCAAGAAATTCAAACTGAAAAGCTCATCACGTTTGAGAAATCAAATCCATGGAGTGGGGGACTATGCAACAATGCAATGGAACTAGTTCTCCTTGAACCAACCTTTCAAATTCAAAATAAAAGTCAAGACAACACTCAAGTTGCAATTTGGCCAAAAACAAATGTGTACAACAACGTTTTTCAACAAAAACATCAAATAATAAAAGCTTCAACGTTTTCTCACAAAAGCATCAAATAATAAAAGCTTCAACGTTTTTTCAACAAAAACATCAAATAATAAATGCATCACTGTTTTTCAACAAAAGCAACAATTAATAAATGCATCACTGTTTTTCAACAAAAACAAAATATTAACTTCACCATCTGAATGTTTTTCAGCAAAGACATCAACTATTAACTTCAACATTTCAACGTTTTTCAACAAAAACAGCAGAAATAACTTCAGCTAAACACGATGCAATTTCAACAATTGATCATACAGCTACTGGCTATTTCATTAACTTTGATACGTTTTCCATGGCTCCACGTGAACAGGAAGCGACGCCAGCCCAACAACAAACAACGAACATGCAAGTACAAACTTTTGAACCTTTTCTTTTTCCAAAAGATACATATCTGGTTTCACCATGGGTAGAACTATGGAGTATTTCTGGGTTCATCTTTTTCTGTTCTAGCTTTGCTTAGAGCTAGCTTTTAGTATGGCTCTTAGTGGACACTTTCTACAACACAGGATCAACGTAAAACTGAAGCCACGTCCATTTTCAATTCAAATGCAAAAGAGACTTATAAATGTATTCGGCCTGAACAAGCCTTTGTCTGATTAATGTATTTTGAACTTTCATTCATTTTCATTCGTTTTATCATTCATTCAGTGATGTCATTACCTGCAGTACATTTTTCTGAAAATTGGGTTACTGATACAGTGAATAACATGCTGTCTGTTTTAGGAATAATTGCTACATTTTCAGATTAAATGTTAGAGATTTATTCTTATTGTGACGCCTTATACCTGTTACCTTCATTAAGGTTATCAAGTCCTACACAATTGTGATGCATCTAGAAATGTGGTTGTTTAAACACCAGTAGGAACGTTGCCAAACACCACCAAACACCATCGCACAGGGGTGGAATAGTTGACATACATCAGCAGGGGCAACATTAGAGGCCATTTACAAAACAGGACAGACCCAGTTACGAAAGTATGGGTGGTTTGGCCTTTTGACACAAATACCTGTCACAAAAATGATTCCTGAACATCACCAAGGGACTCAGTATACATAGGCCAGACCTACGTTATGTACAGATAACATCCAGAGGTAGTGAAATCCTACAGTGTAGGGAAGTTGTGCCTTTTTTTGGGCTAGAAACCCAACACTGACAGTAGTGAAACGAAAGTTTCCTTTGTAAAATTCAATGCTTTAGGCAATCTGAAAACCATGCTTGTGCAGCACTTTTATTTTTCATTTCACATCAGCTAAAGAAATATTTTTTCTTTTTTGCAAAATAGCACTCTTAAATACAGACTGCCCCCCTTTCCTTTTTGATAAATTTTATCTTTCACATACAAGCAGTGTGATACACCTTGGGAATACCTCACGAACAGGAACTACGCTTCTCATGGTTTCTAATATTTAAAAGACCAGTCTGAAAGACTGCAACGGCAACATACCTGTTCTCTGATGCCTGTTTTTTGCAGTGAAGAATGCGTGGTCATCATCTGTCTGAAACTTCCAAAGGAAACGCCAGCGGCATTTACCACCAGGCTGGAACTGCTGAAGTCCCATGCTTGGCTGTGTCCCAAGCGTATTCCCATCAAACCAAAGCATTCCTTGCAAATCCAGTGGGTGCCTTTTTGCTTCCTTTAGCAGCACCAAGGTATCGATTACAGCACCGGCTGCCTCAGAACCAGCAACTGGCTGCACTATTCTGTGCTCCCACAACGATTCTGCGAGGTATTACAAAGGTCCGTCCCCTGCAGTAACTAGCAACAGAAATGTGGAGTCTCCCAGCCAGCACTTTTTAATCTCTATTTTGCTAAAACATGTCCTGAAACACATTTTTTCTCTTATTGTTTCAACTCTCACCGAGTGCTTGGAGCTTTCCCTCTAAATTGACTTTTTTTTCTCTAAAGAAAGCATGGTCTTCTGAACAGCTTGTAAGATTTTCAATTTTATAAAACAGGAACTTTTATAAGTAACTACTGACTCTAAGAGAGTATTTTTTAATGACACTATAGATTTTTCCTGTCTCCACAGAGTCTATAGTAATTTTACATATTTTAACAGCTGCTATTTTTTCAGCTCATAAACCACTCTCATGCAACTACCTGCCAATTATATGCAAATGCCTATTTTAGTCACGTAGTTTGCTTTTAATGGGTTATTCACAATTGTCCCTAGATTGGAGTGGGTGTTATGTGCTGGATTGAGGCCCTAACATAGGTGCGCCGTTTCAGAGGCACAAATCCTTCGTGCCACCCACTAAAGGCCCTTTCACCTACATTAGCCCTCCCTTCACAACAACGAGCAACAGAGGCTGTCCCTTATCTGACGTGTGCTCTGGGTGCAGAAGACGGTACATCCTAAATATGTCATCTCCAACAGTGACTAACCTACGTCACAACGAGTTCTTAGAAACAGACCCTTAAGCTCTTGGGATTTTCCCTAGCACAGGATTATTGATTTCTCCAAGAACTCATTAAATATGCATGAACCACTATTCCCTAAGGGTTCATTCCTGACGTCTTCCTCTGACCGACTTTACATCAATACTAACATTCCAAGGCACCTTTCAGGTATAAATATACCTCCCTTTGCCCAAGCAAACCAGAGGGGACTGAGACTTCCATGCTGACACTCTGACCTGAGACGCTACAACCTGCGTCATGCCACAGCTCCAGCTGGCAGAGGTCCATCCACCCATCCTGGGGTGTCCAGCTCGAGATCAGGATGAAGTCCCACTAAGGTAATGGGGTTAGACTAAATCCTAGGGGATTCTTGGCTCTCTAAGACCTACACACATGCTAGGTACACTTAGGTACATCTAGTTAGGCATCATAGGGGTATAGGCTTTATCTTAAATGCATTCTGTATTTCATGTGTGTGTTGATTACTATTGCACAATGGTAAAACTGTACCATGCATTTTTATTTAACTGCACTGCTGGCCATATTTCTCTGCTACTGTCCAACAGTTGTTGCAGCACATATTACCAGTACTAGAATAACAACTGTGCAATAAATTTTATTGTAAACACACCGACTGTTTCTTCTATGCACTTCTCTGAGATGAGTGACTGAATGAAAAGTAGTATATTGTTTCCACGATCCTGAGGGATCAGGGTTTTATGTTATATGGTTGCCAGAAGCTATTCCCTTCTTGTTGTCAAGAAGTTTCTAGTGGCCTCTGAGCTAGCTGGTACACAGTAATTAAGTTTAAAATACGCGATAGGGGCATACCGACCTCAGTCCTATGCCAAGCCTATAGTGTATGTTATTCCAATGCGCAGAACATATCAGGGAAATAGGAACTACACTACACTGGCGGTAGCAAGACCACCACACCAGTGTACAAATATGTCTGCTCCCGCCTGTGTCTGCAGTCCCAGGGCGGCCCTTAACATATTTGGGGCCACATTCTTTAATGACAAGTGGACCTTGGACATGGAATTCCAGTGCAGGGACGCTCATCTCAATCACGTGGGGGGAAAGGAGTCCCATGAGAGGGGGTTCAATGCTAGCATAGACACCCCGTGCCAGGAAATCTGGGATAGTGAGATTAATAGGTACACATGGTGGGAGGGGCAACCCCCAATTGTATGAAACGTACACTGTACTCTGTTTCAGAGGCAAAGGAACCAAACTGTTGGGCAATAATGAGAAATGCGGCGTGATACAACACATACTGGACCTGTGATGGGGCACCTCCTCATTGAAGGATTTCTACTGGCAATGTGGTGACCTTGCCTACACCCAGCTCGTCCCCAGATGGCGAGGCCTCTGCACCCTCGAGACCATACACACCCTAACCCTGGTCATCCCTGGAGAAGATCTGTCTGAGCTGTCTCAACATCCGTTATAGCAGAAAACAACTCTGTTGCATCAGGCTCGAAGGAGAAGAACTGCTGAATATTTTGGCTGGACTCCGTTCAAGGACTTCCCAGAAGAATTTAGACTGCTCACAGAGACTCAAGTAAATGCTGGAGGGTCAATTCCCTTCTTCACCATGCAAAGAAGGGCAAACACCCATTGGTTACAAATAACGAGGTGGGAAATGATGAAGATGATCAATAATACTGAGCTCGGCCGAAACGCTATCAAGGAAGAACTGAGAGCCCTCCACCTTCTGGTGATGCAACATCAGTATGTGTTGGACTTGAAGACCATGATGGAGGGTGGGGTGTGTGCCAAGATTGGTGCTTCCTGTTGTACTTTTATTCCCAGAAATGATATGCACAATGCCAGCTCATGCCATCCAAGAACTGCATAGTCTCCAAGCTGACATGAAGAAGGGAGGTGCCCCGGAGCAGGACTGGTTGCATAGGATCTTTTAGTGGATCCCCCTATGGGTGTCCAAACTATTCACGTCATTGATGCCAGTTTTCATTGTACTTCTGTAATGTGGTTTCCTACAAGTGGAGGTTTCCTGCTGAAAAACACAGGCCTCAAATTAAGTAGCATGCACATAGCTAGGGAAAAAGTAACCGACACTACAGACAATATAACTGTCATGACCATGAGGAGGATAGAGTAGTTCAAGAATCGACTAGAGGGAGGAGTTCTTGTATAGATAAATACAGTGTTAATGAATACCATGATATGTGTAGGCCCGACAACGGCAATACCAATAAAGGCAATGTCAACGCATGCCATAACCTGTGCCCGCATAACACTGTCAATACCCATAAATGCAACGTCAATGTATGCCCTAATCTATCCCCGCACAACAGCGTCTATACCGGCAGTAACAATGTCAATGTACGCCATAATCCATGCACGAATGACAATGTTGTTTCCAATAGAAACAATGTTGATGTACGTCATGATCTAGGGACGCATAAATATGTCAATATCAGGAAAGACAATTTCAATGTACATTATGACAACTGTACGCACAATTTTGAGAACGTCGATAAAAATGATACTAGTGACTGCCATGTTATTTTTAGGAGTTCCAATGAACTTGTATCATTGCTGTCAGATTCACCCAAGGTGAGCTCCCCATTAACCCAGAGTCAGAGAAACGTGGTCAGGCAGGTCCAGTGACCCACACCCAAGCATATCAAATGACAGGTCACAGGTGGGGTCTCACTTAGCCCAAAGACAAACATGCAACCAGGGAAAACCCTGATCGATCACACAGATAGTTGCACCACAAACATGTCCGAGGAAATTGGCCCCAATAAAACATGTTTGGCCAAAGGCTTGTGTTCCCCAAAAATACCACAAAGCTAGATACCACATGTAGATAGGAATACTCAGCCAATCAGAACACAACATGCACACCGCACGTAGTGATCATGCGCTCCTCATGCCGGACATCTGGACATATACACACTGGTCCACACTAGCTCTCCCCGATGTCAAGAGACATCTGTGTCCTTATCAGATGCCCAAATTTATTAATTTATGATAGAGATGCTTTTTACAGAAATGCAGAAATTACTTTATTGTACCTCATGAGATGTATATGTCAGCCAAAACTCTGTACCGCAAGAGACTTTCCTAAGACTCATTCTGTCAAGACTTTCCCGGCCGCTGCGTTTAATCAAACCAACTTGTTCCTGTTTTGCCAAACACCTCTGGTCTTTTCATTTCTTTAAGGTAAATTTATATCCGAGCAACAGATGGAGGAAAGACGAGAGATAAGGCTGCAGACATTTGCCTTTTGATTAGAATCAGACACCCACCATTGAAACAGTCATTGTAAACGACTCACAACCAATTTTCTTAATAGAAATTGATCCCAATTGATGGTGTACAGAGCTCCTTGTCCCCTCCTTGACATAACTTAGAGCTAAATAGGGTATTGCAGAATGCTAGATTTGGTGGACTGGCTCGGAAAGGTATTCTCCCGACTGACATGCTAGGTGACTGAGATCCAGCATGTTATATGAGCACTAATACCCTCCTCTCTTCCCCAGCTAGAGTGAATTATGGGGGATCAATGTAATGTCATCCTTAAGGTAACCTGTTGTATGGTGTCAGGTAAAGGGGATGGGTTGGTAGTGCAGTGGGGCACTGACCCCCAAACATTTACCCCTTTGAGGGAAGCATTTACCTTAATTCTATGTTCGGTTATAAATGGGGATAAGGGTAGTTGGGATAAACAACAATGAGGCCAAGACCGTCTTTCCACCCAGTTGGCGATGACCTCTAATCTATCCCACAACAGATGCTTATGGTTCTGAAAGTTTAGGGTGGTGGGAGGGGTTGGATTTAAAAGAAAAATGTTTGTTCCAAGACACACTGCAATACTACACATGAGCTACTAAATACCCTTACTTTATCCCTTACGGCTAAGCATGACCTAGCGTATCATGAAGGACAGTTTTATAGTGTCACTTGGAATGTTAATGGCCTGCTTGACAAAATTAAAAAAGGAGAAGTCCTAAGAGCAGCCAAACGCTGTAGCTCAGACATCCTCTTTCTAGAAACCCATCTTGCAGGTAACAAATGCCAGTTTTTGGACCAAATGGCCTTCTCACAGGCATTCTACATTGTTTGCACTAGAGGATATAGAGGACCAGCCATTCTAATTCACAACTACTTGCCCCAAGAAGTTATGGCATGACAATCTCTGGAGGCATGAGACTGTTACCAGGTTGATGCATGGAAAGCCACTGTCTGATTAGCTTATAAGCACCCCTCCCCAAGATTTTCTCGAGTCTGTTAGCGCAGCTTTCCTCTTGGCTCCAATTACCCCATTCAAGTTTCCACCAGGACCAACACAGGCTGGGGTGGGGAGGGGCTGCCCCCCCAGCAGAGCCATTCCATACTTGCCAAATTCCTAGATGCCTACGGGGTGACAAACGTTTGGTGAGCAAACCACCTACAAGAGCGAGGTTTCGCATTCTACTCTAGGTTTCACAGATAGTTCTCCAGACTTCAACAGACATTGATGGATGAGGTGTGGCTTGCGACTGAGCCAAATTTATCAGTGGGGTAACCAGGCGAGTAAGACATTACACTGGTTGCGCCACAACACATCCAAGTGAGACCCCACCATACAATTATCCAGCAGCCAGGGCTCAGTGGCTAGGGGTGACCGGGACACAGCCCTCCTACTACTTCGCCCTATACTCTCATACGACCGCTCCAACAGCAGACTCACTGTTCAGTTTCATTGCCAATCTCCCAGTGAGGTGCCTGGAGGATTAGAAAAGTCTTCTTGAAAGGGATGTCCCTGGCAAAGAGCTAGTAGAAGCCTTGGCACAATTAAATCCTGGCAATGCTGAGTTTTCACACTACGCAACAAAATCGGTCAACCGGCTCCAAGATGTAGACTCAAACAGAACTAGGTTGACTGTATACCCAATTGGTGAGCAGGACCTCGGTTGGACACATGATCTACAGGTGGTGAGATGTGTTAAAATATTTAAGGGTTTACATAATGCAGGATTCAAAGACAGTCAGGGACAGGAACATTCAACCCTGAATGGCTAAATTACTTGGAGACATCAAGTATTGGGCGTCTAACCCTCCATCCTTGCTGTTTAAGGTTGGCGATGTTTAAAATTGTGCTTTTGACATGCCTGGTACATCAGTTAAGAACTTCTCTTTTGAAATACCCTGCACATTCTTTATGCGGATCAACTCCATTTGAAGGAGTTCTCTCTGGAACCAAAATCTCCCTAAAAAAGATTTAGCAGAATATTTTAAATCCACTTGGGGTGGTGGTGGCCGACATTACATTCTGTCACAGAGCTGCCCAGCTAGGTATTCTCAATGAGTGGTGGTATGACATGCGAGGTGACCCAGCTTTTCCATCAGAAAAGTCGGTGACGGATGGATTTCAATTATATCGACTCTATGCTGGAACAATTAATCCCTCCCTCCCACAGCTACCAAATTGATATTCAAAATGTGGAAGGACGCAAGGACTGATTTGGCATGGAGGCAAAAATTAACAGAAGAAACACTGCTGTGGGTCGAAGGAAGACAATACCAAGTTGCTGCTATACGTGGATATAAGCAATGAGAAAATATAGGAATCGCCTGGCTGGGATAGGTAATGTCAGGTACAGTGATGAAATGTGTAGATTCGCAGGAATAATATGGCCTTAATTGGAGTCCATTCTTCCGCTAACATCAGCTCTGCCATGAGTTTACCCTTTACATGACTGAGCTGGAGAACTCACTCATTTTAGTCCACTGGTGGCAAATGTATAGAGTGGTGAGCTGAAGGATCATAAGATTAACACACATTTACCACTCCTTAGTTATAAACACGCCAGACTTCTTTGACCAGCTGTATTGCACTTGAGAACATGATATGGGACCACACTCCGATGAGAACTGGATGAAGGCACGTGCCTTCTCATAAGAGACTGCCATTGCATCACAATTTTGAATTACCCAATGAAAGTATCTGCATTACACTTGACTCACTCAAGATAGGCTGCCGAAGTTCTGCGCAATATAATCACCACTATAAGATGCAAATCACACACTGGGGGTCTTAACCACACGATATGGAGTTCCTGGGCAATTGTCCCTTTCGGGGATGCAGAGGGGGTCCTCCGAAGTGTTGGATTGGAGACTGCCTGCAGACCTCCTCAAGATGACCATTTTACATATCAATGTTGTTTTAGATACAAAAAGACATTGATGTGGCTGGACTCATTGCCAAAAGGGAGATTTCATAAGACACAGGAAGAAGATGCCACCCCACAACCATACATACACACACTTGAGTGATATTGGGTGGGGGGGGGGGTTGGACTACTGTGAGCCTTGATAAATCAATTTACTTAGCTAGAGGTTGCTCCCAGAAACTAAAAGAATTGGAAGGACTGCTGCAATATTGGAGGATCGTGCTAGATCAATGTGGGCTTAAATCATGGCCTGTTGACACTTGATGCTGAAGTTTGAGGTCGCACAGATACGAAAAAAGGGTTGCAAATGTATTCGTACCCACTGCTGTGAAAAGCTTGTGTGGTGGAAGCTGTCAAGGTATATTGCCTCAAATTGTGGTTATTTTTGTTGGTATGAAGAAAGAGGAAACAAAAAAACAAAAAAATCAATAACGGGGTGGGGTGGAGACATAGGGCCATTTTTTTGTCAAAGTGTCAAGGCACTAAGATTCCTGGGTCGATTTAAAGGAAAGCATTTGGGTTCACTTTACTCATTGACATCTGTACTACAAGGTTTTCAGGCATGGGGCGCTTTGTGAGGAAATCAGTTGCCAGAAGTCAGTGTCACCTGGCTACAAGTTGGGTGACCAGGGGAGTCAAGCATAGTTTTACCCAAGTGCCAATGAAGGTGACCAAGTGCCTCTTTAAAGAGCAGTAGTATGTCGGAGGATCCTGGTCGGAGTACCTCCATCAGTACATTAGATTTGATTTTAACAGTATATAGTTATAAATCTTACACCACTGCTGCTTTGCACACTACCACTGTGAAAAGAGACGGTTTTGTTGGTAGACCTGGTGGAGAGTCCTGCTGCCGTGTAACCCACAGGAATTCTGCATGTCTAAGCATTTTGCAGGCCCTGGCCAACATCAGAGTAGACCCCAAGGGCCTCTAGTAATACTGGTATCATGGAAGAGGTAGATAGTCTCGTTCAATCACTAATGGTTGCACCTTGATAAAAAGTGACATAGACCTGCAGACTCTGGTAGTACTGGCAGGGAAGTACCAGTATCCATATAGCCTTGGAAACAGATCCCATGGGGGCAGTCTGTGTCAGGGAAAAGCCCTCTTGCAAACGTCCAACTGGAACCTCATGACTTCAGAGTCCCAAAGTCACTCCAGAGTGGGAGACGACAGCATCTAAAAGATCTGGAGCGTGGCCTCTTTAAAGGCTTTGACCTGCTCCAGGAGTGCTGTTGACCTCTGGGGACACCAGAACCAACTGTGATACCAGAGGCAAGGGACCCTTCAAATGTCGCCTTCACAAATTCTCATCTAATTTTAAGTGGCAAGGGAGGGGGCAGGTCAAATCCCACTTGGATTTCTTGCTCTAATAGCATATTTTCCACTTACCTGTAGGCTTTGAACAGGAGAGACCCTAGGAGCAGCTTCACGATTTGGAACAGGACCGCTGTTTTCATGTTCGGCAGTATAGAGCTTCGCTTTCTGCCCTCAAATTGCCTTCTGGTGCATAAGGGGACACAGATTTTTAGGTTGACCCTAGACGGACAAGTTACTTACCTTTGGTAACTCTTATCTGGTAGAGACATGATCTAGCGGCAGATTCCTTACCTTCGAACTTCCAGGTGCCAGGCTGGATCCGGAAGATTTTTCTTAACAGTACCCCTGCGCGCCAGTAGATGGTGTCGGTCGACTGCGTGAAGTTGTCGGTGACGTGTTTGTCGTTGCGATGTCTGCTTCGTCAATATAACCGCCACTCCGGCGTGCTAACGTCAGTACTTTTCATGACTTTCCACAGCAGAAGCACGGAGCCATGAAGTGACTGACCATGGTGTGTTAAAAAAAGACAGCTAGGACCCTGAAGGGGAACAGTCCTGACTCTAAAAACAAGCCCGCAGTGCGGGGAGGATGGTTAGGTTGGCAAGAAATCTGCGGCTAGATCATGTCTTTCAGATAAGGCGTTACCGAAGGTAACTTGTCTATCTGATAGAGACATCTAGCCGCAGATTCCTTGCCTTTGAACAGATACCCAAGCAATGCCTTCCCCAGAGATGGGACTGCAGAAATGTTTTAGACCAGAAAATCCTGCAGAACAGAGCGGCCAAACAAGCCCTCCCTGTGAAGTGAGATTCCAGGCAATAGTGTCTGGCAAATGTGTGCAGAGGCCCACTTGGCAGGTTGGCAGATATCAGCAATAGGAATCCCATGCTGGAGGGCTGTGGTGGCTGCTTTCGCCCTGATGGAGTTGGCCCCAAGGACTTCAGGAGGCAGCTTCTTTGCCAAGGTGTTAGAAATGGGGGTTCTCTAGTTGGCAGAGGTAAGTACCTTTGTCCAAGTAGGGACCCTTCTTCCTAGTCAGGATAAGGGAGTTACACTCCTAAAATAACCCCTGCTCACCCCCTTGGTAGCTTGGCACGAGCAGTCAGGCTTATCTTGGAGGCAGTGTGTAAAGCATTTGCACATAACCAACAGTAATACAGTGTAAGCAGTACAAAAGGACACCACACCAGTTTAGAAAAATATCAAATATTTTTATATACTTAAGACAAGACCAAAAACGATAAAGAATCCACAATACAGTACTTGAAAAATAGATACTTTGCAAGATGTCTTCTAAATTGCAGAAATACCTCAAAAACACAGTTCGTACGAGTCGGTAGCTCCGTCTGGGGCTACCGCGAGGCTGAAAACAACAGAGTCGAACAGTTCCAGCCGACCGCGTCGATACGGGCCAGCAAAAGCGTGAACAGACTCGGTAACAGTACCTTTCTCGTTGTGGCTTACACTGGGATGCGAGACGGTCGTGGCAACCATCGCAGTTTCGTTGCAAAAATGGAAGCGGTGCAGGGCGCGGTGTCCTCTCGATGCGGTGCAGGCAGCGGCTCGGTGATGATCGTCCAGACGGCGTCGGTGAGACCAAGGCTTACGGTGCAGGGCGAGACGGGGCTCGATGCGGTGCTGGCAGGTTGCGGTGCAGACGACAGAGCCAGTTGGCAGGAGCTGGCGTCGGTCGGCCCAGACGGCTGTGTGGGACGAGGCGGTGCGTCGTGAAACTTTACGAGCGGTGCCCCCAACCATGATGCGGTCACGGGTGTCAAGTCAGCAGCAGCGACAGTCGGTGAGACCAGGATGACGAAGTGAAGCGAGGCGGTGCGGACTGTGGTGCCCACAGGTCACGGTGCAAGCAGCGACTCGGTGGCGGCGGCAGTCGTCGTCGGTGAGACCAGGGTTGCGGTGTGAGATGCGGACTGGGCGGTCTGCGATGCAGTCAGGACACAGAGCCGGTGACGGAGTCAGTTGTGGTTCCCTTCTCTGTGGCAACGGAAACAGCGGTTCCAGAAGCGGTACCCAGAGGTTGGAGAAGTCTTTGCAGTCCCTGAGACTTATGAATAGGAGACCAGCTCGATTTCAGGCCCTTGGAGATACTCAGCACAAGTAAAGAAAGTTCAGTCCAGTCCTTTCACTGCCCAAGGCAGAAGCAGCAACTGCAGGCCAACCCAACAAAGCAACAACACAGCAAAGGGGCAGTACTCCTCCTGGCAGCTCTTCCAGCTCTTCTTTTTGGCAGGTTCCTTGATTCCAGCGAGTTCTAAAGTTCAAGGGTTTGGGCTCCACTTTTTATAGCCCAAAATCCTTTGTTCTCTCCGACAGAGAATGTCTGTGCCCAGCCAGAACCAGTTCTGCCCTCCCTGGTGTGGCTTCCTGGCCTTTACCACTGATCAGCAGTGAGAAAAGTGCGCAGAAACACTAAGCTGGGTGCCTTGAGCACGGGCGCCGTGCACATGGCGGCCTTCAGGGCATCAAAAGCTTTCTGGCAGGACTCAGTCCAGATCACCTTCTTTGGCTGCTTCCTTGAAGTTAGCTCTGTTAAAGGGGCATAAATGGTGCCATACCCCTTAACAAACCTCCTGTAGTACCCGGTGAGACCTAAAAAGGCTCTCACCTCTGTCTGGGTCTTGGGGGGCTCCCAAGCCAGAATGGTGTCAATCTTGGGTTGTAGGGGTGCCACCTGGCCGCATCCTACCTGGTGTCCCAAGTACACCACAGAACCCTGCCCATCTGGCACTTATTGGCCTTGATCGTGAGGCCTGCCCTCTGCAGAGCTCTAAACACTTCACTGAGGTGCTGCAAGTGTTCTTCCCAGCTGGAACTGAACACTGCAATGTTATCCAGGTATGCGGCACTGAAATCCTCCAGTCCAGCCAACACCTGGTTGACCAACCTCTGAAAGGTGGCAGGGGCATTCTTCAACCCAAAGGGCATCACCCGGAACTGGCAATGTCCTTCTGGGGTTGAGAACGCTGAGCTCTCCTTGGCCCCATCGGTTAAGGCAATCTGCCAGTCCCCAGACGTTAAATCAAACGTGCTGAGGAACTTGGCAGCTCCCAACCGATCAATGAGCTCATCAGCTCTGGGGATGGGGTGCGCGTCAGTCCTGGTGACGGCATTGAGCCCACGGTAGTCTACACAAAACCGCAGTTCTGGAGTGGCACCGGGTGCAGCAGCCTTTGGGACCAAAACCACTGGGCTGGCCCAAGGACTGTTGGAGGGCTCGATCACCCCTAACGCCAACATCTTCAAGACCTCCTCTTTGATGCTGGCCCTGACCCGGTCAGTCAACCTGTAAATCTTGTGCTTCACAGGAGGGCTGTCACCGGTGTCCACGTCATGGGTACACCAGTGAGTAACACCTGGGGTCAGAGAGAACAGTGGGGCAAACTGTCCCAACAACTGGTGACAGTCGCTCTGCTGCTCTGGGGTCAGTGTCGGGGAGAGGGTCACACCTTCCACTGACCCATCGTGCTCCTTGGTAGACAGGAGGTCAGGGAGAGGTTCACTCTCCTCTTCCACCCCATCATCTGTCGCCAAGAGCATGCTCACTTCGGACCTCTCGAAGTGGGGCTTGAGGCGGTTCACATGCAGGACCCTCAAAGGGTTCCTTGGAGTCCGCAAATCCACCAGGTAGGTGACATCACTTTTGCGCTCCATCACCTCAAACGGCCCAGTCCACTTGTCCTACAAGACACAAGGTTCCACAAGGGCCATGACCCACACTTTTTGCCCAGGTTGAAATTCGACCAGACTGGCATTCTGGTCATACCACTTCTTCATTTCTTCCTGATTTGCTTCTAGGTTCGCCTTAGCGAGTGTCCTGAAGCGGGCAGTTTGGTTTCTGAAGGCCAGCATGTAACTAAACACATCCTGGGAGTTTTCCTGGGAGATGCCTCCCAGCCTTCCTTCACCAAACTCAGTGGTCCTCTCACAGGATGACCATACAGAAGCTCAAAGGGACTGAACCCAAGAGACTTCTGTGGCACCTCCCTGTATGCAAAGAGAAGGCATGGCAAGAGGACGTGCCACTTACGCCTCATGGGTTCTGTTAGACCGTTAATCATGCCCTTCAAGGTCTGGTTGAATCTCTCCACCAGACCGTTACCTTGTGGGTGGGTAAGGAGTGGTGAACTTGTAGGTTACACCACACTCCTTCCACAGGGATGTCATATACTTGGATATGAAATTGGTCCCCCTGTGAGAAACCACCTTTCTGGGGAACCCCACGCGGGAAAAGATCCCCATTAACGCCCGGCCCACCACTGGCGCTGTCGTCCTGAGGGATTGCCTCCGGGTACCGGGTGGCATGGTCCACCAAGACCAGGATGTACCTGTTGCCCATGGCTGTCTTGGGATCCAGTGGCCCCACAATGTCCATCCCTACCCTTTCAAAGGGCGTTCCAACAACTGGGAAAGGTTGGAGAGGAGCTTTGACCTTCCTCCCTCTCTTACCACTTGCCTGGCAAGTTTAGCAAGACCTGCAATGTCCATCTGACTGCCTTCGCATTTGGGGCCAGAAGAAGGGGGTGATAAGCCTGTCAAAGGTCTTGTCCCGCCCCAAATGTCCTGCCAAAGGCACGTCATGAGCCAGACCCAGTAGGAAGGTCCTGAAGCGCTGGGGTACCACCAGCAGACGGGCTGATCCAGGCTCAGCGACCTTAGGCTCACTATACAGGCGACCATTCTCCCAGTAGATCCAATGTGATCCAGACTGATCACCAGCTGCCTGGTCTGCAGCCTGCCGCCGCAGACCCTCTAGAGAAGGGCATTCTTTCTGCTCCCTGCAGAATTCCTCCCTGGTGGGACCCCCTTCTTGCTGCCAATGGGTCAGCTCAGATGTCCCCCAGTTCAGCTACCTGGTCCCCTGTAGGCACTGAGGCGTCCCCCTCAAGGTCCGCCTCCTCCCGGTCCATGGGAACTTCAGGGGCCGGTTTCCCGCGCCCCTTGCCCTTTCTCTTGGCAGGGACTTGGGCCACTGTTTCAGGCTCCAAGTCCTTCTGATCACCCTTCCTGGCTGCCATTGACTGAGAGGACACGCATGCCCACACTGGCAACCCAAGCATCTCCAAGTGAGACCTGAGCTCAACATCCTTCCACAAGGACTGCTCCAGGTCGTTACCTAGCAGACAATCTACAGGCATGGTAGGGCTCACAACCACCCTCAAGGGACCTGAGACCCCCCCCCCACTCAAAGGGAACCTGCACCACCATACACTGGCGCTCCGAGTTGTCCACAGCAACTACTTGGTGGAATGCCCCTGGGACTACCTGCTCCTCAGAGACCAGGTGACACCGGACTGAGGTCACACTGGCTCCAGTATCTCTGAGAGCCTCTACCCTTTTCCCATTGATGGTCACCCAGGTGCTGTATTTCTTTGTGTTAGGGGGCACCTGGTTTCCTGGGACCATCTCACTGTCCCCTAGTGAGACGAGGGTCATTTCTGCGGGATCCCCACCCTCCTGTGGGTACCCCTCCTCCCCAAGCGCTACACTAGCCAACACCTTGGACTACCCACCAGTGGGTGGCTGTGCCCCCTTTGGGCACTTGGGGTCCCCCTTCATGTGACCCACCTGGTCACATGCAAAACACTTGCGGGGGCCGGTCTCAGCCGGCTTTCCTGAAGAGACCAATGCTTTCTTATCTCCTGGGGGATGGGAACCTTTATCCTGGGTGTTAGTTTGGGGCCCTTTAGAGAACTCCTGCACTTTACCCTTGTCCCCCCCCAATTTTCTGCTGGGGACCCTGCCCACCTTTGGCTGAGTCTCCCCCAAATGCTTTCTTGTGGACCCGGGTACTCACCCAGCGGTCCGCCTCCATAGCAAGCTTCCTGGGGTCAGTTAGCTTACTATCAACCTAGTGCTGGCGCAGATCTGCAAAACAGACTAGACAAGTGCTCCCATGCAATCAAATTGTAGAGCCCCTGAAAATCTGTTACATTACTGCCCTTCACCCAGCCATCCAGTGACCTGCAAAACGAATCTACACATTCCAACCAAGTGTTGGCATCAGACTTCTTACTGGACCTAAACTGATCCCTGTACTTTTCAGGAGTGAGACCATACTTAGTGAGAAGGGCCTCCTTCATGTCAGCATAGGTGAGGTTACACCCCTTACCCAAAGCTATCAAAGTATCCCTTGCTTCTTCTGGAAAAAGAGGCCACAATCCTGCTCCCCAATTCTCAGGGACCCCATTCATGTGCATCACTGCCTCATAACCCTGAAACCACCTTTGTATGTCATCCCCCTTCTTGAATTCCTTGCCTACATTCTTAGGGATGTGCACAATTCTGTCTGCCTGCCCTGACGGGTTGCTGCCACCATCTGAGCCAGATCTACTCCTCTGATCCAGCTCCTTTATCCTAATCTCATGGTCTAGCATCATCCTTTTCTCCTCCATGGCTAACTTAAGCTTCTCTAGTTCCATAGCAACTCTCCTTGCTTCCCGCCTGTCCTCCAGCTCCTCCGGGGACAAACTGCTGCTTCCTGGTTTAGAGGGTGCCCCCCCCTCTCCCAAAAGCACATCCACCCCTGGAATAGGCTCCTCCGCCTCCAGGCTAAGATCCCCAGACTGCCCACTGGCATGTCTGGCTGCTACCCAGGCCCTCAGCGCCTTTTGTAGCTCTTCTTTCCTGGTGAGGCCCCTGCTTTGGACTTTGAGGTTCTTGCAGATAGCCTTCAATTCCTTCACATTGTAGGTTTCTAACCTCTCCTCCTCAAAAGCCACTTCCAAGGATGCAACAGATGATGCAATTGATTGAGGCATGTTGTACTGGAAAGTTCAAGTTCAAAACCAATGGAAAGGCAAAAATAGACCCAAAAAAACCAGTATGTGGTACGTAATGGTCTGCGATATGGTAGTAGTGCACACCAATCATTAAGTCAAGTGCAAACACAAGTCCTATCCTCACCGCTGACAACCAATGTTAGAAATGGGGGTCTGTAGTTGGCAGAGGTAAGTACATTTGTCCAAGTAGGGACCCTTCTTCCTAGTCAGGATAAGGGAGTTACACTCCTAAAATAACCCCTGCTCACCCCCTTGGTAGCTTGGCACGAGCAGTCAGGCTTATCTTAGAGGCAATGTGTAAAGCATTTGCACATAACCAACAGTAATACAGTGTAAGCACTACAAAAGGACACCACACCAGTTTAGAAAAATATCCAATATTTTTATATACTTAAGACAAGACCAAAAACGATAAATAATCCACAATACAGTACTTGAAAAATAGATACTTTGAAAGAGGTCTTCTAAACTGCAGAAATACCTCAAAAACACAGTCCGTACGTGTCGGTAGCTCCGTCCGGGGCTACCGCGAGGCTGAAAACAACAGAGTCGAACAGTTCCAGCCGACCGTGTTGATATGGGCCAGCAAAAGCGTGAACAGACTCGGTAACAGTACCTTTCTCGTTGTTGCTTACACGGGCGTGCGAGCCGGTCGTGGCAACCGTCGCAGTTGCATGGCAAAAATGGAAGTGGTGCAGGGCGCGGTGTCCTCTTGATGCGGTGCAGGCAGCGGCCCGGTGACGATCGTCCAGACGGCGTCGGTGAGACCAAGGCTTACGGTGCAGGGCGAGACTGGGCTCGATGCGGTGCTGGCAGGTTGCGGTGCAGACGACAGAGCCGGTTGGCGGGAGCTGGCGTTGTTCGACCCAGACGGCTGTGTGGGACGAGGCGGTGTGTCGTGAAACTTTACGAGCGATGCCCCCAACCACGATGCGGTCACCGGTGTCGAGTCAGCAGCAGCGACAGTGTCGGTGAGACCAGGATGGCGAAGTGAAGCAAGGCGGTGAGGACTGCGCTGCCCACAGGTCACGGTGCAAGCAGCGGCTCGGTGGCAACGGCAGTCGTAGTCGGTGAGACCTGGGTTGCTGTGTGAGATGCGGACGGGGCGGTCTGCGATGCCGTCAGGACACAGAGCTAGCGACTGAGTCGGTGACTGAGTCAGTTGCAGTTCCCTTCTCTGTGGCAACGGAAACAGCGGTTCCAGAAGCGGTACCCAGAGGTTGGTGAAGTCTTTACAGTCCCTGAGACTTCAGAACAGGAGGCCAGCTCGATTTCAGTCCCTTGGAGATACTCAGCACGAGTAAAGAAAGTTCAGTCCAGTCCTTTCCTTTCACTGCCCAAGGCAGAAGCAGCAACTGTAGGCCAACCCAACAAAGCAACAACACAGCAAAGGGGCAGTACTCCTGGCAGCTCTTCTTCTTGGCAGGTTCCTTGATTCCAGCGAGTTCTAAAGTTCAGGGGTTTGGGCACCATTTTTTATAGCGCAAAATCCTTTGTTCTCTCAGGCAGAGTGTGTCTGTGCCCAGCCAGAACCAGTTCTGCCCTCTCTGGTGTAGCTTCCTGGCAGGAGGTGGAGACGGCATTGTCAGAGGCAGGCCAGGCCCATTCAGGTGCAAGGAAATCTCCTCCCCCTACTCCAAATGCAGCCCAGGTCTATTCAGCCCTTTCCTGACCCACCTAGACTATCCGGAGCCACTCCTGCTCCCCAGCCCCGGTCATCCAAAACCCAGACGGTCAATTCACAAACCCAGCAGAGGCCTGCTGGATGGCTGAGCAAGAAAATACCTAATTTCTAAAAGTGGTATTTTCAAACAGAATGTAAAAAACACCTTCACTAAAAGATGCATCTTTAGATTCTGAGTTCATGCATACTAAACTTTATTTTCCTACCTAGTTCCCAGGGCCAGTTATGTTTATAAGATGTTATAAACAAATTCCCCATTCTGTCCTATGGCGAACAGGTAGCCTTGCAATAGTGAAAAACGAAATTGGCAGTAATTCACTATCAGGACATGCCACACACATCAGGGCATGTCCTACCTTTCACATACACTGCACCCTGCCCACTGGGGTACCTTGGGCCTACCTTAGGGGGTGACTGAAATGTAAGAAAAGGGAAGGTTAGGGCCTGGCAAGTGGGTGCACTTGCCAAGTCGACATGGCAGTCCCAGACTGCACACAGGCTCTGCAATGGCAGGCCAGAGTTACATTTACGGGCTGCTTGTGTGGGTGGCACAATCCAGTGCTGCAGCCACTAACAGCATTTGATTTACAGGCCCTGGCACACTCAGTGCACTTTGCTAGGGACTGACACAAATCAAATAGGCCAATCATGGAAACACCAATCCATAACACATCCTTGCCTGTCGCGGGTACTTGACCCACCCACACGAGTGAGGTACCATTTTTATCGGGAGACCTGGGGGAATGCTGTGTAGTAGAAAATTTGTGGATCCACGCAGATTCCAGAACTTTCCCACACAGAAATTTGAGAAAAAAGTGATTTTTTCAAATAAATTTGAGGTTTGCAGGGGATTCTGGGTAGAAAAATGTTGGGGACCCACTTAAGCCATACCTTGCTGGACTCCCCCGGGTGTCTAGTTTTCAGAAATGTGTGGGTTTGGTAGGTTTCCATAGATGGCCGCTGAGCCCGGGGCCAAAAACTCATGGGACCCCCCTTTCAAAACCAGGTTGTTTTGTGATAGGTAATTTTGATGTCGCCTCAATAGGATTTGGGCCCTTGCCCCACCCACACAAGTGAGGTACCAATTTTCTCGGAAGACTTTGGGGAATGCGGGGTGGGTGGAAGTTTGTGGATCCACGCAGATTCCAGAACTTTCCAACACAGAAATGTGGGGAAAATGGGGTTTTCTTTTTACAAATTTTTAGGTTTGCAAGGGATTCTGGGTAATAGAACCTGGTGAGAGCCAGTCAAGTCACCCCATCCTGGATTCCCCTGGGTGTCTAGTTTGCTAGGTATAGGTTTGCTAGGTTTTCTTAGGTGCCGGCAGAGCTAGGGTTCAAAATCTACAGCTAGGCACTTTACAAAAAAAGGGCCAGTTTTCACTGTAAAAATAAAGTGTGTCCACGTTGCGTTTTGAGCCGTTTCCTGTCGCGGGCACTAGGCCCACCCACACAAGTGAGGTACCATTTTTATCGGGAGACTTAGGGTAACAATTGTAGAGCAACTGTTATTACCCATTGACTTGCGATGCATTTCTGACTTGCAAATGAAAGACAATGTGTAAAAAATAAGTCATTTTGAAAAATGACCTATAATTCTCATGCTAGTATGGGTACTCACAATTTCGGAAATGTGCAAATATTTACTGTTTCTAAACTCTATATTTTGTTCCAATTTCATAAATACATAGGTATCTTTCATACCGGTTTTTCCATGTATATATTTTCCCCAAATTAATTGCTATATACCCGGTACATAATAAAAAACCATCGCAAGACGCTGCTCAATTATTGGCTCTGGGTTCGTCGGGTTCTTGGTGAACCTACAAGTCCTATATATCCCCACAACCAGAAAGGTCCAGCGGATGTAACGGTATATTGCTTTCAAACAGCTGTCATAATTAGAATAAGTTCCAGGTGAAAACGTTGACACAAATGGCTGTTTTTTTCAACTAATTTTCAATTTCTCCTATATTCAACGGTTAGTTTCTATAAAGAAACCTTGAAAGATCTACACAAATGACCCCTTGCTGAATTCAGTATTTTGTCTACTTTTCTAAAATGTATAGCTTTCCAGGATCCATTATTGCTTTCATACCCATTTCTACCATTAACTGGAAAGAGGTTGAAAGCAAAAAATAGCAAAAATAGGCTATGTCCCAGAAAAATGCCAAAACTAAAAAATGTTGGTTTTCTGACAAGTCTGCTTGTCCCTGAAAGCTGGGAAGATGGTGATTTCAGCACCACAACCCCTTTTTTGATACCATTTGCAGGGAAAAAACCAGACGCCCTTTTTTCCAAAAAAAACCAAACAAAATGTACCTGTATTTTGGCTAATTTCTGGGTCCCCCTCCAGGGGAATCCACAAACCCTGGGTACTTTTAGAACCCCCATGATGTTGGAAAAAAAGGACGCAAATTTGGCGTGGATATCTTATGTGGTCAAAAAGTTACAGGGGCCTAAGCGCGAACTACCCCAAATAGCCCAAAAAAAAAAAAAAGGCTTAGCACAAGGGGGGAGAAGCCCTAGCAGCGAAGGGGTTAAAGATGCCCCCTCTTAAACCTGTGGATCTCAAAGGCACACTGGTGCCCAAGCATTCAGTTGTGTTCAGTCCTAAATGTATTACGGAAGTTGCCAATCACAGCCATCCTGAATAGTCTGTCAGATGACAAAAAGTAGTCTGGAACAGCTGGTAAAACCTGAACCACTGTATCTCAAATGGCAATATAGCCAAGGAGACAGCTGGCATTTACCAATTTAAGAGCAATGGTCATGGAGGAGTATATACTTTTGTCTAAAGTCTTGATTTCTTTGGACCCACGATCAGGAGGAGTGGTAGGGAAAGTGTTTCGATTAATCCTGCTGGTGGACGCTGGACCACCAGGTTCTCCAGAATGGGGTGTTGCGTTTGGAAGGCAGGGTCATCAGGCGCAGGGCAATCGGTCTATTGATTGGCAGTACGAAACAGGGCTTGGCCCAAAATAGATGTGACTAAGTGCTTCATTGATGGGTAACATTGGCTCAGTGGGAGCCTTGCCAGTTTGCAATACTTCAGTGAATACATTAGTTTTAACTTTCCATGGTTGGGAGTTGTAAGTCCAGTACTTCAGCTGCCCTTTGCATCACAACAGCGAAAGTAGCACTTTCCGTGTAAGCAAGACCTTGGGGAAGGAGATAAAGTGATATTTCCCTTGCATACTGTACAATTGGAGAGGAAAGTTCTGGTCTAAAGACCACGGAGAAGGTCCAAATCACACTGAAGGTGCAAAAATAAAGAAACTGACAACCCACATGGGTGGTGTTTTTGTGCAGGTAGGCACATTACTTCCAGAAAACAAAACATCAGCTAGGAGCCACACAACACCACCTATCATCACGCAGAGGAACTGCTTTAAAGTTTCCAGATCCAATCTGATGCCTGGGGAGTCAATCTGAAGAATCTGCAGTTAGAAATATCCGTAAGAAATGGTATTTTGAGTTGGCCCACAAAACTGCACTATAATTTAGTAGCACTTTGTGACTTACTCCCATTTTTTTAACCAAGTTTAACAAAGATTGTTTGGGTACATGATTTGCCTTCAAAATAAAATCACCAAACTTGCTTCCATTCTTCTGCACGTATTTGCATATAAAATAACATACTGAGACACAAACAGCAACAATTTGTTATGACTTGACAAAATGTTTAATGTTTTATATCAGAACCGATGTCATTAATGCAAGCTGAGCTTATAGATCATTTCCTTAGAATGCACTCCCCAATAGTAAAGACTTTGTATTAATGAACCATATATACTGTTTTGAACATCCATGTGGATGAACAGCCTGCCTTAAATAATCCATGTAGACTAGTTGTCCTTGACCCCAGGTATGTGATATGGGGCCTTTACATGGGGGAATTGTGCTGTGACCTGGGATGTGCGCATGGTCTCATTGAGGGGTATCGTAAGGGAGCAAGATCCGAGCGACATCCTATGTACAACGCCAATGCTTCCTAAATGCTTGTGATGTACCCTCCGATGATTCCTAAACTTGGGCGGATGAAAACATTAATATTTTGCTTCATATTTCATTGAAATGGACAATAAAGTTAGTTATAAAACCATCCTAGCCCCGTATAAAACGTGTTCAAGAGCTGAAATTAGGATGGGGGCTTTGGGAAGTCTTTGGCACCAAAGCACAATCCTAGGAACCCCACCAGTACTGATAAACTAGCAGAACCTAGAGTGAGACAAGCTCAACTTCCAAATGCAAGACCCAGCAACCTAACTAACACTTGGCTCCAGAAGCCTAACCAACACCAGGTCACACACACACACACACCAGGTCACACACACACACACACACACCAGGTCACACACACACACACACACACACCAGGTCACACACACACACCAGGTCTCACACACACACCAGGTCTCACACACACACACACCAGGTCTCACACACACACCAGGTCTCACATACACACACACCCCAGGTCACACACACACCCCAGGTCACACACACACACACCAGGTCTCACACACACACCAGGTCTCACACACACCAGGTCTCACATACACACACACCCCAGGTCTCACACACCCCAGGTCACACACACACACACCAGGTCACACACACACACCAGGTCTCACACACACACACACACACACACCAGGTCACACACACCAGGTGTCACACACACACACCAGGTCTCTCACACACACACACACCAGGTCTCTCACACACACACACACCAGGTCTCTCACACACACACACACACCAGGTCTCACACACACACACACACACACACCAGGTCTCACACACTCTCTCACACCAGGTCTCTCACACCAGGTCTCTCACACACACACCAGGTCTCACACACACACACACCAGGTCTCTCACACACACACACCAGGTCTCTCACACACACACACCAGGTCTCACACACACACACACACACACACCAGGTCTCACACACACACCAGGTCTCACACACACACACACACACCAGGTCTCACACACACACACACACACACACACACACCAGGTCTCACACACACACACACACACACACACACACACACACCAGGTCTCACACACACACACACACACACACACACAGGTCTCTCACACACACACACACCAGGTCTCTCTCACACACACACACACCAGGTCTCTCTCACACACACACACCAGGTCTCTCTCACACACACACACCAGGTCTCTTTCACACACACACACACCAGGTCTCTCTCACACACACACACACCAGGTCTCTCTCACACACACACACCAGGTCTCTCACACACACACACACCAGGTCTCTCTCACACACACACACCAGGTCTCTCTCACACACACACACACCAGGTCTCTCTCACACACACACACACCAGGTCTCTCTCACACACACACACCAGGTCTCTCTCTCACACACACACACACACACAACTATTTTCTAAAAATAAATCAGTAACTTTCCTCAAAACGAAGACCCATTTATTAAATTGTTTATTAAGAGCCTCAATTATATAAATGAGATTTTTTTTACAAATGGACTAACTGACACAAAACAGACACCTGACAACAAATATAGGAAGTTAAATATTGGTTTAAAAAACACATAAGGCATCCGCTTATTTACAAAACCTGCCAATAGGCATGGCCGGTTCTTATGGCTTGGCAGTGTACACGGGAGGCAGCACGCGGCGGGAATTTGCCTTGACCCACGGGTGTTCGAGAACACTTTTCAGCGGTAATCTCTGGGCAGGATTGTGGCGCAACAGTCTGGATATCAAATCTTTGGCACCTTCTGAAACGAAGGGTGGGAAATTAAGATCCACCTGTGAAAATATAGAAGAGTGAGACAATTAAGCAATGATTACACAGTCATCTAGTACCAATATAAGGGCAGCAAATAGGAAAGATAGTCCACAGTCTTTACAATTGTGCTAATCGCATAATACGCACTACATTTGATCAGCACAACAAAACCAATAACCGTATAACTTATAATCTGTGTAAAAAAAAAAAACACCATCCTCTGTACAAATTTTCCCTAAAACAAAGTATGAATATAGCACGGCAGCTCACCAAATCCCCTTTTGCTTTGGGCTTCCTTTGCTTAAGAAAGGGCATCCATACCACCATCTGTGCCCACTCTACTCAATACTTCCTTTCCCCCCTGCACAATTTGGCTAGATAATCATTGACTGCACTGCCTGTGCATTAAGACTCCACCCACATGCACTTGCCATTCTGGTATTGGCCACCCGGTCTTGACTGTCCACAAATACACCTCCAACTCTGCATTGCCCCTGCGCTTGTTTCTTGATTGGTTTCTGCTCCACTCTATGTGCACTTGCCTTCAATCCCCCACTGCTACATCACCCACCCCATAACCAGCCTCTCGATTAATTCCACGTATCAACTAGCGAGGCTAGGAAGCATGCAAAATAAATACCACAAATTTAGTTCCTGCTTTTCAGTACATTTTTTAACTAGACTGCACAACAGCCCAAGCACAACTACAGCCTTTCAATAACACAAACTGGCAGAAGCCCTTACATTTTAAAGGCAGGTTTAATAACCAAACTGGAAAATAATGTAGCCCATAAAGGTTATTAATCTCTGCACTGAACAGCAGATTGTTCAAACCCAGGAAAATAAATACAAACTTACAAGGAAGGTGGAAGAAGCTTGAATGTTTGCAGAAAAGTGGCGCTAGAAACTCAAAAGTATCAAGTATGGAGAAAGGATAGTATGAATGGGAACAAACGTAAATGGAAAGAGGGCATTTTCAAAGCACACTGATGCACCAAAAAACACCAAAACAGTTAGTCTACACCAGCCTTATTGAATGATTAGCCTGTGAGCTACTAGTAGCTCTCCAGCTATCTCCAAGTAGCTCTCCTATGGTCAGCCTTCTAAATTAGAGTCTTTTGCTTGGTCGAATTAACATGTATTCCAAAATTGAAAATTGTGTATTCCTAAGGTTACCTTAGGAGAAAAATGTTTGAATTTCCAAAATATATTTAAAGCCGATATTTGAATGATAAATCATGTGGTGCTGGGGAGGATTATTACTCTTATAACCTTGGTGCCAGGGACTTTGCAACTAGGGCAGTTTTGCATTACCCCCATGTAGGCATACCAGATAGATCTAGCCCTTATTTGTATTACTACTGGAACCCTGTCTGATGCACTGATGTGATCACTGCTTACAGTCTTGCTGTAGGGTGGCCAATAATGTAATCTTGTCCGATGTGGTCACCATACAACACTTGGTAGCTCGGGATGATTTTCATTGAACATAAGTAGCTCTTAAAACAGAAAAGCTGGAGAACTCTGGTCTACACAAGAAGCACATTTTGAGAGCAGCTAAATTTGCTGGCCAAGGATTATGGAATTGGGTGGGAGATGTGGAAAAAACATGGTTTCAGACAAATGAAGCAAACTTGCATTTTTACATCTGAAATTAAACCGCCAACAATTCTACAACAGATGATCAGAGCAGGGAGAAGAACTCCCCAAATGTACTGAGACAGAAATGAGCCTATGCATATTGCTATATAAATGCATGGAAGTGGGTCAATGAGAAAGGCTCCAGGTTTATTTAAAATATTTGTTTCGGACTTCTGCCTAAAATGGCAGTATGGTGAAAACTCCTCTGCACTGCTTTATACCTCACAGTCATGCTGAGCATTGAGGATATCATGAGAGTCAAACAGTGGAAGTCACTATCGAGCCTCTGACCCCCTGGACCACAGGGAGGTTGAAGAGCTCGGTGTGTGGTCAGGGATCTGCAGGAGTCAGGACGATGTCTTCCCGAGCTGGTGGCCAAGATGGCAGCTATGATCCTCTGGGGCCATGTGACTTAAGTGTTCAAAGGCCTGAAAAGGCTGGACGATTGGAACTCTGGGTGCATGTTCATCAGGGCTGAGCAGGTCCACACCATTCGTCCTACCCACTGGCAGAGCCAGAGCAAAAGAAATGGGGGGCGTGTAAGAGGCAGCAGAACCAGGCCCAGTGGCTTAAAAAGTCCCAAAGTAGTGGGAAGAACTGGACACCCCCTCCCCAGTTGAACATTCAATGCATGTAGCAGGAAGAATATGCCAGGGAAAACAGGAAATGTGGGGGCTAGACCTCCTTCACACATAAATCAGGAGATCTCAGACTTGGAACCAGGATTGCAGCAGCATAGGATCTTCTACTCAGTGTCTAGGTAAGACTGCCCAGACATTGGGAGTAAATAGGCTCTGGACCACTGAAGCAATATCAATAAAAAATTGCAGAGCAGGGAGCCTCACAGGAGGACCCCATTGGTGGTGCAGAAAAAGGAAAATCCCCTCTGGACATGACTGTTGGGGAGGTCAGTGACATTGAGAGGGATAATGACCCCCTTTAAAGCAACTAGCATTTTGGTGGAAGCAATGGGCGATTATGTTTTGCCTGCACACCGCTTGCAAAATCTATTGTATTTATTACCATTGGCTGGCTCCCACGTGGGTATTGTTTCCTTGCTTCCTATTGGTCAGCAGCTTCTCCTGGGCCCCGGTTTCCTCCTACTCTTCAGATTCTTTGTCCATGCTGTGGAGCTTGGACCAGGGACTGTTTCTGGTGACCAGTGTCCTATCACTGCCCAGCAGGTACTCTTTTTTTTAATTTACTTTTGCGCATCCACGCCCCACCCTCCTCCTACTCTCTATAGCATTTTGACCCACCCCCAAAAGTCTACACCCTCCTTCGCTTGCCCCTTTCTCTCCTCAAAATCTGTCTATAATCAAGGAGGGGGGACAATCTGCTCCATTTCACGTGTCTCTCCCCACTGCTGTACTGCTTCCTCCATCCTGCCACCACCCCTCACTAGTCAGGCTCTTTTCATCCTTGTGCCTTTCTCCCATCCCTCTGTGCCGTTGTCTTGTTGATGCTATGTTTCTGCTTATTTTCTAGAACACTCACTAAGTTGCCTCTGACCCCCCCCCCCCCTGCAGTGTTTGTTTTCTACAGCTTATTGCAAAAAGCTGATAGGTGGTGAGCTGCTTGTTTCTTTATTTTTGCCTCCCGGTGGCCTCTCCGCACTGACCCCCCCACCACCTTACTTCAAAGATTTTTTAAAGGTTTCCCCTGGTTTCCCTTCGACAGTTTCTTGGTGCTGCCCTAGCTGGTTTTCCACCCTTTACCCCAATGGTATCCTTTAGTAGCCTCACGGCGTGGGCTTGGGTCTTCCAATGCTTACTTCCTATGGCCTTTTATCACTGGGTTCGAGGTGGTGTCCTGTGGCTTCTTTAAATGGCTTCCTGACACTACACTGGGCATGACTGTACAGCCATGAAATCATGCAGGATTTTGTTTTTTAGTTACTCTCAAACAAACACATGTGCACACGGACTTAGATCAACAGCTGCTGTTAAACATGAGCTTGTGCTGCTGAGCAATATGTTAAAAAGCACATTGACATAGCCAATAGACGTCACATAGGTGAAACAGATTGGCTTTGCCATTGGTTGTTTTTAAAGAGCTGCCAAGGAGTACCTAAGCACCTGTCCTTTATATGGACACAAGCAACCTGTGAGGACAGAATATTGCTGTGTGAGCATGGCCACTAGAATTAGGAGATTCTGCAGCTGTGGCGTTTTCTGCATAATTATGGATTTGCTGCATATGCCAAATAATGCATCAGCTGGTACGTCATTTGCAGCTTTTGACCCCCCAAAAATTCTAGCTTAAACAATTCAAATGTTACTATATACAGCTACATACACTGCCGTGCAGTGAAAGGCACTTAGCAAGGGGTGACTGTTTATCTTTAAAGCTGCTTAAGGCTTTGGGTGTCAAGTGAAACACTTGCTCAGTGATAACAGGTAATTATAAAGTTATCCTATCACAAAGTATGCTATATTATGCTGCATAATCTGCCCTTTCTTGCCGTACAACTTAGCTAATCATGCCGCATAATTCATGCAGCCCTGTGTATGAGGGGACCCTGGATACTGATCAGCATAATTCAAGGGATGCACCAGCAGGCGTGATTAATGTCCCCATCCCTTGAAAGGGGAGGGGCTGGTCTAATGAAGGAGGCCCGGCATGCTTAAATTTGGCAAAAAAAAAAAAAAATAGGTGATCTAGAAAGCACCCGAACACTAAAAAAGTGAGGACAGGCGAGGCAATGGGTACACGCATGAAAGAGGACTTGAAAGCATGTCTGGCTGAGTGCAAGTTGGGTCCCAAAAAGTAGCTGGCTCAGGGAATGGCCTCACTGTGGGAGGATTTGCACAGAGCCAGTTAGAGCTTATGCACATCTCCTTCATCAACCATGTCGAATCCCAAACTAAGGCAATAACGAGCAAAACAGAAGACTAAGAAAATAGGTCAGAACGCACCATATTTGACAAAATTTAAATGGACAATTACATGCACTACAAACAGATCAGAGTTGATCTTACTGAAACTGAGGAATAACTTTTACGAGAAGGGGGGGAAGAGGGCATATTGCTTGGAAGAAATCTGCAGTTTCAGCAAGTCATAGAACACACAGGATGGGAATGGCTACATGGGCAAAAGAAAGTGAGCAGCAGTCAACTTTTCTTGAATATTTTTAGGTCTCGCCTAGGCAGCGCGCATGCGCTGCTCTAGGAGATGACCTTTAGAAATTGGTCAGCTCTTTTCTAGCACTCGTGCTGGCATCCAACTTGCGGGAGCGAGCAGCGGCGCACAGGGGCCATCTGTTTTCAATTAGCGTGGCCGCGCGCTTGCTCCTCCACTGCCCGTCTCACCCTCGCTCTCCCTTGTCAACTTGTTTGGCCGCGCTTGTTCTTTGTGAAGCGTGCCCTCTAGTGCCTCAAAGATGAATTAACAAACCGCAAGTTCCTTCAGCGTGCACCTCTTCGTGTGCGATACACCTAAATGCGATGTTCTACACTATTTTACCAGGCACACTCACATGGCCTAATTTTGGAAGATACTAGTTTTGTTTTGTAAACCACGTCAAATTGATGTTAACACCATCCTGTTTTAATTCAGTTTATAATTTGTTCCTCGAGTTTAGGAGTTTTGGTTGTTTTTACATTCAGTTGTCGTACAGGGCGTGGGCATTGTGAATATGTTATACCACCGTGCAAGACTTTCGCTTATGTGAATGTCTGAACAAGAACACACAAGGGGAAAACATTCATTGCATTGTGTACGGTGAGATAAAAATTCATCGACAGCATGTTGCACCCCCCCCGACAACGCTTTACAAGGGGTTGAACCCAAGAATCACGCCTCCAGCAGAAGTTGCGTTATAGCACACTTTCAATAGAAAAGTTCGAGGGGCATAGCTAATAATGATGCAGCAGGCACAGGGCCGTGAGGGAGGGGCGTGCACCCTAATTAGTGATGTTATTTACTTTTCAGCATAGGAATAGGGGGATATTCTCGAAGATCATTAGGACCCCTGCCTGGTGCCCTTCATACGTCATAGGAAATATCCGCTTTAAGAGCCAACGATTCGGCGGAAAAAGAATGAATAATGTTACAATAATTTTTTTTTTTTAAAAAGACATTTTAACCATCATGATATCACCCAGTAGCTGGCGTCTTTGTAGGAATATGCTCTACATACACAGACACGTAGCGAGTAAGAGCAAAGGAAAAGGCACTATACATTAAATATTCCTCGTTAATACCCGTCCGAACACATTCATTTTTTCTACCCCCAAGCAAAAGTTCTGAAAAATGTAACGGAGGTTCTTCTGAAAAGATGCCAAGGATTAACAAGCATTTGCAATGCAATAGGTCTCGCAGGTACGCAAGTTTGAGCTATTGGCATTGTAAATGGCTATGCCTTTTATTTTGGTATTGGTTTTTAAAACAAATAAAAGACTGTCATTTACAATGGCATTAGCTTAAACTCGCGTAAATGCGAGACCTATTGCATTGCAAATGCTTGTTAACAATTATCTTTGCTCTACGGACAAAGAGGGAGCAGCAGCTTGCATGAAGGACAGTAATAGGCCAACCTTCTCTTCTAGTAACCTAGAGGAATCTAAGAACCTCATTGAGGTTTCTGAAGAATGCAGAACAGGAAAATATTAATCTGAACAAAACTATGGGCCCAATTCGGCTAACTACATTGTTCTACAAGGCCTTCCTCCTTCAGTTAGAGAAAACGTATACTTCCCTGTTCAATATCTTCACACAACTGGATGGCCCTTTCTGCTCTATGCAGAAAGCGGGCATCACCTGTATTCATAATATAAGGAAAAACGTGTAGAACTGCAAGTCGTTTAGGCAGATAGCACTTCTGAAAACACGTCAATTTTTTTTTACCAAATCCTGGCAAACATACTACACAAGTGGGGGATAGGAGTTCACTTGCCCAGACATTGTGAAGTACCATTAAGGGGTACCCCTTAAGGTTGCAATAGGATGGTCAATGTCAAAGTTTGAAAAGAATGGTGCATCAGAAAGTGAGGAAGATTATAGGAAGCAGGGTTATGCCACTGAGTGACTTGGCGTGGCTGGCAAAATCCCAGAAACCTATAAACAGGAGCACTCACTCCATATAGAGTCGGCTCACAAGATAATGAATGAATGGTATATCAAGCTTGAGACTGCGCCATAATCATCCCATGTGATCAGATATCTGGCAGTAAAGTAAAAATACAAGAGGCACATATGGTGGTGACTGACATGGCTCGAGACCTCATTCCGGAACTCTGGGACCGAAAGGGTGTTGGGGTACCTTGCATGCTGCTGTTAGGAGTTGTCACAGCAGTCTTTGGATTGAATCAGACACAAAGAGGACACTTGACAAATGACGGGAGAGGCGTAGATACGCCTTGCCCTGGCAGGAAAACATCCCTCTGAGCATAGCACAGTGAGTTCATAAAATGAATCAACTACTTGCAAATGGTAAGCTAAGGCATGATCTCAAAGGAAATTCAGGAGGATGTGCAGCCCCTTCGCACATGTAGTGCACAGAGTACCTAATTTTCACTGCCTAGACTGAGAACACCCTGCCTCCTAAGGGCATGTTCGCCTCTGCACCCATGTTGGTAATACAGAGTAGGTGCAGAGGCAAAAATATCCACTCATTTGCAAAGGCCACACCTCCCATGCAAATGAGGGAACACCCTCTTGATAGCACTATATGTACGACAGTGCCATCTGCATTAAAGAAGCGTCTGTAGCCCATTCTGTAATACCAAAGAGCCCTGAGGGTGCAAACTCCCATTGCGTCCAAGAGCACTTCTGTAATATGGTCGCTGGTAATCATAGATAAAACCGCTACTAATATTCAAAGGCAATTATTTCCTCTTAGAACCTGTTGTGTTAAGAACAGAATGACAATATAAAAAAGCACGAGTCATGCAGATCAAATGTAAAAAAAAGTTATTTAATGGTGCTATGAAAAGTGAACACCTTGAGATGGTCAACCCTCACAAATATCTGTGATTGGTATTTAAAAAACCCACACATTTCCAGGAGCCCAACCGATTTTTCCTTGATCGTAGTATTCTTTTTGAGGTCACTTGGTTTTAATTACCACTATGGCGTTCGGAGACCATTCCATAAAGCTGGGTTGATCTTGGGAGAAATTTTTGCTCTCAAAGAATTTGAAGGCTGAGCATTTTGTCAAGCTCGAAGATTGCTACCCTGTGTTGAGCAAGGCGATTCACCTTGAACTAGGGCGGAGCTCATTGCACATTAAACGAGAGGTTGCATGTATTAATTTCTTTACATCTTTTTTTTATAATTCTTTTTTATTGAAACCAAGGCATGACATGAAACAAGCATTGAAAATGCAATAGGTCTCGCATTTGATTAAGTTAAAGCCATTTGCTTTGCTAATGGTATTATATTCTAGCTTTGTACTATTTAGTGTATATTTGTGATATGTGCATATATTTGCATATATTTGCTCTCCCCTCGCCCCTTTCGTCCGCCTCATGCTATTGTAATACTCACTATACGAAATTAACAAATACTATTCTTCTATTTATTCACCTCCGAAATCTGAAACACTGCTCTTTTCCTACTAACGCTATGCTTTAAACTACTACACAGCTAACAAAACAATTCTAACTACATAGAACTACAACATATCACAAATATACACTAAATAATGCAAAGCTAGAATACAATACCATTAGCAAAGCAAATGGCTTTAACTTAATCAAAGGTGAGACCTATTGCATTTTCAATGCTTTTTTTTGTAATCACGGCCTAGGCGTAGAAAAACGTTCCACTTGTTATTAATGTGAACCCGATATGCCCTTTCGTAAGGCTCTGAAAACTCATCTATTTCAGCATTAGGGTATCTTTTATTTTGCTCCCTTTGGTCCTTCTTAATGCTAGGCAGTACACCCTTGGGCATTTGTGCACTCTGTTGCCTGTTTTTTCAGCCATACGGAGATTTGTTGGGGTGTACAGGATAATGAACCTAGACCAGGATTTGAGCCTGGTTCCCTAAGGTGCATGGTCGGAAGCATGGCCATTATGCGATATCGCCTTTCGTGAAAGCGGGGCTCGAGTTTCCAAGAGGACCTCAACTTAAGCCACGCCTCTTGAGTTTTCAGTGGCTCACCCACCTCTATAATTTAAAACGTATTTATGTTAAACCTTATTATATCATTCCTGAAGCTCTTCTAAAGAGGAGGGCTGGGAGCGTCTGCTACCTAGGGTACAAATTACGCACTTTGTCAGTCATTACTCTCCCTAGAACTAAAAGTGTTTTGTCACTATAATGCTTAGAAGTACAGCGTAACTGAGAACCCTGCTAATATATAACACTAAAACGACACCCCCCCTCTTTGCCAAAACAGCAATATGTGGAAATAAAGGGAAAGAAGGTGGCTCACTTAAGATACCAGCAAACAATTCCTGAACCGCTGCTGCTCATTGGTCTTTTTCCCCTGGCTCCTATTGTTCAGCTTGACTACAAAACGCACCATTGCATGGTGGGATATGTAGTGCTATGTTGCATTATTTACTAAACGGCATAGTCTAGGCAGAAAGAACGTGACTGAAATAACCGCACCGACCGATTGCTCCACAGATTCTAATAACAGTTTACTTGTCCTCTTAATTTCAGCCAGGAAAAAAAATGACGAGTGGAAAAAAAATGAACCACAGTTTCGCGCAAGGTCGAGTAATATCCGCCTAGTTCCTCAGGAGAATCAAGTTGTGATTTTTGAAAGGCCGAGCGTGCCCCAATGTAAAGCCAGGTGTTTTGGGTTTGTTGTAATCCCGGACGAGGTTAGCTTTTCACCTCCCTTTCCAGGTCTCTGTTTGATAACCATCCCTGCGCCTTTCGAGGGCCGTGCACCCGCCTGTCGGTGACCAGTTAGAAACTGCTCAAACCTAGAATTCGCTTTACTAACCGTGTACCTTGTGTTCCTGCCTGAACAGAAGTTCGCTCATCTAAGCGTCTCCGCTCACCTGTGAAGTGGCATTTGTGCAGCTGCCGTGCAGCCGCCTGTCGGTGACCAGTTAGAAGCTCGCATGCACGAGCGAGCACGTACACTACCATCTCCTTTAAGCAGTTTGTATCTCTGTATCTCACTTTGTATTTGCTCTGCATTCTGTCAATCATCTGTCTCTTTTGCTTTCCCTCCATGATGTGCGACAGGAAGATGTGCTCACTGTTACGCAATACTAAAAAGTGCCTTCAACCAACATTAAGGGGATGGTTACGGTCATCTTATTAAAAATGATTATCTTTCTCAGTGTGTGGGATCCACAGGATGCAACGGAAATTTGCTGAAAGATCATACCGAGCACGCTGCCCGCAGCAGCAGATGTAGGTGCTGGCAATAAACAAAAATATGAAATAAATGCAGATTGCTTGTCAATCAAAAGCTCCTGATGCCAGACGCCTGTCGAGGATGGCCACACTGACTTGACACAAGTTACTACTTGTGTAACGATATATCTGTAAGAGACATTAGTTAGTGATGGATTCCTTACCTTAGAATATCCCCAGGCGTCAGACTGGATCCGGAAAGTTTTTTTCGTCAGCAGTACCCCTGCGCGTCAGTAGGTGGCGTCGTGCGGCTCCGCGTTCGTCGCTGGCGTCGTAAGCGCCGAGATGACGTCACGGAGACTACTTAGGCGCCACCAATGCGCGCCGTCAGTTCTGTACACGACTTTCCGCGCCAGGAACGCAGAGCCATGCAAGAAACTGACCACTGGTGCCATGAAACTAGGGCCCTGAAAGGGATGACAACCCTAGAATCAGTTTGCAGAACGGGAGGATGGGTGGGCGGTAGTGAATCTATCACTAACTAATGTCTCTTACAGATATATCGTTACACAAGTAGTAACTTGTGCATCTGAAAGAGACACGTTAGTGATAGATTCCTTACCTTAGAATAGATACCCCAGCAATACCAACCCCGGTGGTGGGTCTGCGAATAGATTACACCAAAAAGTCACGGAGAATAGAACGGCCAAAGAAGCCGTCTCTCCGGACTGGACTGTCAAGGCAGTAATGCTTGGTAAATGTGTGCAGCGAGGCCCACGTGGCTGCCTGACAAATATCCTGCAAGGGAACGCCGCGTCCCAAGGCAGTAGAGGCTGCTGTTGCCGTGGTAGAATGGGCACGCAGTCCCAAAGGAGGCTCCTTTTTAGCCAAGGAGTAACACGCTTTGATGCACAAAACAACCCACCGAGAGATGGTGCGTTTGTGCACGGCCCGACCTTTTTTGGCGCCCACGTAGCCAACAAAGAGCTGGTCATCCACCCGGAACTGTTGTGTGCGCTTCAGATAGAACGAGAGTGCACGTTTTGGGTCCAGACGGTGGAGCCTCTCTTCCTCTTTTAAAGGATGCGGAGGCTGAAAGAAGGTGGGCAAAGTGATGATCTGCCCGATGTGGAAGGGCGTTGCAACCTTTGGCAAGAAAGAAGGACGGGTCCTTAAAACCACCTTGTCCGGATGAACGGAAAGGAAAGGAGGATTAGAAGAAAGCCTGGAGCTCACTCACTCTCCTGGCAGAGGTGATAGCTACCAGGAAAGCCGTCTTGAGAGTAAGAAGACGTAAAGGACAGTTATGAAGGGGCTCAAAGGGAGCGCACATCAGATAGGTCAAGACAAGATTTAAGTCCAATTGAGGCATTATGAAAGGCAGGGGAGGAAACGTGTGTGCAATGCCTTTCAGGAAACGGTTAACAACCGGGGACTTAAAGAGAGAAGGCTGATCTGGAAGCCTGAGAAAAGCGGAGATGGCCGAAAGATAACCTTTGATAGTGCCCAGAGCAGAGCCCTGCTGGGCCAAGGAGAGCAGAAACAGAAGGACCTCAGAAAGAGGGGCAGAAAGGGGGTCCACAGACGTAGCTGTGCACCATGCCACAAACTTGTTCCACCTGCAGGCGTATACCGTCTTAGTGTAGGGACGCCTGGCTGCCAGAATGACATCACAGACTTCAGGAGGAAGATCGAAAGCTGTCACTTTCGCCGCTCAATCTCCACGCATGGAGGTGGAGGCTGGACAGGTTCGGGTGGAGGACCGTCCCCTGCTGCTGCGACAGAAGATCCTCCCGAAGAGGCAGTCGGATCGGGGGAGCGATCGCCATGTTGAGTAGCTCGGGATACCAATATCTTCGTGCCCAATCCGGAGCCACAAGGAAGACTTGGGCCCGGGCACGCCGAATCTTCTTCAGCACTCTGGGCAGAAGTGGTATAGGCGGAAAGGCGTACAACAGACCGCAGCTCCACTCGCGACGAAAAGCGTCACCGAGCGAGTGCCGCCTTGGAAATTCCAACGCGCAGAACTGATGACATTGCGCGTTCTCTTTGGTGGCGAATAGATCTAACCAAGGCTCTCCCCACTGCAGAAAGAGACCTTGCGCCACGTTCGAGTTCAGACGTCATTCGTGATCCATCAAGCACCGGCGGCTGAGTTTGTCCGCCCTGGCGTTCAGAGAACCTGCCAGGTGTTGAACCACCAAGGCAATGCCTTGATGTTCCAGCCATGTCCAGAGGTGCAGAGCCTCCCGACATAGGGTCCACGACCCCACCCCGCCCTACTTGTTGCAATACCACATGGCGGTGGTGTTGTCCGTGAACACCTGCACGACACTGCCCCGGACAGAGGGAAGGAATGCCTTCAGTGCAAGTCGGATCGCCCGAAGCTCCAAAGATTGATATGGAGCCGGGACTACGCCGGAGACCAGAGGCCTCTGATCTCCGCCTCTCCTAAGTGGCCACCCCATCCCAGGAGGGACGCATCCGTCACCACTGTGTGCTCCGGTTGGGGGAGGGAGAGGGATCTGCCATTGACCCAATCGCGATTCGTGAGCCACCACCGCAATTGTCGTGCAGTGCCCTCCGAGATCTGGACATGATCTGACAGGTTGCCCGGATGATGTGCACACTGGAACTTCAGGTCCCGCTGCAGAGACCGCATATGCCACCTGGCATGTTGCACTAGCAGAATGCAGGAGGCCATCAGGCCCAGTAGCCGGAGGGTCATCCTGACTGAAACCCGGGATAGAGGCTGAAACATTGGAAATATAGCCTGAATATCCGGGAGTCGCTGCCCGGGAGGATAAACCCGAAACTGTGTCGAATCCAGAACCGGTCCGATGAAGGGGAGCTTCTGAGAGGGATTCCGGTGCGACTTCGGCACGTTGGTGGAGAACCCCAGCAATTGCAGGAGGTTGGCCGTAGTCTGAAGGTGGGCGACGACTGCCTGGGGCGAGCCCGCCTTCAACAGCCAGTCGTCGAGATAGGGTAAGACTGAAACCCCTGATCTGCGCAGATGAGCTGCGACCACCGCCATCACTTTGGTGAACACCCGAGGGGCGCTTGTAAGGCCGAAGGGGAGCACGGCAAACTGAAAATGCTCCCGGCCTACCGTGAACCGCAGGTAACGCCGGTGGGCCAGCAGGACGGGAATGTGAAAATATGCATCCTGCAAGACCAATGCTACCATCCAGGCTCCAGGGTCGAGGGCAGCCAAGACCTGAGCCAGAGTCAACATCTTTAACTTCTCCTTCCGGAGGAAACGATGGGCGTTCCTGAGGTCCAAGATGGGGCGCAGGCCCCCCTTTACCATTTTGGGGACCAGAAAGTAGTGGGAATGACAACCATGTCCTACTTCTGGCCCCGAAACGCGCTCGATGGCCCCCTGGGCCAAGAGGGCTGTGACGTCCTGTCGGAGAAGTGCCAAGTGATCCCCCAACCTGCGGTGGAACTGAGGTTGCATGGCCGGGGGGGACAGACTGGAAGGGGAGGGAGTAACCCCTTCGGACGATTTGCAGCACCCACCCGTCCGAAGTGACAGATCGCCAGTGGGGGAGGTGATGTTGAATCCTGCTGCCCACCGGCGTGGGGCGCACCCGAAAGTGCAGACTAGGAAGGCTTTGAGGCGGATGCTGCGGGAGTTGAGGCGGACCGCACGCTGACCCCCTGTGCCGCCACGTCGGCCACCATGCCTGCGGTTGCGCTGAAGCGCAGGCCTCTGGCTGAACGGACGTGTAGGAGCGCCCCTTTCGTGGCACGAAAAGAACGAAAGGTAGATGTGGCCGGGCGTGTGGTGGAGAGAGGGAACTCTAGACAGCCCCCGAAACCCGTGGACTGCAGCCAGGCGTGTCGCCGCAAGGCCACCGTCGTGGAGATGGCTATCTCCAAAGAGTCCGCGGTGTCCAACCCACACCGAAAGGCGAACTTCGCAGCATCCTTCTCCTCCGCAACAGCTTGGGAAAGTACAGCCCGAACCTTCTCCGGGCATTGGGGCAGAGTTTGCGCCACCGTGTCCCACACAGCGTGAGAATAGCTGCCCAAGAGGCATGCAGTGTGTACTAACCGCAGCCTCAGGCCGGCAGAGGGAAACAACTTTTGGCCAAACTGCTCCAGCATTTTCGATTCCGTAGTTGGCGGAGCGGCAGGGAATGCAGTTTGGGAAGTGGAGGCCTGAATGACCAGGCTCTCCGGTGTCGGAGAAGTTGTCAAAAGGGCAGGGTCACCCGGGGCGGGCGGTGACGCCTGGCCACGTTTTTATCCACAGGGACCCCTGTGGCTGGCCTAGACCAGGTGCCCATCAAAACATCCGTTAAGGCCTCATTGAACGGAAGCAGAGGTTCTATGGAACTTGCCGCCGGCTGAAGCACTTCAGTAAGGAGGTCCTCCGCTTCAACGGCGCCAGGAACGGCGCCGGTCAGCGCCGATTTGGCTCCATGTCCCAATTATGAGGTGGGACGGCGGAACCCAGTGCGGCGCCGGGAACGGAGCCGCCGGAGCCGCTGGCGGAGGACCTAGCGGGGCCGGAGCCGCCGGCGGAGGACCTTGCGGCGCCGGGGCCAGAGCCGCCGCCAGCAGCAGAGTCGGTGGCAAGCAAGAGCCCTCAATAGGGACCGCGGGGCCGGAAGGCGCGTCGGCGGGAGCCCTAGGCCTGAAAAGGCAGCCCATGGCGGCAAGAAACTCTTGCACCTGGGCCGGAGCATCCAACGGACCCGGGTAGGCCGCGGGACTCACAGGCTCCAACGGAGCCGTGGGGGAAGGACCCATGGCCCCCTCGTCCGGAGACCGACGGGGGGGAGGTCGGAGAGCGTACGCGCTTCTTCGACTGTTACTTGTGACGTCTCTTACCCGATTCCGAGGGTGAAGACGTGGACCCCGAGGAGCGATGATGGCTTCGCGGTCGGTCCCTCGAGCGACCCCTGGACCTGGAACGGCGCGGAGACGACTGTCGGCCTCCAGCAGCTTTCGGGACCGCTCCCGCAAAGCCTTCGGAGCCATGGCCAGACAGTCGGAACATGACCGCGCTCCAGACAGTAGAAACAGACGCCATGGGGGGGGGTCAGCCACCGACCTCATACGGCGGCAGGCCCCGCAGGATTTAAACCGAGGAATCCCTACGTGGCACCAGGAGTCAAGATTTAGAAAAGTAGAGACAAAAGTCCCAAAAACAACTAGTCAAAAAGTGACTAAGGTACGTGCCCTAACCGGATCTGCGCTTGCTGGCGCGGAAAAAGAAAGAACTGACGTCAGCGCGCATGGGTGGCGCCCAAGTAGTCTCCGTGACGTCATCTCGGCGCTTACAACGCCAGCGACGAACGCCGAGCCGCACGACGCCACCTACCGACGCGCAGGGGCACTGCTGACGAAAAACTTTCCGGATCCAGTCTGACGCCTGGGGATATTCTAAGGTAAGGAATCTATCACTAACGTGTCTCTTTCAGATTTGCAGATTAAACTGGAATCATCCACAGTCAGTGGGTAAGATGGAAATCTGACATGGATACAGCTACTGTGGGCCAAACCTGGACACCCCTGATTAAAACAGCAAGCGAAGGCTGGTGCTCTGGACAAGGGATGCTTACATACAATCAGTTGTGTTTGATAAATGTGGCGCGTCACACCCTCTGAAACGAGGCACTTCTGTATGAAGGACATGAACCCGGCGGGCTCGGGAAGGTAGAAGAGGGCACTGCATCAAACGTGCGCTCATCTAGCGCCTCCACTGACTCTGGGCGCTTCACGGATCCCGGCTCCGGCCCTCTCTGGATCTTAATCAGCATCTCTGGAACAGGCAGTAATTACTACCCAGGAGGAAGAGGATCTCGGTGAAAAAGATGAAAAGCGCTGATTGCGGCATCACACAGCGCCGGAAATTATGAAAAATCTGAAAATCAATGGCGCGCTTTTACTGAGCGCAGGCCTGTCCACGGAAGGAGACGGGGGTGGCATCCGCGGCGCTGTGCCAAGAAGAGCCCACAGAACCGGCGAACATCGAGATAAACCGCGCTTTTCATATATTCTGTCAGAACGGCTAACAGGTGATGCAGGAGCAGCCTGCTACGTAAAAACACATTCTATACCCACTGAGGCCCTCTCATCCCCACAACCACCTGTCTGCTGGTGATACGCATCACTGATTGTATTACAATCGCCTGGGCACTGCTCCCTGAAGCCAGCATGGCACATCACTGCTTTTTCATCAACAGCTAAGGCTGAATTCTTGGCCTACAGCGTTATGTCCCTGTTAGTGATGTGCGAAATCACATCATGAAAGTTTCACAAAAGCGCGCTTCTGTTGTGAGAGGTGGTTTTCTGGTATCTTGCATAATCTTTTTTTATCCGTACGCAACTCGTGTGTAAAACAAGCGCGGTCCCGAAAGTGAAAGAGGACCCCGCTGCAGCCGGAACATGGGGATCTCTTGTCTTTATGGGGCCATGTGTTTGAAACACATGGCCCCATAAAGATAAGAAAGTGCTTTGCGACAGCAGCAATGCAGGCGAGCCAGTCCGGCTCGCAGGCCAAAGGGCGTCTACAGAAAGCCCTCATTTCCAATGGCAGGCCACCGTTTAGCATAAACGGTGACGCTAGCCAATGGAAATGAGGGGCGGGGCTTAAAGCCCTCTTCTGAAAGTCCTTGTAAGCAATAAATCTCGCCGAGCGTGCTGCGCATGTGCGCAGCAACGCTAGGCGAGACCTAAAAAACAAGTTACACGTACATTGGCAATATAGTCACGATGCAAGTGATACTTAAGACATTGTCATCACAAAGCAATAGTTGCAGACCCCGATTAAACATGTTCTGAACTCGTTTACAATGTCTTCTCTCGGTCTTGGAGGTTCACATATCTCCCCCCTGTAGACATTCCATTGTCCCCAAACTTGCGTCCATTTATTAGGGCACCCCCTGGCTTCATATATTGACTTTACGTGACCATACACCAGTCCATATCTCTACCCCAATCCTCTATACTCTGTGGGTTCTGAGCCCTCCACAATCTCGCGATGTTTCGTTTTGCCACCATCAGCCCCAACGTAACCCATATTCACTCTTTGGAGCCCAGGTCAGTAGGGCCCCACACATTCAGGATGGCCAATTTAATATTGCAATCAATCTTCTGCCCCAGCACCTCTTCCATAAGACTCACTACTGCCTCCCAGTACCTCTGGATAGTCGCACATTCCCAAAGAGTGTGAATAAAGGTACCCTCCTGCCCACATTGCCTTACGCAGCCACCATCTGAGCTATATCCCATACAAACCAAGAGCGGCCCAGACAGATAGGATCGATGAAGGCGTTTCAGCTGCACAAGGCGTAGCCTGGAGGAGATGGCCACCTCGCGAGGGGAAGCTACCGCCGCCAGCCACTCATCGTCATCCAATGCCGCTACATCGTGGTCCCACTTAACCCTCAGGGGAACCAGAGGATCTGCCATGTAGTTGATCAGTTTTTTGTAAATTAGTGATATGGCTTTCTCCGGTAGGTCGCCATCTAACACTATCCTCAAGTGGGGAGGATTCAGGGAGTGCACTGCCTCTAGGGAGAACCGCCAGTAAGGCATGTCTAATTTGGAGGTACCTGAAATGTTCAGATCTAGCCAATTCGTATTCCTGCTGCTTCTGGGGAAAAGGGACCACCTCACCTGACTTCCACAGATCACCCACCCTGGATATGCCTATGAGGTCCCATCGATCGAAGCCCTTGGAGCAAATCAGCCTGCCCAATTTTTCGCTATGCCAGAGTGGTGTGGTCTGTGCGACTTTCCCTTCCCATCCCAAACTTCTGGTAGCCACCCTCCACACCTGTACCGCGTGTCCAGTTGGGCCGGTCAGGGCTGGCTTCAACGACCGCACATAGAGAGCCCCTTCAAAGCTGCCTCCCGGTAAGAGCCATCTATCAATCTGGAAGGTCGGGTTGCCCTGCGGTCTGTACATACATTGATTAATTGCTGCAAGGTGTGAGGCCCAATAATATTTCCTTATATCCGGAAGTCCAATGCCCCAATCGAACCATCCCAACGTGAGCTTGTGTTGCGATACGGGGTGGCTTACTCTCCCACAACAGGTCCCGTATAGTACAATCTATTTCTTTGAAGTACGAGGATTCAACAGGGTGCGGAGTGTTGTGTAAAGCATACACAAACCTGGGAAGGGACATCATTTTAAAGAGGGCCGCACGCTCCAGGAGGGACAGCGGAAGCGATTTCCAATGTAGGACATCAGATTTAAGACGCACCAGAGGCGGCAGGAGATTACGATCGTAAAATCTGGACGGATCTTTGGAAACCCAGATCCCCAGGTATCTGAAGCCGTCAGTAGCTTCCGCTAGCTTAAATCCCCGAGGGAGTGGAGGCTTCTCTCCATAGAGAACATAAAGCACTGATTTGGTCTAATTTATGGAATAGCCAGCATACCTACCAAATACCTGAAATATATTCAGGACCCGGTTGAGCGATGCAACCGGAGAGGCTAAATACAGCAAGATATCGTCAGCATATAACGATATACAGTCTTCCCATCCAGATGTCCATTTGAGGCCCTTGACGGGGTCCTTACGGACCCACATTGCCAGTGGCTCAAGGGTCAGGGCAAAGAGTAGCGGGGACAAGGGGCACCCCTGCCTGGTGCCCCTGCTGAGGGCGAAAGTAGAAGATTTCCTGTTGTTGACCACTACTTGGGCTAGTGGCTGTTGGTAGAGGAGCCGAACCAAACTAATAAATTCTGGGCCGAAACCCAATTTGTGGAGAACTGCAAACATATAGGGCCCCTCGATGGTGTCAAATGCCACAGCAGCCTCAAGAGAAACCACTACAGCATCCTCTTATTGTGTCGGCACGGCACAATACTCCATGGAGCCTGCGCAAATTGAGGGAGGTATTTCTAGCGGGCATAAAACCCGACTGGTCCGGGTGGACCATACGGGAAATAACTGAGCAACCGAGAGGTAAGGACCTTTGCCAGGATTTTCGCTTCGCAGTTGAGCAGCGAGATAGGCCTGTAAGAAGAACACCTGTTACTAGGTTTGCCCACTTTATGAATGACCACTATATTGGCAAGCCTTTGATCCTCAGGCAGAACACCCCCCCTCCGACTGTCATGGAACATTTTAGTGAGATATGGTGCAGACTTACCCGCAGTAAGTTTAAACAACTCAATGGGCAAGCCGTTCGGGCCCGATGCTTTCCCGCCGCTTAAGGCGTGAATGGCTTTTTCGACCTCTGTAACTGATATCCAGGTCAAGATAGGAACGCTCCTCTTCAGTGAGCGAAGGCAAAGAAATATCACGTAAAAATGAGGAAGCCTCTTCCTCTGTATGCGGCGTTCGGGATGTATAGAGTGCCTGATAATAATGGCCGAATGCATCTGCTATATCTTGGGGGGGCAGTGAGGCGAATACGAGAGTGTCTCCATCTCAACCACAACGCGCTGAGCCGGACCTCTGTGGTCTAACCAGGCTAACAATTTGCCGGCCTTGTCACCAACATCATAAATTCTGCTGAGCGTGGCCCTATAGTGCGATTTGGCAGCCTCAGTGGCCAAGTCGGTGTACTCCTTGACTTTAATACGCAGCTTCTGCCGCACCTCCACCGAGTCTTGTATTCGTAGTGTGTCCTCTAGGTGTAGGATTTCCCCCTCCAAGTGAGTCATATCTGCACTTTTTTCTTTCCGCTGTCCCGAAATCTGGGCTAGAGCCACCTCCCGTATAACAGCCTTGTAGGCCTCCCAAAGCGTTACTGACGAATCTACCGACCCGTCATTCTCCTGAAAGTAGAGATCTGTCTCTTGAGATCTTGTCTCTGATTTGGGGAGTCTTAAGGTACCAGGGGTTAATCGGAGACGTGCGGCCAACTGTAGGTTCCCCCACCTTGAGGCAACAGGATAGGTGAATGGTCGGAGATTTCCCCTGGCCAGGTGTTGTATTTCCTTTACACAGTCAAGTTGGTGTTCTAACGTCAGGACATAATCTATACGGGACATGCTGCGGTGTGCGCCAGAGTAAAAAGTGTATTGTTGCTCAACCGGTGTGCAGCCGCCTCCAAACATCCACCAGGCCCATAGCTCTGAGAAAACTGTGGATCCGCATGCGGGAGGGCAGCAAGGCCCTCTGGGGCCAGCGATCCAGGGAATCGGAGACAATGGAATTAAAGTCGCCCCCAATCAACAATCTGCCTTCCGGCAATTCTAAGAGGAGATCCCCAAAGTCTGCAAAAGCCTGGGTGTGCAATTCCGGTGGCACATAGACAGATAGGAGATTTACTGTGCGCCCCTCTCAGGTCCCGGAGGTGGCGACGAATCTACCAAGGACGTCGGTACGGACCAGGTCAACTGTCATGGGGAACGATTTTCAGACCATTATACCCACTCCCCGGGAGCCAGACCCAAAAGCTGAGTGTGCCACCAATTGAAAACCCCATCGCGACATGGCTTTGCAGGCATTTCCAAGCAAGTGTGTCTCTTGTAAGAGAACTACATCGGGGGAGTGTTGTTTCAAAAATTGGAGCAATATGCCCCTCTTGATCTTGTCCCCCAGACCGTTGACATTCCACGATAGCAGCTTGAGCCCATGTCTAGTTGCCGTGCCCATCGTATCCTGATGCATGTTTACTCAGTTGCAAGGGGAGCCACCCATGAACGCCCCAAGGGAGGGGGGAAACGCATCAGCAAACCGCCTCCCCTCAATAAACAAAGATACCAAAAGCATGCGACCAGTGATTGCCATTCCTCGGAGCCTGCCATGTTTGTCATACCTTTTAAACATAAAACAAAACATACTGAAACACCCGTCCAGCCAGTCCCATGCCTTCTCAGGGGTGGCGAAGAACCAGGCCTTTCCTTCCGACTCCACCCTCAGCCTAGCCGGGAAGAGCATTGCATATTTAAGGTCCTTTTCACGGAGTGCACGCTTGACCTCCAAGAAACTGCGTCGCTGTCGTTGTACCTTTATGGTAAAGTCCGGGAAGAAGGTGACTGCACTGTTCTGGAACTCGAGCGGGGGCGCCATCCGCGCAGCCTGCAGAATAACGTCCCTATCTCTATAGTTAAAGATTCTAGCAACTATAGGTCTCGGAGGGGCCCCAGGCCTCGGTCGGCCTCCGGGCACCCGGTGTGCCCTTTCCACTGAAAAGAAATTAGAGAGCCTGGCAGGTTTGAGATAAGTAGTGATGAGTTCCTCCACAAACAGGTCCGCCGCCGGTTCCTCTGCCCTTTCAGGGACCCCCAGTATACGGAAATTATTGCGCCTAGAGCGCCCTTCATAATCGTCCAACTGCGCCTCCAGTTTAGCCGTTTGAGCCTGAAGGTCTGCCACTTTATGTTGCAGATCAGTGGTGGCGGTGACCAGCGAGCTTGCTTTTATCTCCACCTCCTGCAGTCTAGTGTTCATTGAGCGCATGTCAGCTCTGATGAGGGAGACCTCCATGGAGACAGAGTCTATCCTTGACTCCAGTGATGTATGAACTGAGGTGATGGCAGCAAGGATATCCTGAAGCGTTAAGTCCTTTGCCCCCTCTTCCGGTGGCTGCTTGTCTGATTGGGCGTCACCCCCCTTGTGAGCCGCCCCGGGGCCCTTGTCCCAAGCGAATTTGTCCAATTTGGCTTGAACCGCAGCCTTGGCTTGACGTCCACCAGCCATGTTCGGACCACCTCCGGTAGCAAGCAAGCAGGAAAACAAGCATTTGCAATGCAATAGGTCTCGCATTTGCGAGAGTTTAAGCTATTGGCACTGTAAATGACAATGTCTTTTATTTATATGTTTTGATAATTAAATCATAAAAGGCATTGTCATGTGGCATTAGGGGTACTGGAAAAGGAGCAATATTTTAAATAGAAGAAACCAAAGGCATCAGAGTTTAAGCGACAAGAAAAGAGAAATGACAAACAAAAATGCCCTGAAGAATATCAAAAAAAGATACTGAGGAGGGGAGGAAGTGGCTTTTCCTGTAAAGGACACAGTGTGGAGATTGAAGAAGAACCAACGAAGTGTGAGAAACGAACATAATACAGATTAGAAAGGTGTTCCAAGAGGTTAAAAGCATGAGTGATAGGGGGAAAGTGTTGTACTTGTCACCATGCATGGTGAAGGGAGTTGGAGATTCATGGGACAAAAGTGTGTAAAGAGTGTGAGACTCAAAATGGAACGGATAGGGAAAGGAGTGAGGATGGCTCAAAGAAGTACAAGTAGTGACGAATATATTTCAGGATTTTGAAAAGAAAGTTCAAAAAGCAATAAAGGGCAACGATACGAGTAAGATTCTTAAATTAACATTGGGCACAGTTCAAACAGGTAGATACGACCTGAACCCAAGCGCACTGGGCCACCAAAGTATATAAAATCAGATACATGACTGAGCGATCTTCGCCACCAACAAAGACTATGTGAGGATACATTACTGTACATAACTTAATTAAAACAGGTTGAATCTTCTTAAACTATTATTGTGTAGTGTGTTTCTGTTATGGATGAGTGGTATGTCATCTGTTATCAACCCCACCCCTTTCCCCATCTGGCCTATACTGATCTTGCTATAGACAGTTAAATATGGGGACTCTGCGTCAGCCAAAACAGAATAATGTACCTATGGGCTGTAACATGTCTGAAATTAAACAGGCATTTCTGGATTGTGTAAATCTCACTCCTGAGCCAAGGATGGAGTATTATTTGTATCCCATTGCGGGGAGTGAAATCTCACAGCATTTAAAAATGCATTCGATCTTCTCATTGTGTCACTTCAAAGCAGATGCTGGCTTATTTTAGTGAGCATGCTGCGATTTTCTTTAGAGCAACCTCTTCTGTAATTAATTTCCAAAGAGTTATATCAAGAACCTGCTAATTCAGAGTAACTTTTCTATAAGAAAGTGAGTTTGTTGCTATGAGGTATTGCCAAAGTAAGAGCTGTGTCAACAAGGAAAGAGTTTCGCTTGGTAGGGAGCTTAGAATCAAATTTAAAATGTCAGGAAAAGTTTAGGGTCAGCGCTAATCAGAAACTTTACCTTGCCTGTGTAAAATCAACAGTATACCGAGAAAAAAAATCTATTCAAATTTTAATTTGATTCTCTAATTTGATAGTTGCAATGAGTCTCTTTACTTTCTATATCATAAATAAACTAGCAAAACAGCACTGGGTTCTTTTCTCCGTAAGCAGAAAGTTGCACTCCTTCTTTCCTTTAAACATACACACACTATACAGGCCAGATAACCTTAATGTGTACTATTCAACAAATAAATGGTTCAACTTGTGTACTTGGTTTTTATTTTGCAGTAATAATTCTTTTAGCGTCAATCTGAATCATGTAAAGAGTCACCTCTTATGTAAGAAGAGTTTAAGGTTGCATGCATCTGCCAGTTACAGCCCCTTTAGGGATTTTCCTGACATATGTGTTGGTGGATGTAGGTTTGACCCCGGAGGGTCATCTGTGGATGACCCTGCGTGCTATCTTATCGCTTTGTGCTATGTTAAAGTTTGCATCACGCAGCATAGTGGTACCAACGAGTTTACAGGGCTTCAGATAGGTGTTTAACGCTGTGTTTAATGTATTTTACATTAATTGAATTCAACATTATTTTACAGCTATTCTGCTGCGTTTATGTTTCTGAGGCTAGTCTGCCCTTTTGAATTTCACATTGAACTTACTCCTCCTGCTCCCTACTTAACACCTACCCACTTTCTGCCCTACATTTCTGAACCTGGAGTGCGCCCTGCTGCACCTTTGTAGGGTATAAAGATTTTGCTTAAGTTCAGGACTTCTACTGTTATCCGTTAAATGGAAAGGCGGATAGGGTGTGCCTTTAAGGGACTTTAGAAATATCGCGAGAACTATTCAATGAAAATGGATGTTTGTGAGACAGATGGTTTATTTCTTAACAAACGTCCCTTTTATTTTCAAGGCCTAAATATTTCACCAAGTCAGGATTTGCATATGGCAGTGCCTCAGAACTTTATTTCATGACCTGCCACCGGTAATAACTTATAAATGACGTGGGGCAATAAAGTCATGAAATCAAGCTTCATAGTAAGTTCAAAGACTGCCAACAAAAAAGGTCCCGCGCTTCGCCTCTCGTGCCTCTTCCTGTTCCACCTCGGCACATTTATACCCAGAGCGCCAGAGAGTGTTTTGATTTGGGAATGTTTTACTCCCTGCGTTTGGAAGCTCGAAGCATAATTTCTCAGAGAGCAAAAAACTAATTCTCATTTTTGAGGATAATAAATATTTTCCCTGTAAACCATGGGCACGCTTTCCAGCAAGCCGTGCTTTGTTTGTAGCTGGTAATTTGCATACATTAAGCAGTGTATTTAAAGCCAAGCTTCAAAGCAGGAGACAACAGTAGAGCGCCTCCTTGCGGCACGTCACTGCTAATGTCACCAACTAGTACAGCAGCGCGGGTGACAGTATGGGCAGGCCGCTGTGTACCAGCTACGCTATTTGCATGTTGGCATTATTTCTGCGAGTATATGGTGCAAAACATGCCAGGACGCTGCTTATCTGCTGGTTTGACAATGCCCACGAAAAGAACGTAGCTCTGTGAATTGCTGATCGCAGGGGATTACCACAAGATAGTCAAGTTACTGCCTTAAAGTTAACCAGCAACGTTTCCCCTCTCCCTCAGGGTGTGCGTGCCCTCCTAAAACAGGAAACCCTGCAGGCGCCGTCTCCCTGCTCTTTGGGAGGAGTTTCTTTCTGTCTCCACGGTGCATCTCAATTCCCGTCTCCCAATCACCAGCTCGAGAGACCTCAGAACTCTGAGGACTGCCCCCTGATTCACCGGTTCCCGTAGTTTCCACACTGTCTCCATACTTGTGAACTCTGAGGCTCTCGTCCTTCAGTCCCAGACCTTCAATGATGTCTCCGTAGTCCGTACTTGTGAGCTCGCACATCGGCTGTCCGGGCGAAGCTGAAAGACACGCCGTGCGCGTGCCCATGTGCTGTCCGGGACCAAGCTGATAAGACACGCCGTGAGCGTGCCCGTGCACATCGGCTGTCTGGGAAAGTGCACATCTCCTGTCCCCCTTCCAAACTCAAGTCGACGACAATAGAGCTCGCTAGCGAGCAGCTTCGCTGCGTCGCTAGGCGAGACCTAAAAAGGCAGGGGCAGACAGGACGTAAGAGGCACCTCACAACACGTCTCGATGAGTCCCCTCACACGGGCCTCAAAGTATTAATAGTAGGTCAAACGCAACTGGGCCTGCAGGAGAGAGAGAGGGACTGTGCACAGCGCAACAGGGGACCGGGGCCACAGTGATGTGCGATCTGGTCTGTGATTAGCGGCATGTCCGTTAGACTACTGAGGCCCCTCCACATGCGCCTATATCGTCCAGCCCAAGGCCTGTCCAAGGTCACTAGCCCCGGGTGGATTGCGCAGGCTGTTTGGAGCTATGAGGGCGGTGAGGACAGAGAGGGAATCCCAGGAAAATGCGCAACGTTTGAGAGCCCCTCCCCACTCAGGCACGTGGAGCATCGGGCCTCAGAACTGAAAGCAAGGGTCGCCCGGCCTCCCCACTCACTGCACAAAAAAGGGGGGGGGGGGTCCACGACACCTCCTCCCCCCTTCAGCGATATTGCACTCCCCAGCTGCACCAGGCTCACCGTGGTGGAAAAACAGCGGGGGATCACGGGCCACACCTGCACAGGCCGCCAAAGTCACAGGGAGCACGCCACTCCCACTGAAAACCCAGTCCTAGGGCAGGCGGGAATGTCCCGGTATCCGGGAAGGGCGCAGAGGTGAAATGTACGTACCGCCGTCAGCTGGTCTATACAAGGGCCGCCTTGCCTGCCGCACCTCTGGGGCAGCCGAGGCCTAGACGCCCCCCCTTCTCCCTCGGGGGGCCCAAGGTGCACGCAAGTCCGGAGTTGACGGTGCCAGAGGGCTCGGTCAGGCCCGTTCAAGGATGTAGGGCGGTCGCGAGTCACAGCAGGGAGCTGGCCACGCAGGCTCTCCTCCTTTGGATATTGCAGACTCCAGCTGCGCAGACCTCGCATCAGGCGCGTCCCTCCCTAGCCGGCAAGAGACGCCACCCTTGATGTTTGGAACACCACCCCCCCCCACCCTCGGTCACCTCAGGCAGCGATGGGGGGCAGGCACCGTAGGAAGCGTCGTCACAATCGGGGGCAGAGCTGCCAAGTTCGATCGGGGCCAGCGCGCCCCTCCCTCAGCGCCGACTTCGCTGCCACAAGCCGAGTGAGTCATTGGGCCAATCTTCAGCACCGCCAGCCGGAATCGGCCGCAACACAGCTCAATCGACTCCCGCGGTGATCAGGGAGCCAAGTCTGCAGTTCATTTCAGCATTAGCTGCGGATAGATGGGCGGATTTTCACCGGAGCGGGTGCGCTCGGTCGGAGCCGCCTCAGAAAGCGGCCATGTTACTCGGCGGTTGAAATTCTTTACATCCTTGAGAAAATGGTTAGTCTAGCAAAACAGTATTTAAAAGAGGTGTATAAACTCTAGTTGCTACGCCTGTAAAATCTGAATAGCAGTTGAAAAGCTGCAATATGCACAACACATTAAGACACTAGCTAGAAATACAGTAATTTTGAATAGGTAAGTCATAAGGCAATACATTGAGGAGACCTCATTTTATGGGGATAGACAGTTTATTAAATCAAAAAGCATGTTATCCCATTTTTATAAGATTAAATCAAAAAATGGATTTGCGGATTATCTGCTAAAATGTCTCCAATCCCTCATTTTGTCGCCATTTTTATTTTTACAATTAGGTGTGTATAATATCAATCATGAGAATAATAGAGGTATTACTTTTGATTTTTGCCTGTGCCAGTATTGGATTCCACATAACCTTGCCCACATAATGTTAATGTGCTTTGTACTGGCTGAAATGAAAAACTATTGGACGTGCACTCAAACATGGATGCCTGTCACGTTTTTGCAAACTAAGCAGCCACGTATAACAAAAGACTACACTCACAGGTACATATTAGCGTCGTACTACAAATATATGTCAACATATGCCTGTATTTAAGGAAATCTCATCCTGTATTTTAACCCTTTATGCGGTCTGCCTGCTCAGCTGTTGCCTAGAATTCATGAGACAGCATGGAGAGTTTCTCACAAGAAGCACCATTTTCAGTATTTTTCCGCTTTTAAATATAAATACAGACAAGAAACACATTGTTTTCCGTCTGCATTTATCTGTAAAAATTAGTAAAAATGGAAAACTGGAAGCCTTAATTATAAAGTGGGGAGATTTGTTAAAAGGAGTAGTACTATGTATGGTGGCAGAGAGATGGCAACACAATTGCTGGTGCCATGAGAATCCAAGCTCCACCCTAAGGTTACTGACTAGCCATCAAAAGAGCTTGCTGATCGTGGGCACTGGCGAAGCGCTCTGTGTACAAGAGGTTCAGCAGGTTTGGGTTCAGATGAATTGACAGTTACTGCAACAGAAGACTAGCAGGTGATGCTGCTAGTCTGGATGTGCTAACACTGACAGCTCTTTTTTAAAAAAAATTTTAACGTAGCGCAAATTTGGTCTAAATGCATTGAAGTGCTTTACATGAGCATGAGGTTCCATTACTCGAGAACAGACTTTCAGGAACGGTAAGATTAGGAAATTAACTAGAATCACAAGATGTATTAGTCAACGCTGGGACTCGGAACCAAGTTCCGAAGTCGGCAGCTCTGCACATTAGCCTACGTCTTTCACCATGCTGCGTGTCCTGGTGCTGCAAGTCAGGGAGTAGTGAGCACTGGCTGAGCTTTGCACAGTGTAGAAGACGCATAGAGGATGGCTAAAAGTATGCATCGCATAGACTCGCCACAATAGGCATTAGGTGGCGCAATGGGAGGATGCGGAAAACTCTGTACTGAAAATGCAAGAGGCGCTCCGAGTGAATAAAAAAGCATTAATTACAATTTTGCAGCACCAAACAGAAGCAACACAACAGAGAGGGAGGTGGGCGGGCGTGCAGACACCTTCCCAGTGTCAAACTGATAGGGCCTGATTCACAGAACTAACTTACGTCAACAACGTAAAGTTAGTACTTTTCGGTATTCACAGAATACACTTAGCACTACTAACTTTATGTCCGCTCTCGGGCCGGAGATTCCGCCTCCGGGCCGGAATCTCCGCCTCCGGGCCGGAATCTCCGCCTCCGGGCCGGAATCTCCGCCTCCGGGCCGGAATCTCCGCCTCCGGGCCGGAATCTCCGCCTCCGGGCCGGAATCTCCGCCTCCGGGCCGGAATCTCCGCCTCCGGGCCGGAATACCCTCATTTAGGCCGTTTGAGCATTGAAACGGCCTAAATGAGGGTATTACGGCCCGGAGGCGGAGATTCCGGCCCAGAGGCAGAAATTCCGCCACAGGGCCGGAATCTCCGGCCCGAGAGCGGACATAAAGTTAGTAGTGCTAAGTGTATTCTGTGAATACCGAAAAGTACTAACTTTACGTTTTTGACGTAAGTTAGTTCTGTGAATCAGGCCCATTGTCATTACCACGCTTCCTTTATATTGCCACACACTGACCTACAATTCAGGAGTTCCTGGCATAACGCTTCCAATTCCAGCGCTGGTACATTCATTTAAACGAGTGAACCCCATTTTTAAAGCAAATATTTGTACGCGAGGGCAGTCTGATATAGGTCTGCCGGTAGAACACAATCAGCTGCATGAAAGCAGGAAGCAGATCTACATGGAACAGGTGTCCAAATTGTGACGAGAGAAATTTTCACTACAGACCAAATACATCAGCATCCACTTAAAGCGCTGCCATTAAAATTTCGGATATCTTTCTGAATATGCCTTGCCTTGAACGCGTCAAGCAAGCAGGGGGCGTAGGTCAATACGTATCAGAATTCACTTGCTCTTAATTTTCCGGCTGAAAACTTTTAGGTTGGAATGTTCAGGAATAACATTTCTTTTCTACCGCACCTTATAGCAAAATCCCTATAATCAGCGTTTCAGTTTTCAGAATGTATTTCATGCACCAAGTCGTCACCAGAGGGAGCCAAAACATATATTTCAATTAAAACAAGCATTGGCATAGCCAATAGGTCTCGCCTTTGGGACATTATAAGTGTTTAGCTATGCAGCATATTATCCTGGGTGCTGTACCACAAGAGATTGAAGAGCTATAGGAGAACATCCAGTGAGCGAGAAAGTCAATTAATGGGGAGGGGAAGACGGAGGAAGAGAGAAGGGTAGTGGAAAACAGAAATGAAGAGTAAGAGTTTGTGGGAGAAGGAAAGTGTCAGGTGGGACTGATGAGATGCAAAGATAAGTGTCCCATAATATGTGTAAGAACAACCAGGCCTGACTTTCACCAAACAAATTGCATTATGGGACTTGTAGTCCCACAATTACACAGGGAGGCTTGCAACTACAAGCCAGGCAATACAAAATCACCGGGAATTTTTTTTTTTTTTTAACGGATTGTGTCAGGAAGAGTAGGAAGGCGGTCTCATTTAGGGACACCCTTTCTGCATTTACACTTTGATCTTTGGCTTGGTTAATCAGACAGTGACTGCAGCTGCCCTTTGCCTGGATTCTCACACTAATGCCACTCCAAGCTTCCGCCAGACACCCTGTAGATGCCGAGGTGGTACAGTTATGATAGTGCCAGGGTCATCTGTAAACGAGCATAATAAATACCGACTAAACATATTGAAACTTGTAACCTCTCCTCATACATAGAGTTTTGTTTAAAGCACATTAACCTCGTGACCTGAAATACTTTACTGAAGCAGGCCCAGACAAGTGCCCAGTGGCAAAACAATGGCGTAATTTACTCGGACAAACTCAGTCTGTCAGATGTTGGATCCAGTTTGCAAACATAATCTTCCAGCTAAAGTTCTGTTTAAAAGACTGGCGGTGAGAACCAGCAGGAGCTAGGCATTCAAACAAAGTCTTCGTCGACTGCGCACAGTTCTAAAATTCCTCTGGTTCTTGTGAGAAAGGGTGTGAACGGCGGGGCAGGGTGGCAAGCTGGGAAAAGAGGGCGCGAGGAGAGGCCCTGAATGTAGCAGGAGAAAGAAAGGGTTTAAGAAAAGCAGGGGGAGCTGGACGAATGAAACAATTCCTTCTACAGGCAGCGCAGTCTCGACAGGGTTGTTAAAATTAGTGTCTGGTTACAGCGACCTTTCTGCGCCCTAGTCCAGCTTGCACATCTGCTCGTCTCGTTATTTTTAATAAATATCTACCTGCTTTATCAACGGATGCCTTGGGGAACTGGGTGATTTGAATGAAGCAAAGAAAAATGTAAAAAGCGTGGAAAAATTTTTTGAGAGAGCAAAGCCGAAACGGTGAGCAGTGCGTGGGTTCAGAAGCATAGTGCAAACCAGAAGCGGTGCAGACCACCTGCAACAAACACGTTACAGATGGCGGAAGCTGTGTTGGAATCGAATCCAGCGGTCTGCAGGGAGAATGTAGTACCAAACTGGAGACTTAAATGGCACCACAAAAACAGGTCAAACATCATCCATTCCTCTGTTAAATACCAAGCATAAACACTCCAAATAAAACAAGTCCTAGGGCTGATCTCCAGAGCCCACAAAGTACATATAAGTATATACTAAAGTATATACAAGGAGGTCTCGAATGCTCAACCTAAATAACAGTCAAGTAGGAGTAAGTGACCCATTTATCTACAGACAGACACTGCATCACGGGTAAGGTATACCTTTTGAGAGGAAAGAATTTCTGTTTAGAAAATTGCTATACTGTACTTAATTCAGTTTACAACAGACCGAATGCTCCACGCCGTAGACAAATGGAGTGGACAGTTTCTTATATGACAAAATGCTTAGTAACTGGACAGAACAGGGGCACGTGCTTTCAGAAGTACAGGATCGATTTTTGAGGTCTAATGAATATATATTTTTTTTAATTGATCAGTGTTGATGATCAAGTGGTTTCAACTCCCGTCAAGTAAGTTCAGTAAAAGAGCACAGGGCGACTTATCCCCAGGAGACAGTCTGGTGCACCTCTCTTACTAGTTACTGCATGCCAGACTGGGAAAAAAGGGGAAGCAGCAGAGGAGCATCACCTGCTGCATGAAGCTGCATAGGGTAATAAACAGATGCAAATCAAACTGCTAGGCAACGTTCCCTTTGCATGTAATGCCACGTTGTAGTCTTACTGCTTCTTCTATCCGTGAAAACCACCTCAAACCCTTGGGCAGAGATAAAAAAAATCAAATGCATTTCTCCAGGTTTATTAACGCGTAAACTGTATCCATGTGGCCGCGAAGATGCATTCCACACTGAAATATAGCGCCAAATGCCGGTTTTGCATTTAATGTAATTTTTGTAGAATTCTACATAATTACACAACAGCAAATTACACGAATGTTGCACGCACCTGATTCCAACCAAGGTGTGGGACCTGTCAACGACCTGTATGAACAGGGATCTGAAGTGTCTGCCCAAGATCTGGGAATGCAGAGCACGTCATGACTAGTCTTCCATATTTAAAAAACATACTACAAATTACATTCCGGCCAGCTCCGTGATAGCAATGGTTGGCAGGGGAGGCGCTGCTATAATTGATAATGTCTCGAAATTAAGAAAGCTTTAGGGACTGAACTGAGCAAATGACATTATTAACACTATTATAAGAAAGCAGAATTGTAAACATTTGAGGATTCGAATAAAATTACTTGGGCCATCAGACATTTTGGCGTATCAGATGGAATTAAATTGTTTTCACCTATGATCATTTTCGATTTAAAAACAAACAAGAAAAAACAGGGTTTTGAAGCAGTTTTGCACCAAAGCTGCAAGACTCGTGTACCAGCAAGTATGCGATGTATAGCTGCAGTTCAGTGCCTCTCCCTTTATGAGCCTTCTGAATATAACCAAGTGCAAGATTTGTTACACAAACGTGTTCCAGTTAGCAACGAAATATCCAGTGGAGAAAAAGAGCAATAAATAAATGCATGTTTTCCTCCGACACCGCACAGGGTTTCTAGTGTAGATCGTTGTGTACTATTTTCACGTCACGAGTAAGGAAAAGATTGCCTTTCACACCATTACCGCTAGATGTCCCTATAACCGTGAAATTACTGCAAATTAAATGGGACCGGAGGTTCATGCTCTAAAAATTAGAAGCTACATCGATTTAGTTTTGCAGACAAATAAATTATGTTTAAAGGATATAAAATTTAATATTTGAAAATGTAGTAAAGATGTCCTTTCCTGGCAGCCAATTCAAACAAGCAGCCGCAAAAGTGAACGCGACCGCCATCTGTTTCCAATTAACGCGACCGCGAGACAGGCAAATGTAAACAAGCGCGGGCGTGATAATTGGAAACAGATGGCGCAGCTGCTCGCTCCCGCAAGGTAAACGCCATACATGCACGAGTGCTCATTGGAAACAGTGCAGTACATGCACGAGTTTCCCAAAAAGTCCTGAGTGATTCCAAGAGGTCACTCCTAAGCAGCGCTTGCGCGCTGCCTAGGCGAGACCTAAAAATTATGCAGGCAACTTATTTTGTATGGTCTCGCAACATTACTAAAGATGGCAATTTTCGAAAACTAGGCAAGGGAAAATATAAAGACGCTAGCGATGTAATTTAGAAGTGATTTTATTTCATGTCGGTAATTGATTTAGCTTAACTAAATTACCCCATAAGCACACGTCTTATTAAAAATAGTTCCCCTGCGTCCAAGACCCTGAAAAGATGGTATCTATGGTCAATCAAATAAGGTGTCCCATTAGTCGCAAGCCGACCAGCAGAGAAGTGAAGTGATTTACAGTGGCATTTTAATGCAGGATCATAAAAGAGCCGTAACATGGATCTTCTCTGAAGCTTCCTGCAGCATAATCACTCGCAGCAGAGAAAAGCACTCTGGACACGCAAGTCAAGCATATATTAACAGAGGCCTACTGTGCAGGTAACAGCGCCTTTGCAATAACCATAATAATATCTACAGCTTAAAGAGCATCAGAAATGATTTTACATTCTTATATTGGAACCGCCGAAAACCACTCCACCATTAGTCCCACTCTTTAGTTGCACTCGGAAAGCCATCTTCATGCTGCTATGCGGACGCTGACCTTAAGAAAACGTGGTTGTTCTGTGCACTCTGAGCCCCCTTTCAACCCTTCCAAACAACCTCACCCGAATCAGTAAAGGACAATTCACCCTGGTATTATTTGAATATCTCTAGTTTCACTTGAAGTTTAAATCCTACACAAGAACGGAAACAGAAGAAACAAGGAGCAAATGTAAGCATTTAAAAGGCAAGACAGGCGTCACGTGTACTCTGTCGGGATATGTAGGTTGGCGTGAGTAGTGGTTTGTACACTACTCTGTCCAGCAGTGATCAAGAAGTGAAGGTGCACATCCCTCTGCTGCTGTTACAAGGAACAGACTTTCAGGATAGTTCCTTCACACTATCGAACTGAAGGAAACCTCTTTAAATTGTGGAACAAAAGGCGCGCAGTTCCTCTAGCGCACGTGCGCATCCACTGCACGTCAACACCCAGTCGAGTCAAAGGGCACAGTTTACCAAACTATTTTACTCTTTTAGTGTAGAAGACAAATCATTTCATAAATGTACCTCGAAGTATGTTGAAATAAAGTAAAAAAAGTAACTGTTCAAAAATGTTTTCACAACTATCTGCGTTACCTTTACTTGCGCTGTTAAAGAAACAGCGATATTCAAACTAAACTCTAGGTATCTGGAATGTGTGGTTTGCATCCCAGAGGGAGGCTAGAGCACGTAATGAAAATAAAAGGGGAAGGACAGAGGATGTGGCGTAAGGGACAGAACTGCTGACCTTGGCGCTAGTGAGCCGGGTTAGTCTCCGTCAGCACACAAGCACGCCAGAAACGCGCACACTCACAATTTAAAAAAAAAAAACATCAGAAAAGCTGGGGGGGAAAAACCTGCCAGAAAGCAGGCTTTAAAATGCATGCAGTTTAAATAAAAGCCTGTCTTAAACAAATAAAAGTTCCCCTCAGAGCATGGGGATGAGAACGAGTACTTGGGCGATGGGAAACTGATAAGAAGCACACTGAACAGAACTCCTCCAATCAACAGAAACAAGGAAAAGTAAAGTGACAAGCACACAGACCAATAAGTGAGGGCAGGATGTAACCTCATTTTAAGATCTATTAAATACAATAGATTTCACAAGCATAGCGCAAGCGCTGTGCAGGCGAAACCTAAAAAGCACTAGTGGACCATATCGAAGAAAGCTCCAAAAGCGGTCAGGAGATCTTCAATCACCAAGGATTTCACCTCGCCCCTCAGCCACTGTCAACATTGCTGCCTCCCAACAACTCAGCGACAACTTAAACTTCTTCCACATCAAAATATGAACTTTGCACCCTAACCCAACACTAGAGAACTCATCGCTTAACCACCCACCACTACTCAAGACGGCCACATGACTGAATGGACATCCCTCACTAGAAACGACATAGCGACAATCATGCAGGCCATCCACTCAGGGACTCTAACGGACCCATGCCCCCATCACATCTACAACTTGGGATCACCACCAATCAGACCACTCTGACCCACATCAACACCTCCATAACGTCTGCCACTTTACTGGATGAATGGAAACTTGCAGAAATCACTCTCAAGAAGCCCACAGCCGACCCAAATCAACTGAGCAACTTCCAACCAATCTCCTTACCCCCCCTCCTTTCCAGCCAAAGTGATTGAAAAGCCCCTCAACAAGCAACTCAACCCACCTCGAACTTGACCATCTTCTAAACACACAACCTGGATTCAGAAAGAACCACAGCACCGAAGAACAAGTTACCTGCAGTAATCAGACCCCCCAGGATATTGCGGCATGGATTAGCAAATTTAGCGGCACAAATATGGAAATTTAGCGGCACAAATATGGAAATTTAGCGGCATTTTTGCGGCACTTTATTTTACTCATAATCATTCATTTTCAGCCTTAAATTAATGGAAACTGTTTTAGCAGAGTATTCCACTTTGAATAGGCAACCTGGGATATGGAACAGAGGAAGCAGCCCACAGGTGAAGGCTGTTATCCCTTGGAAATGCAATCCTCCATTTGCTTTAGTATAGGTTCTGAGAAGCCCATCAAAGATGGCCTGGTAGCATCCCATAGGAAATGGCATTCTAGAACCTACCTTAGTGTATGCTCTGGGGGTCCAGATTGGAGGGACAGGGAGGTACCCAAAGAAATTGAAATTATGCAACCAGTCACAGTATATGACCTGTGGAATCCACTTAGGAGCAGCAGAGGAGAAACTCATAATAAAGGAACTATACAACCGTGCAATACTTCAAGGCAAATCGCGAAATCCTGGAGGGTCTGGCTAGGGCTCCGACCGTTTATGTTTTCACGGGTGAAGGGGGCGGGGGGCACAACGTTATAACATTTGCAATGTAATAGGACTCGCATTTACGCTGCGTCCAAGCTATTGACATTGTAAATGACAATGCCATTTATTTATGTTTTAAAAACCAAAACATAAATAAAAGGCATTGTCATTTACAATGCCAATAGCTCAAACTTGCGTAAATGCGAGACCGATTGCATTGCAAATGCTTGTTTTTTTACTATTCTGCTAGGGTGACAGACATTTACACAGGACATGTATGGATGGATTTTGCTGCTGCTCTGTCCTCTCTCCACCACTTCCTTGCCGCCTGACAGTTTCCAGAGTGTGACTTCTTTTCACCTGATCTGCCCCATTGGGTTCACTGCCTGCCCGCTAAGTGTCCTGTTCTGGCCCCTTGTCTCCATGGTACCCATCACCTTCTGGAAAATGTCCTCCTCTCTCTTGATTTCTACCCGCGCCAGGTTCTGCCCCAAGGTGCTCGCTGCCATCCCACTCCTTCCTGCCTTTGTCCTCATCTCATCTTCTTGTGCTGCCTTTTGCGCCATGATGCCCGACACCTTTCGTCCGCCTGGCCCTTACTTGTGCCAACTCTGTTACCAGGAAGCTTGCTGCCTGCCCTTCTCTCGCCTGCCACCTACATTTGTCATGTTGCCATTACCATACCAGTTCCTTCACTGGGTTTAGCTCCCAAGATGTCCTCTTTCTGCCCGAGTTTGCTATGATAAAGGCACCCTCTTAAAATGTGGAAGAAGCGTCTCCCCATGAAACTTAGTCACCAGCAGTTACTGTCTAATTGTGCGCATTGCCGATTTCGCAGGCACTTTTGTAAAAATTGAGGCATTTTTACAAAGTGCCGATTTCGCGAGCACTTTTGTAAAAATCGCGGCATTTTTTACAAAAGTGCCGATTTCGCGGCAAACCGCGAAATCCTGGAGGGTCTGAGTAATGCATTTTCTGGTAGAGACAATATCTAGCTGCAGATGCCTTACCTTTGAATTTCCCAGGCGTCAGACTGGATCCGGAAACTTTTGCGTGAGCAATACCCCTGCGTGCCATCGCTGGATGAGACATCCCGGACACCTATATAGGCGCCACCCAGGCACGCGAAGGTCAGTTACTTTTCACAACTTTCCACAGCAGAAGCGCAGAGTCATGAACTGACTAGCGTGTGTCAAACTAGGGCCCTGAAAAGGGAGCAACCCTAGCCCTATAAATGTGTCCGCAGAGCAGGGAGGCATGGGTGGGTCTGTAAGGAATCTGCAGTTAAATATGGTCTCTACCAGATAATGTGTTACCGGAGATAAGTAACTTGCTTATCTGATAGAGACTTCTAGATGCAGATTCCTCACCTTTGAATAGATACCCAAGCCATAAAATCCAGGCATTGGGCTGCGGACAGATTGACTAAACTAAAAAGTCCTAGAAGAGTTGCTCATCCACCCAGAACTCTTGTGCGGTTAAAGTAGAATGACAATGCTCTTTCTGGGTCCTTTCGTGGAGTTTTCCTCCTCTTTAGAGGGATGTAGAGGAGCATAAAAGGTGAGCAGGGTGACATTGTCCCAAATGCAATGGGGTCACCACCTTTGGTAGGAAAGAGGCCTGGGTGTGAAGCACCACATTGTCCGGGAATACCATAGAATGGGGAGGCTTGGATGATAAAGTCTGCAGCTCACTCACCCTACGGGCAGATGTTATTGCCACTAGAAAGGTTGTCTTGATGGTAAGCAGCCGGAGGGGGCAATTGTGTAATGGCTCAAACAGAGCACACAGGAGGTAAGTGAGAACCAAGCTCAGATCCCACTGAGGCATGATGAAGGGCAAAGGGGGAAACATATGTACAAGCCCTTTCAGAAATCTATTTACAATAGGGGACTTAAAGAGGGTTGGTCAGGCAGCCGCAGGAAAGCTGACAGAGCAGAAAGATAACCCTTGAGAGTACCCAGAGCCGAGCCCTGCTGGGCAAGGGTATGAATAAAGAGTACAATATCAGAAAGAGGGTCAGTAGACTTTTCTGTACAAAATTGCACACATTTTTCCAATGGCAGACGTACACCAATTTTGTGGAGGGCTGCCAGAATAACTTTACAAACTTCGGGAGGAAGATCAAAAGCAACTGTCGCCGCTCAATCTCCACAGAAGGAGGCGGAGAGTTGACCGGTTCAGGTGGAGGACCCTCCCCTGCAACAGAAGTTCCGCCCAAAGTGGCAGCTTGAACGGCGTATCAATGCTCATTTTCAGAAGCTCGTGATACCAAACTCTGTGCCCAGTCCGGAGCCACAATAATGACTTGGGCCCGGTCGTTCCTGCTCATCTTGAAAGCTCTGGGCAGGAGTGGTGTGGGTGGCAAGGCTTACGGAGGCCTGAGCTCCACTCAGGACGAAAAGTGCAGGTGATCGATAGCCGCCTTGGAAACTCCAACGTGCAGAACTGCTGACATTGCCTGATCTCTTTGGAGGCGAACACTTCTAACCAAGGCTCTACCCACTGCTGAAAGAAACCATGCAGCACCGAGTGGAGACGCCACTCATGATCCGCTAGGCATAGACAGCGGAGTTTGTCCACCTTGGCGTTCAAAGAACCTGCCAGGTGTTGGACCACCAGGGTTATGCCCTGCTGCTCCAGCCATGTCCAGAGACGCAAGGCCTCTTGACAAATGGTCCACAACCCCACCCCGCTTGTTGCAGTACCATATGTTGGTGGTGTTGTCCGTGAACACTTGCACGAACATTCCCTTGGCGGAGGTAAGAAATGATTTCAACGTTAGTCGGATCGCCCAGATCTCCAACAGGTTGATGTGGAGTCCGGATTGTGCCGGAGGCCAGAGTCCTCTGATCTCGCATCTCCCAGATGGCCACCCTAGCCCAGGAGTGATGCATCTGTCACTACTGTGAGATCTGGCTGGGGAAGGGAGAGGGGTTTTGCCTCTGACCCAAATGCAGTTCATTAGCCACCACTGCAGTTCCTTTGCAGATCCCACCGAGATCTGGACCACATCAGTGAGATTTCCCTGATGCTGCACCTACCGGAACTTCAGTTCCCACTGCAGAGCCCGCATATGCCATCTGGCACGATTTACCAACAGGACCATGACGCCGGGCAGCCTCAGAGTCACTCAGCGAAATCCATGATAGAGGATGAAACATCGGTATCATAACCTGAATCTACTGGAATCAGTGCAGTTTCAGGCTAATCCTCCGGGCAAGAATGTCCAGAACAGCTCCAGTGAAAGGGAGGTTCTGAGGAGTCATCAGGTGCAACTGGCACTTTTATAGTGGACCTCAGCGAATGCAGAAGGTCTGCTGTAGTCTGGAGGAAGAAAACGACAGTCTGGGGCAAGGCCACCTTCAGCCAGTCGTCAAGCTAGGGGGAAGACTGAAACCCCCCCAACCTGCGCAGATGAGCTACCACCATCGCAATCACCTTTGTGAACACCCAAGGGGCGCTGGTAAGGCCATAGGGGAGCACCGTGAACTGAAAGTGATCGTGGCCTACCTTGAACCACAGGCAACGCCTGTGGGCAGGCATGATGGGGATGTGAAAATATGCATCCTGCAAATCCAATACTCCCAGCCAGTCTTATTGGTATAGGGAATACAAGACTTAAGCCAAAGTGAGCATCTTGAATTTCTCCTTTTTGAGGAAAAGATGGCTGGTTCGAAGGTCTACAATAGGACGAAGACCTTTGTTCATTTTGGGCATCAGAAAGTAGTGGGAACAACTGCCTACTTCTGATTTTTGTTTGATCTGATTAAGATTTTTTCATATTACAGTTACAGTTCAATATCAGGTGCAATAGAAATACAAGGGTGTTAATAACTGAATTAGTAACTAAATAAGACGTTAAGGAGCACAATACAGTTGGCCTGAGGGGGTATGCATTCCCTTCGACCTAGGAATGACTAGCATACACAACACGGCAAAGAAAGGTATCTCCTAAGACAAGCAGCCAGGGTACAGCTATAATGACCATAACAGTCCATGGTAATGACATCAAACATGTATAAACAAATTAACTATGAGCAACCAGTTAGCTCAGAGGTAACAAGAATAAACATTATGAGAAGGGGTAGAACAAGGTGGGGTGAAGGGGAAACAAGAAGGGTTCGCTGCCTCAATACAATTCCAATTCGCCTTGGGTGAGCTACCATCTTCACAATGAAAGTCAAGGGTCACTTGGTACACATCTCAATATCTAACCAAACAGTACAGATACTGATATTATGACTTGTGTAAATAGGCCTAATCAGGTATGATCTATGGGTCGGTAGCCTCACTTCACTGGTTTCCACCTCGGGATATAATGGTTTGTAAGGGAGGCAAGATTACGTTCCAGTTGAATGAAATGGGGTATTTGCATAATCCTAGAGTCTCTTCCCTACGGAGAGAAACTCCCTCTGCTCTAACCCAGGCGAGGATGGAACGTGACCAGGCCATTATAGATGGTGGTTCACAGGCCTTCTGGCGCTTCGTAATGAGTCGTTTGGCTACTATTAAGCAGAGGTCCAGAAAACATGTAGTAGCCCTGTGCTTTTTAGCTCTCCGAATTATACCCAAAATACAAACTTCCCATGTGCAAGTAAGTTGCCGTTCAGTGCAAGCAAACAAATGGTGTGACCCCATCCCAGTAATGCAGTAATGAGGGACATGACCATAACATATGTAAAACATCAGCATCAGGATGGATGCAGCGGGGGCAAACCACATACAGCCTATGAAAATAATTCATCTTCTCAGGAGGGAGATCTGCTTTAAGTAGAACGTAGAGCGTTAACAGCAGAAACGAATAGTTTACCTGTCGGTATAGTTTTGCAGCTTGAAGACTTTCTGGATTCACTATGCTGTGCATTATTCCACGGTCTAGTGGTTGGGTCTGGAATCGTAGTCTTTTTTCTTTTTTTTCTTTTTTGTGTAGCCCAGGTGGGCGTCGACGCCCCACCATTTGGTGTCCTTCCGTGACGTCGGCACGCTTCCTCCAGAAGCTCCCACCCTTGGGCGCCATCTTCGGATTCTTTTTTTTCTTGTCTTGTGCTTGTGTTGTTTATCCTTTTACCCTTTTTAAAGGTGTTTTCCATTTGTTAGCCCCATCTTCCTCCTGTCTCATCTTTCTGGCGGAGGCGGGTGGGTTCGCTAGTGAATCCAGAAAGTCTTCAAGCTGCAAAACTATACCAACAGGTAAGAAACTATTCGTTTTGCAGCGTGAATCTTTCTGGATTCACTATGCTGTGCATAGATTTTGTAGCGGCTTGCTATATTTGTGGCGGCTGGGTGGAAGATGAGCGTTGGTTGTTGAATATATGTTGAAGCACTTTTTGACCTACTTTTGCTTCCTTGTTCATCTGTATATCCACGCAGTAGTGCTTAGTGAATGTGTGCACTGAAGCCCATGTTGCCGCCAGGCAAATGTCTTGGATAGGCGTTTGCTAGGAAGGATATTGTTGCTCCCTTTTTCCTGGTTGAGTGAGCCTGAGCTGCCCCCTGTAGCTCTTGGCCTGCCAGTTTGTGGCAGTATTGAATGGTTTGTGCGATCCATCGTGCAATGGTATTTTTCGTCACTGGTCTGCCCAGGAAACTGCTTGCGAAGGACACAAAGAACTGCTTTGTTTTTCTACAATCCTTAGTCCTTTCGATGTAATGCATTACTGCTCTCCTGGCATCCAGAGTGTGCAGTGCCCTCTCAGCGCTGGTGGATGGTTTCTGGAAGAAACTGGGAATTTGTATAGTTTGGTTTATATGGAACCTGGACACCACCTTTGGCATGAAGTGTGGGTCCGTCCTCATTACCACCCTGTCATTGTGAATCTGAATGTAGGGTTCTTGTAGTGTGAGTGCCTGCAACTCGCTCACCCTACGTAGCGAGGTAATCGCTACCAGAAAGGCAGTCTTTATTGTGAGCATATGTAGCGATGCCTTGTGGATGGGTTCGAACAGTGCTTTCATAAGCTGTGTTAGAACTACATTGAGGTTCCATGCAGGCGGTGGCATCCTCTTTGGCGGTGCTATTCTTTTGGCTCCTTCTAGGAATCTTTTCACTACTTGAGATGTAAAGAAGCTTTTCCCTGTTTCTCCTCTTGTATAGGCTACTATTGCTGCCAGGTGCACTCTTAGAGAAGTGCAGCTTAGGTTACTTTTTAGTAAGTGTGTTAAGTATTTTAGCACAGTTGATTCTTTAGTGATTCTCCTGTGGAGCTTTTTGTTGATGCACCATTCAGTGAACCTCTTCCATTTTGCTGCATAACATTTCCGTGTGGTGGGTCTCCTCGCTTCTCGCAGCACCGCCAGCGTGCTTTGTGGAAGCTTGAGGTGAGCGAACTCCAAGTCCTCAGGAGCCACGCTGCTAGGCTGAGGCTCTTTGGTTCTGGATGGAGTACCCTTCCGTTTTGTAGCGAGAGCAGGTCTTTCCTTCTTGGGAACTTGTGTGGTGGTCCCTGTGCCATCTCCACGATCTGCGAGAACCAGGACTGCCTGGCCCACTGTGGTGCTACCAGAATTAGTGTCATGTTGCTTGTTCTGCATTTGCTGAGCACTTTGTGTATCAGCGGTATCGGTGGAAAAGCGTAGGCAAATGTCTTTGACCAGCTCATCCATAGGGCATTTCCTTGGGATTGATGGCCTGGCTGCCTGGATGCGAAGTATTGGCATTTTGCATTCTGGTGTGTTGCAAACAGGTCTAGTTGTGGGGTCCCCCACTTTTTGAATAGTTTTTGTGTCTCCTGCGCATTGAGCTCCCACTTGTGTGAGATTGACGTCTGTCTGATCAGTCTGTCTGCTTCCACATTGTCCTTCCCTGGCAGATGTATTGCCAGGAGGTCCATTTGTAATGGAATTGCCCATTTCCATATCTGTTGCGCTAGATCTGAGAGCGCCACTGAGTGTGTTCCTCCCTGCTTGTTGATGTAGAACATCGTTGTGGTGTTGTCTGTTTGTACTAACACCCTGTGGCCGTACAGCTGTTTCTGGAACGCTTTTAGGGCAAGGAACACGGTCTTGAGTTCTAGGTAGTTGATGTGTTTGACGGCATCGGTTTGTGTCCATAACCCCCTTACCTTGAGCAGTTTCATGTGCGCTCCCCACCCCATCTGGGATACGTCTGTTGTGATGGTCACTGTTGGAGTTGGTGGTGTGAATGGGTTTCCCCTGGTTATGTTGCCCCTGTTCCACCATGCTATCTCTTCCTGCACTGCGTGCGTTACAACCACTAGATCTTCCCAACTCCCTGTTGACTGTGACCATTGCTGTTGCAGTCATTCCTGGAATGGTCTCATGTGTAGCCGAATATTGGGGACTAAATGTATGCAGGATGCCATCATGCCCATGAGCTTGCTCACTGTCCTCACTGTCAGACGTTGCCCCTTCAGGTAGCGGCGAGTCTCCTTCAGTAGTGCGAGAATCCTTTTCTCGCTGGGGAGCACTCTCCCCTGAATGGGGTCGATCTTCGCACCCAGGAAGATCTTCACTTGTTCTGGTTCCAGCGATGACTTCTCCTTGTGTATGGAGAAGCCTAGTTTTGTCAGCGTTTGTGTGACTTGCTGAGTATGTAGTTTGCATTGGTTGTAGGAGTTCGCTTTTACCAACCAGTCGTCTAGGTAGGGGTATACGTGTATCCCCTGTCTTCGCAGATGTGCTGCTACGGCAGCTAGGCATTTGGTGAATACTCTTGGCGCTGATTTTAGGCCGAAGGCTAGGGCCGTGAACTGGTAGTGCGTCATGCTGATGGTGAATCTGAGCAGACTCTTGTGTCCTTGGTTTATGGGGATGTGTAGGTAGGCATCCTTGAGGTCTATTGTGGACATAAAATCCCCGTGCCTTATTTGAGGTATGACCTCTTGTAAGGACGTCATCTTGAACTTTTGAGTTTTGATGTATTTGTTTAGGAACCGTAGGTCCATTATGGGCCTTAACGTTTCGTCTACTTTTGGTACGAGGAAGTAGTTGGAGTACACTCCTGTGCCCTTTTCTCTGTACAGCACCTTTTCTATAGCCTGTTTGTGGAGGAGTTCTTGTGCTTCCTGCCACAATAGTGACAGCTCTTTTGTTGAATGTTTTTTGTTTGTTGACCTCTTGTTTGGTGGCCTCTTTACGAGTTCTATGCAGTAGCCGAACTGTATGATGTTGAGTATCCACTTGTCGGTTATCTTCTCCCACTCCTGGGAGAAGTGTTTTAGTCTTCCTCCTACGGGCGTTGTATGATGGTAAATTTGTAATTTGTCTGTGTCTTTTGTTGTGCCGCGGCACTAGCGATGTTGGGGGTGCGGGCACGTGTTGTAGTGTGGAGTCACTTGGGGGCGGGCTGCTGGCCGCCTCTTCTTGTATTGCCTCGTCCGTTTGGTCGGCTACGAAAGGACTGGCCCCTCTGTTGGTTCTGCCAGCTTTGTTGCTGCTGACCCTGTTGTGCCTGGCTGCTTCCCTGAAATGTTTGCTGGAAGGCCTGGTGCGATGTTCCCGGCTGGTTTCCACCTCTGCCGTTTGGTCTTCGTGAGGGGGTGCCCCTTCTCATACCCCTGAACTGTAGTGCTCCCATGGACCTTGCCGTTTCGTTGTCTTTTTTGAGCTGCGTCAGCGTCTCGTCCACGGGCGTGCCGAACAGCTTTTCCCCGTTGAAGGGCAACTTCAGGATGTTGTTTTGTACCTCCGGCTTGAACCCGGTGATCCTGAGCCAGGCAGGTCTCCTCTCTGTCACCCCGATCATCATCAGCCTGCTTGATGTATCAGCTGCATCTAGGGCCGACTTTAGGCAGGTGTTGGCCATGTTCTTCCCCTCCTCCACCAGGTGTGCCGCTCTCTGCTGGTTTTCTGTGGGGAGCAGTTTGAGCAACTGCCCAACTTCTTCCCAGTGCTGGTAGGCGTGCCTATTTATAAGGGCGTTGGAGTTGGCAATGCGCCAATGTATTGCCGCATTCCTTTCAATTTTCCTCCCTGTGAGGTCTATCCTCTTGCTCTCCTTGTCTGGGGCGGACCGGAGTTTGTGGGAACGTTGGCCCTCTTCCTGGCTGTTGCTGTTATTATTGAATCAGCTGGCACAGATCCCTGGATATATGGTGGATCCTTTGAAGAGTGTTTATATTTTTCTCAGTTCTGGGTGTGACCGATCTGCAGGTAGATGGCTCCTTGAAAGCTTCCCTGCCTTGGTCTAGCACACTAGGGAGCATAGGAAGGAATTGGCTCCTAGTTTGTGTTGGTAGCAGTGTTTCCAGGAGAAAACAGGCTTTAGGCTTTTCCTCCTCCATTTCCACTCTATAGGTGGCTGCCGCGTTCCTGACGACCATGTTGTAGACTCCTATGTCGTCCGGCGGCGAAGGCCTCGACGGATATGTCTCCACGGCCTCCTCCGGGTCTTCGGCGTCGAGATCCTGCCATTCCAGGTCTTGAGCCTCCGAGGGTGTCGAGCCGTAGTGCGTCTGCTGGTCGTTATCACCCTCCGTATAATCGTACAGGACCTCTTCGTCCTGTTCCGACGGTTCGGGAGTTTTCGGCGGCTCGGTGCTGTTGAACTCCTCTTGCGTTTCCGCTTCGACGACCGTCGAGGGCTTCGAAGGGATGGTGTATCTACTCATCCGGTCGGCGAAGTCCTTCTTCTTTTGGATGATACTGGCCATTTCGTCCTCGAGCCTTTTCTTCTTCCTCTCCATCTCCATCTCCGCCGCTTGATCGGCGTCGAGAGTTTCGGCAGTTCTCTTCGAGGTCGTAGTTGACGTCGGAGGTGCCTTCTGCTCTTTCCCCTTCGGCGTCGTGTGGTTTCTCGGAACCGTGCTTCGACGACCTGGGTGTGTCAAGAGCTTTCGCCAACCGGGAGTCCTTTTCGAAGGATCCGCTGGGCTGTTTGTCCCTGGATGCAGCTTCGGTCGTCGAGTGCTTCGACGCCGGTGCTCCTTTCGAGGACTTTGGCTCGGATTTTCGAGTCTGTCGGGGTTCTTTGGGTCGACGTGTCTCTTACCTCCTTCCTGGAAGTGTTATCGGTCTCTACGACCGTGCAGTCCTCTGGTCCCTCGGCGATGTTGTCCTCTTCCCCACTGGAGAGGCCCAGGTCCCGCAGCGACGGAGGTGGCCCTTGGCCCTGCATGCTGTAGTTTGCTGTCCTCCGTCTGTCCCTCACCCTGAGGGTCTTGGCGGCGAATGCTGCGCAGGCGTTGCAGTCGTCGCTTCGATGGTCGATCGGTAGGCAGAGGTTGCAGACTGGATGTTGGTCTTTCTGTGCGAACTTGTGGTGGCAGTTACGACAGAACTTGAATGGTGTCTTGTCCATTCCCGCGCTCAGGGAGCCCCTTGTGTGCGCATTCTCAGTTGGACGTCGAAGTTTCTTCTACCTCTCACCAGCTTCGTCGTCCCGGTAGTATGTTCTTTGTCTTGTGATGAAGATCTCCAATTTCTCGGTTCTTTCTGCTTTTCTCTTACTTCTTCTCTCCTCTTCCAACTCTGGAGCTCTTCACGACGATCCAGACCCAACGGCGGAAAAAAGAATCTGAAGATGGCGCCCAAGGGTGGGAGCTTCCGGAGGAAGCGCGCCGACGTCACGGAAGGACACCAAATGGTGGGGCGTCGACGCCCACCTGGGCTACACAAAAAAAAAAAAAAAAAAAAAAAGGACTACGATTCCGGACCCAACCACTAGACCGCGGAATAATGCACAGCATAGTGAATCCAGAAAGATTCACGCTGCAAAACCTGGTGTTATGAGGGACGTGTGTGGGACCTGCCAGAATCATGATCCATTCCTTAGAGGTGCATGGGCGAGCCAGATTTACCTCACTTCAGCGTCATTGGGAGACTAATGTCGTGGCAGTTTGCAGCCAGAGTGCACCCACAAACTACCAGGTGAGATGTCGTCCTTCTCCCATGACATTGAGATATTGAAGTGTGAGGTGAGTTTGTGGTTCTTGCATAACATCCCCCCAATGGTGATGTAGTGTACCAATCCAAGAGGTGTGACCAATGAAGGGCCCTGGGGGCAGCCCCTCTTCCTGTGTTAGTGTTTCACACGTCATGATTACACCATCATGGTACAAGTCCCAACGTATGTATGCCTGCCGCATGCCATGCCAAAAACTCAGCCAGTGTCATCTTGTTACCTCGGGCAAACCTAATAATGGAGTTGCGGGGGCATAAGATGTAATATGTTTGGTGAGGAATAAGCAGCGACTGAAGCAACGATAGGTCAGTTGTAGTAGTATTGGGCGAGGTTGGGATGTCCTAGAGCGTGGATGGAACAAATCAAGGACAGCGTCCAAGCCACAGGGAGGACCATCTGCTGCCATGTCTGAGAGGTGTAGTCCCATCATCCAAAGAGCAACCCACTGCACCTGGGACGCTAAGTAATAATGTTCCAGGTTAGGTACCGCCAATCCTCCCTGGGTCGATGGTAGTACAGTTTTAAAAGGGCCACCCTACAATGGGATCTCTTCCATATAAGGTTGCGAAGCATACCTTCAAGGGAGCGGAAGAAGGATGGGGGAAGATACAGCGGCAGATTAGTGAAATAAAGGAGACGTAGGAGCACCACCATTTTTGTGAGAGCACCTCTCCTGGCAACCGACAGAGCAAGTGTCTTCCAAAAAGACATCTGCGATATTAAGGAATTGAGTGCCCTTGTAAGATTACATTTGAGCAGGTCCCAATCAGTACGGTAAATCCAGAAGCCCAGATAACGGAACAGACAGTTGCTGAGTAAAAGGAGCACCATTAATTATGTACGCTGGGTCAGAAAAGCTGGAAACTAAGGGGAACAAACAGGGCTTTCCCCAATTGACATGTAGACCAGTTAGATGTGCGAATCGAGTGAGGTCAGGTATGGCACCCGGGACAGAGCAGATATCTCCAACATAGAGCAGCAGATCATCTGTGTGAGATGAAATAGCGTGAACTCCCTCACCCATTGGTATACTCCATGACCCCGCCGAAGCCTGCATAACCAGATCTAGAGGCTCTATTGCTAAAGAGAAAACAAGGGGAGAAAGGGGGCAGCCCCGTCTGGCGACTCCTCTACAAATCCTTACTCGTGCCGTGACGAGGTTTCCTGTTTGAACTCTTAAAGTCAGTTTATCATAGAGGAGTTTCACCATGCGGATATATCTGTGTCCAATGCCATATCGTGGAAGGACCTCAAAGAGATAAGGCCATGCAATAGTATCAAATGCCTTCTCTAAATCAAGGACGAAGCGCCCCGATCGTGGCCAAACATGAGGGGCATATTGCAGCAGTCAAAGAGGCGGCGTAAATTAAAAGAGGTAGTGCACACTGGGACTAACCTGTTCTGGTGTGCATGAATCAAAGAGGGCATTAGTGGAGCCAGCCTCTCAGCTAAGCCACAGCCTCCTGAGATCGGAACCCTTTCTATAGCCCCTTGGCCAGGAGAGCTCTAACGTTCTCTCTGGGCAAGATAAGATGATCCTCTGGCAGCAGTTTATGAGATGGCTGTAAAGGGGGGGGGGAGAGATTGGAAAGCAAGAGAGTAACCTCTTCAAATTATCTGCAAGACCCATTTGTCTGATGTTATAGACTGCCAGTGGAGGAGATGTTGGATTCTCGCTCCAACTAGGCACCTATGGTCTTGCAGGAAAAAAACTAGGAAGGCTTTGACGCTGCAGTTGCTGAGGAGTTGTTGGCGGGTGACTTCAGACTACCATTACCATGTAAACGGAATGCACCAAGTCCTTGCACAACTTGGGAAGCATGCAGAGGACGGTGGCTGGGGTATGGCTGGTGTGGTTTAAAGCCCCTTCCATAGCCACGAACGGCAGACTAGGTGCGAGGTGTCACCAGCCAGGCGTGGTGCCGCAAGGCCAGTGTCGACGAAACCGCTCTGCCCATTGAATCAGTCGTATCCAGACCACACCTTATGGTGAACTTTGCTTCATCTCTCCAGTCTTTCACTGCTTGGGAGAGGATGGCCTAAGCCTCCCCTAGGACCTGTGGCAGCACTTGTGCAACCGTTTCCCATAGTATAGGGGAGAAACTGCCCAAAAGGCATGCAGTGCTCACAGACGACAATGCTAGGCTGGTGGAAGAAAACATCTTTCCAAGTGAGTCCAGCCTCTTGAATTCCCTGTCGGGGATGGGGGGCCTCAAGGAACGAAGGATGTTGAAGCTTTGAATACCAAGCTCTCAGGGGTGGAGGAAACTAGGATCACCCGGGGCAGGGGGATGGCAGCGTGCTATTGTCTTATTCGCAGGAGCCCCTGTGCTAGGCTTAGACCAAGTTCCTAGAAGGACATCCATCAGTGTTTCATTGAAGGGAAAAAAGGGGTTTGGATGAGGAAGCCCCAGGTTGAAGCATTTCGGGCAAGAGGTTAGTTTTGACCACCTGCACCAAGGGCAGCTCCAGCTCAGGACCTCTGCTGCCCTAGTCACCACCATTGCATAAGACACTCCCTCCTCTGTATCCACGGTAGGTGGAGAGAGAATACCAGTATCTGCAGTGGTGTCTAGTCCACTGGCCTCTGCTAGTTCCTCATACCAGTCCAAATTCTCACCAGGGGTGTATAACTGGTGTTCTAAAGGGTCCAGTGACGCCTCCCACTCTGCCTGTATGCTCCTCAAAACGCTCAGGCAATGACCAAGAACCACTGGGCTCCGTCTGCGCCAGAATCTGCGTCCGTTCCGACTGAGTCGCCAGGAACAAGAATGGGGCTGGCACTGCCATTGACATTGGGACCGGCGCCGGAGAAGGTCGTGTTTGCTTTAATTACGCATAGATTTATGGCGGAAAGTGCGAATGAGCAATGGACTGCTTGGACTATAACGAACTTTGTAAGAGTTCTTGCATTAGATTTTGTTCTCTGAAACCCATTACAAAGCTTCAATTACGGTTGTGGGTAAGAGACTATCACTTTATTCTCAATTGAAGCATCAACTGTATTGGTTTGCACTAAATGGGCAGGATTACATTTTTATTTAACTTGGATGCCTTTTTATGACCTGGATATTAACTAGAGAAAAATGACCAGTATCCCAACAGATGACTTATGTAAGTTGTGTATTTGGATAAGTTAACCCAAGAACATTTGTTTGTTCTTATGTCCTGGATGTTTAGGTTATTAAAAATATTTGCCTGTTATTTTTGGTTTTTGAGGGGTGGGGTTCTGTAAAGGATTCAGTACTTTATTTCAGATTTAATAATGCATGTGTTAGAGTTTTCAATTTATTGACTTGCCTTACGATTTGGCAAAGGTAATATCTGTTTTGAGTGTTTGTGTACCTTGCGAGTAATACTGTGTTTAAAATAAACCGCCAGACAATGCTGATTAACATGTTTTTTGCTTTTGTATCCAAGGCTTTCAGAGTGTTGATTTGTTGTATGTTTCCATAACAGTATAACAATATTGTATGCAATAAAACTTTCATATACTGTCCAGGCAAACTATTTGCAATACTAGTCCTGGATGTCCATTAGATAAAGAGAGACATCACAATTTCCAGCAAGAGTGCGTGCGCAATTGAATGCTATGAGAACTAAATGCCTTACTTATAATTACACAAGTACAGTGTTCATGCAAACCAACATTCACTTACTGCCAAATGTCAATCACAGTTCCACATATAATCAGACCATTCAAATACCAAGCTTCTTCCAGGAACCAAACACTCAAGCCAAAAGTACCTTGAACACACTGGACGGGTGTAGGGTGGTAATGTATTTCCTAGAGAGGACGAAACCGATCAGAAAGGGAAGCCAGTTTTTTGCATCCTTTCCAGACAACAACAAAAAAAAAAAAGTAGCAAAAGATACCACTGCAAGACTATACAGATATGCCACAAGAAAGCAAACGCACAACTGCAAACAAGGACCAGAGCATACTCCAGAATATGGAAAGATTCAAGCTGCAAAAGCAAATGGGTACTTACTGGCAGTAGTTTTGCAGCTTGAATTTTCTGGATTCCCATATGACCGAACTCAGCAGGGAGCAAGACACCAAGGCAAACAAAGAGGAGAAAAATATGCAAGACGTATTGGCTTTGTCAAGTGTTGTTTAACGTGTTGCTGGGCACCATGGCTTAAAGAAGAAGAAAAAAAAAGCTATGGCGCACTCAACGCATGCCACACCATAGCTTTTAAAAATCTTTTTCTTAAAGCCATGTTGGCTGAAGGTGAAAGAAGCGAAACATGAACTGGAAAATGGGAAGAAGAAATCAAACTAAGGAGAAGATGGGAAGGGAACAAAGAGAAAAGGGAGGTACAAACGCAACCAGAGCAATGAGATAAAACTAAAAAATTTCCATAGGAAAGCCTGGGAAGGATCCGAAAGGTGTAGAGGAATGCAAAGGAGAGAGGGATTGAATGGTGGTGGTGATTTGGAATGAGGAAACAGGCAAAGAAGGGAAGGAGCCACTTGGTTTACAAATCCCCTGAAGTGGTGCTATTTCCTGGGACAGTGACAGAACATTTCTTGCGGACCAAATAAACAGTGAGACATATCTCCGCGAGTGGGAGCAGTGTGTGCGTGCTGCTCTGGGGACAACAGTAGCACGGAGAAGAGGCTGCCAAGGGAGTGCGGAGGTGCAGTGTAGCTAAAGGGAAGGCAGAGTGTGTAAATGCATCTGTGTAAAAGTATCCGTATAAGTGTCACATCAGCTTTTGTTGCAAACGAGTGGTCTTAACCTGATGTGTGGGACCCCCAGTACATGCTGGCTGTCTGTCTTTCTGCCTCTTGCTGTCTGTTTGAAGGTCTAAGAGAGGACTGCACACAGTGCAGCCCGGCACACAAGCAGCTGAACACAACATACAGCAGAAAAAAATCTCTGTTAAAGGACAGCTCTGTAAAATAAATATGAACAAAAAAATAAAAAAAACACAAAGACTACATATTGCTGCGTGTATGGCTGGAAAATTTAATTTCATGTATATTAGCATATGCTTCCATTTACCGTGGCTATTACTAAATGTCTGTCTGCAAGCTTAAATTGCAGCCACAAAGCGGCAAGGGGTGGGAGGTACAAGGCAAACAAAGATGAGGGAGGGGTAGAGAGAGCTTGCAAACACATGCACTCTTAAGGAGTGCTACTTAAAAAATTAAAATAGAAAAGTACCTCTACAAGCGGCGGCCAGTGGAAGGACACTGGCCGCAGAGACAGGTAATTTTACTTGATCCAACCTCCATGGACGACAGCAAGAACCAAAGAGAAAGTAGAAGCAGCAGGTGGCGCTGACTAATGAGAAGCAAGGAGATCAGAGTAAAGTGGGAGGCAACTAATAGTAAGGGTAAGCATGGGGCAGGCTGTAAGCCAGTTTAAGATTTTATTTACAATAGATTTCGCTGTCTACGCATGCGCGCTGTACAGTCAAAACCTAAAAAGGAAAAAAAAAAATCTTAAGATGGAGACCATGCACAGGATCTTCTGATGTGAGCTCACGTCATGAGAGAGACCAAATGTTGTCAGACACTGATGTCCAAGAGAGAAAAACAGCACACTAAGAGGAGAATTCTGGACCCAACCACTAGGTGATGAAATAATGCACAGCATGTGATCCAGAAAACTCAAGCAGCAAAGCTACTCCTACCAGTAAGTAACCTTTCTTTATTGTCTTTGATTTTTTTTCCCTGATACAGAGGATGCGATTAAGATTTTAGCAACTGTATGTTTGATATAAATGATTGAATTTTTGCTTTATTATTTCACAATTTTAAACTTAATGAATTAGAGGCGTTTTTTAAATGAAATCTTTTAATTTGTTTCATATGTTTTTGCTACCAAGTCTAATTAACTAGTTACCAACTAGTGTCACAGGCCAGTATTCTGAAGTGAACAGGTAGATGTGCCTACAAGGGATTTATTCAGTTAATTTGGACTGATTTTTGCTTTTTACTTAGAGCAAGCTCTTGTACATTGCTTGCAAATTAATTTCTTTTTGAATGGTTTAAATTATTAATGCACAAACAACTCCTAGTTTAGTTTTCTAATAAAATATGAAAACATAAGCATGTATCAAAGAAATATATATCCAAACACGGGTGTATATTGAAAAAATAGATTTTATCGTATTGTAAAAATGATGCTAAGGGGTACTCAATCATTAAACACACAATGTAACAAGAAGTTGCATAAATAAACAGTTGTTTTTGTACTTCTCCGTAACAATTGTGTACCCTTTTTCAAAATAGAAATAAGGCAGACCAACAAATAATAAAGATGAGTATTGCCTATAGTAACACTTACTCATCTCTACTATAGGCAATACTCTTTATTATTTGTTGGTCTGCCTTATTTCTATTTTGAAAAAAGTGTACACAATTGTTACTGAGAAGTACAAAAAACAACTGTTTATTTATGCAACTTCTTGTTACATTGTGTTTAATGATTGAGTACCCCTTAGCATCATTTTTACAATACGATAAAATCTATTTTTTCAATATACACCCGTGTTTGGATATATATTTCTTCGATATATTTCTTTGATACATACTTATGTTTTCATATTTTATTAGAAAACTAAACTATATACGAGTCGTTTGTGTATTAAATAATTTAAACCATTCAAAAAGGAATTAATTTGCAAGCAATGTACAAGAGCTTGCTCTAAGTAAAAAGCAAAAATCAGTCAAAATTAACTGAATAAATAAATCCCTTGTAGGCACATCTACCTGTTCATATTATATTGCCCAAGCCGTCAAGGGTTGATTGGGTTTCCCATTGTATTTAATAGTATTCTGAAGTGGCTGCAAGGAGAAAGATGCCACTAAATACCTTTGTTATACGCTTGTAGGTCTCAGTGTGGTTTGCACTTTCAAAGGGCGGATGTCCCACAAGGAACTCGTAACAGAGGACTCCAATGCACCAAAGGTCCACTTTCTCATCATGGGTCTTCCCTTCAATCATCTCAGGAGGCAGATAGTCCAGCGTTCCGCACATAGTCTTTCTCCTGCATAAACAAAAAAAAGAAGCATAAGGTGAGAGAAAAGTGGAGTACATATTGCCCCAAGGATAGTTTACCTTCTAGCAATGAAATGGCAAGTTACCATCTAGAACATACAATTAAAAACACAAATAAGAAGCAGATGTACAACCACAACTTAAATAAGACTCCTGCTTAAGGTAAATGATAGGTCTTTAATCTAGCCTAACAGAAGGAAGAGCCCAAACCTGTAAAAGGTTATTCAGTAGAGTGCATTCAACTTTAATAACCTCTAATGACATTGTGTACATATACAGCTCTTCTGAAACTTAATGTTCATTAGATTAACACCTGCATGTAAATTCACCATCCACGGACAATGAAAACAAACACCACCATGACAAAACAAAAAAAATCCAAGCAGGACTCATTCCCTTCATGCCACTCACATTCTCCTGAGAAGGCGCAAGGTGTTGCCATGCCTTTCGATGTCGGTTGACATCGCAGCCCATCCTGCAATTTGTCCTAGCACAACCCGAGTTTACAAGGTTTCTGAGACACCAAGGCAGATCAAAGTTCAGCAAGATCATGCTCAGACTCTTAGGATCTTTACAACTACCTCCTGGGTGCCTCTTGGCCAAAGGAGCCAAGAGGCCCTCCGTCTGTGACATTGCTGGTGGGTTTGCCCTCTGCTCTAGTTGGACCCTCTGAATTTACGAGTGGGCCTCCCATGGCACCTTTACCGACTCCAGTGCCACGCTAATTCACGAAGCTTTGATGCCAATGCAGACTCCATCTATGCCACAGGATGGGCACTGTTACGACCCCAACTGATGATGCGCTCTATTTTTGACAAAGCATAATCTCCCCTGCTTGACTTGCCACCTACACATGGAACACATGTTGCATTCCTTATTCTGACAAGGAAAATAATGCGGATGAGATACAGCAACCATACCACTAAGAAAATTGGACCACAGACCAATACATTGAAAGACATCCCACCAAGTAGGAGCTGATGGTTACAAACTACTGGGACCAGCAAGTGAGAGACTCCAGTCGTATAAACTGGTACCACGGATTCACTGCAAAATAAGGATTTTTGGGGTTTGGGTATTCTGCACCTCTGGGAATCCCTTTGGGAGTCTATGCTTCCATGGCTGTAGCACATTTTCCAGGTCTACAGTTAACACAACAGTCAATAGACCCAAATATTCAGCAAAAAATCCTCCAAAAAGTCAGATTCAAAATCCTTTCATAAAAATAATGAAGTCTGAACAGATTTACACCAGCAGTTGCAAATGGTATGCACCAAATTATCCTTCTCCATTACTACTCTGGGTCATATGCCTATCCAGCCCAAAATGACAGTTCAGACTGAACTTCTAGGCCAGGCCCATTCTGGACAGTTGGCCTTGTTAATGAGGTGCAGCTTGAGTTCTAGGACAAAGCGGATTACTTGACATACGTCCGGGAATACCCGTCAAACTTACGAAGCTTCACTAAAAGAGAAATTAAGTTATGCAATTGCCATCCTAGTCATTTGAGAGAAACTGACCAAACCAGCCTTGGCCGTGCCCACAAATGCCACAATCTTTTAAGCTGCATATGCACTGAATGGGAGCACACAACCCCAGATCAGTTTCAAACTTTTTGGGCCTCATAAGTTAAGTGCAGCTCGGGATTCTGGGCCACCTCAAGCATGTTCATCCACCAGGCTCAATTTTTGTTGTGCCTTGTGGGCTTTTGTCTGCCTTCAGTAAGATCCTGCACCTGGCATTTACACCAGAGCCTAGCCTGGGTTTCCGCCCTGCAGGGTTTTAGTATGAATCCTGGTCTTTAGACAGGACATGGCCCCAAACTAGCATTCTATGTACAGGCAGTTAGCTGTAAAAATGGAGTACTCCTGTCAACTTTTCCTTGGTAAAGTCTACAGAAAAAAAGATTCTGAAGATCGCAAGGCATGGGCTTACACCCATTTAATGCAGTTAAAAGGCTGCACTTTTTACATGCACATCTCTCTACCACTGACCTCAATCTGATGGTGCAGCAACGTTAAGTAATTTCTTTAGACAAATCCAATATGTACGGTCATTAGAATTGCATGATAGAGATGAAGTTATTGTTGCCTGGTTCACAAACCTAATTAAAATGGTCCTTACCTGTACTACTTGTGCATATTTCTCATCAGCACACCCTATTCTAACACCCGTTACATGCATGCATCCTTTGCATTTTATATCAGGCAGAGAGAAAGCCTTCAAAAATATTGTAGAGATGAAAAAAAAACAAAAAAACATTTACCAAAATCTGCAGGGAGTTTCTAAGGTTTCGAGACCCAACACATTTGGTTCTAACCATTGCTAGACATTCTGGTGTTGTCAGCTTCTAGGGTGCAATACCATAAGCAGTTAGATGTCCAGGTTTAACTCCATGGAAATATGTAGTAATAACCTATTGTACTGCATCATGCCCCCCCCGCACCCCCCTGTTAACGGTGTGTCACAAATTTCTTGAAAAACATTCACACAAAGCATTGAAACATCCCTGTGAACAAAAGGGGCGTCAGAAAGTGCACCACCTACAGATCTTACACCCCCTCACCTCCCAGCCCTTGAGAGCAAGAAGTTGCGGAGTGACTCCTGGCCTTGGGTAGTGCCAGAATTACCCCACCAGTGCATCGCTACCTGCTGTACCAACATTTGGTTCACAGCTCTTATAAAGCCCAAGTCTTAATTTAGTCACAAGTTAGCATGTTTAACAAGAAGCCACATATTTCCCTCTGCCAAAGATAAAAGGGGACAGAGCTACTTTACCTTATGATTAGTTTGTAGGCAAGGAAGGTTGTTTTCAGGACTAGGTTGGAGAAGAAACTCATACTGCCAAAGGAGCAAAAATAATCTACCCCTCTAGGTCAAAGATGGCATAAAATCAAGAAACAGTTTGCGGATCTTGAACATTGCAACACTAGATGGGATTCCAAAATCCAAAACCAGAGGGCCTGCATTTTAATTTTATTATTTTAACTACTGCACACATTTACACCAACACTCCAAGGTAACATTTAGCACGAAAAAGGGGAAATCCAACCATTGATGTGGAACATAGCAGCCGGATAAGCGCCAGGTCAGGAGCTCTCTCAAACACCAGGCTGTGGAAAAGATTGTGGCCTCTCTCATTTGAAAGACTTAAACGTGTGTGGATCCCCTTCGAGTACCAAATGGGAGGAAATAGGTTTGAAACCACTAGATAACTGCTTTACCGGAAAAGAGGCTATCCAAATACTACTGGATGCGTGTCATGCAAGAGCTATAATGCAGAAGGAGGGCAGTGGCAGCCCAGATTCTCCTCCAGAGAACACTGGCAGAGTCAGAACTGGGTGTTGGGTGCAGAATGAGAGGCTGGACAAGCTGAAGACATTCACCGAGTGGCTCAGGAGATCTGTAGGAAGCTGGCTCTGTATAATAGATTGCCACTAGGTGGTAATACCGTGCAGAGAGTCCAGGGGTTCCCCAAAAGTGTACTGGGCTCAATGTAAAACCCAAAGTGCTCTATTAGTGTTAGTGTGGGCGAGCAGCCTTAGGCCTAACAGGAGTGCAAGACATTTATTGCACAATAGTGATTAATAATGGTCACACGACTCAAGGAGATCCAGACCAATTTTAGAAATTGAAGTTCGACCCAATGCTTATCGATGGAGACAGGGGGAGCCTAGAGCCACGCTGCTTACAGGTAAGTAGATCGGTTGAGGGGCCAAGCTTGCGGGGTAAGGATAGCACGGAGGGCACAAAGCAGCACCAACCAAACACCACCAGCGGCACGGGGCGGCCTGTTGCAATTTTGACGTCGAAAGCCCAATGCTTTTTAATGGCGATTCTTCTTTCGGCAGAGGCTGCAGGCATGGCACCGGAGGTTGTAGGAGGAAAACCAACGACAGAGGTAAGTAGAGATGTAAGGGGGGAGGTCGTAGGGGCACCGTCAGGTCAGCTCACCAAGGCCCACGGGCTTCGGGTGCAGAGGTGCCTTTCGACGTGGGAGTCTTCTTACAGAATCCGGTCACGGTCAAGGGGAGGGGTTTTTTGAACCTCTGGATTCACACTGCAGGCGCCGTCGTGGAGGTCAGGAGCTGTCAGCCAACGCTGGACAGGAGGTCGGGATCGCTGGGGAGACTTCATTGCACAGGTGTGCCACTCTGACTCGGGCGTTGGGTGCAGAGTGGGCAGGAGACGCAGATTCGGCGGGATCCGGAGTCCTTGGAGTAGGTATGCTGTCCACAAGAGTTTGGAGTCTTTTCCGAAGGCAGCAGTCCTCCCAGAAGCTGGAGACAGGCCGGTAGGGCTGGGGTCAAGGCAGTCGTCCTCTGCAGTCCGGCAGGGTAGTCTTCTTTCTTTTTAGGTGGTCGCCGATCTAACTTCCACGTCTGAAGGTGCGACCCAAATACCAGATTTTATGGTTGTTATAGGGGAGTAGCAGGCATGGTCAATGGGCATCTTACCTGGGAACACTACAGCCTCTTTTATGCCACCATCCTGTGGGGAGCAGGAGGGGGGCATAGACCTAGTCCCGATTGGAGGGGTCTCCCCATCTTCAAGATGGCGGGGACCGAAAGATGCGTTTCACCTTCACCTCGCCTTCCCCACCATATGTGTGCGGTTGGTAGAGGTGGCCACACCTCCTATTCTTAGCTTATCCTGCTGGTTTTCCCGCCCAAAAGGGGAGGGGTGTAAACCAGGGGGCGCTATCTGCTAGCAGCAGAGGCTGGGGGTCGCCTCACAAAGGCGGAAAACTTTTGAAGCTTCCCTTTTCGAGCACTGGCCTATCCTGGGGAGGAGGTATGACACCTCTGCCTAGGATGTGCATTGTTTCTGGTTCGAGAGAGCAGGGGCTCTGTACCCAGGGGTCCAGAAACATGTTTGGTGGTGGCTGGCTGCCTACAGCCGAACAGAGACCACACCAGGGTTGGTAGGTTTTCAGGGGGCACCTCTGAGGTGCCCTCTGTGTACATGGTACAATAAATCCCACTCTAGAGTCAGTGTGGATTTATTGCAAGGAGTAGTTTGGTACCAAACACTGAGTTCAGTGAAGCCATCAAGGTGCTGTGGAACTCGAGTTGTCAAGTTTCCAGCCCATGTACTCTATAGCAGTGGTTCCCAAACTGGGGTCTGTGACACATTCCCAGGGAGTCCGCAGGCAGCAGTTTTAAAAGCACTGCAAAGTTCCTTGTGTAATCAGCAGTTTTCAAAGCAACAATAAAAGTGTCAAGATAACAGTGATTAATGTACCTGCTGGAGAGAGATGGGAGTTTTGTCTAGTGGCAGCTTGACTCCTAAGGAAGCGCAGAGGTTTAAAATGCCTGCTCCAAAGAACGTGTACCATGCATTTAAAAAAACAATATTTTATGTGCATAGCTCAGTGGGTTACTGCTTTTGTCACAGAGCTTCTGTTGTTACTGTGCAGTTCATAAGTTACAATCAAACTAGCACAGTGAGCTATGAACTGCCAAAGAGTTGCATTCAAACTGCATGGTACAAGTTAGTAAGTTATGCTTTCTCTCAGTCCTTCATTATCCTGATGCTGCTAATAAAGGTTTATTTGGTTAGAAATAAATTCTTATTAACGGCAATGCTTACCACTGTGTTATGTTCTGAATCCGAAGTTTGTGCTTCCCCAGACCAAGCACTCTTAAAAAATGCCTACCAGTATAGAAGACATGTGAATCCTACACCTTGAAGTCCCCTTTGCCTTATGTAACATTTTCTATACACTGATTTACACATTTATGATTCATTGTCTCTGCCCTGCACTGGTATGAGAGATACTATAAAACAAATGCAATACATGTGACAGAGGGGCTATGGAGAGATAAGAGGCACTGTTGGAGGGTGCTAGTGAGGTAATCATTGAAGAGCCCAAACAAAGATCGTTGTTCCTGGTACAGTAAGGTCATCATTTACTATGCTTTATCAGCTAACACAATTCAATATATAATGACAAATGTACGTGGAATGCACCATTTTCTCTACTTTTCTTGAGGGGGGCGGGGGGGAGGGAGTGGCAAAGCTCCCTTTGTAGTGGTCAGGCTCACTCGTTGCATTTGGTGCGCACAGTACAGGGACTGGTCTGACATTTGCCAGGGCTGCTTTGGGTTTCCAGTACGGCCCTAGCAGGAGCCTCGTACCGCAAAATAAAAGCAAACATTAAAAAGTTAGTCGCAGAGGTGCAGCACCAACCTTCCCATTAAGATTTTTGCAATTTTTTTCAATATAAAATAATAAAATCTTTAGCTTTTGGAGTATTTGTTTGATGTGCACTTGTTGATGTATTTTTCATGAATTACTGTTTTAATATTTGTAATTTAAATCGTACAAATTGCTTGGGGGTCCCAGGCTTCCAGTAGTGACTTACTGGGGGGTCCTCAGGAGTCAAAAGTTTGGGAACCACTGCTCTACGGCTTCACCGGCACTTACAATATTAGGAAATGGACACCAATATTGTAGGGGCATATCTGCTCATGCAGATATGCTCTCACCTGTGGCCTTAGGGCTGCGAGGCCTGCTACAGGGGTGACTTACCTATGCCTTCAGGCAGTGTTAGCTGGCATGGCATCCAGGCAGGGTGCCATGCAGACTGTCAGTTTCTCCCTCACAGAGACATGCAAGCTGCAAGCGTAGTGGCATGGTCCCAGTGAGGGGGGTCCCAAGGGACCATCTTCAGCTCCCAGGCCCCAAGTACCCAGAGTACCATTTTCTAGGGACTTACAGGGGGTAGAAGTACCAATTGGGAGTTTGTTTCTAGGGAAGAAGCACTGGCACAGGGGACCCGGTCGGCAGGTTTACTGTGCACTACAATTGAAACCACATCAAAACCAGGCACAAAGTGGGGGGCTAACCATGCAAAAGAGGCACTTTCTCACAAGAACAAATGTTAGAATCAGGAGGCAACACACAAGGGGAAGGACCTGGCAGAGACCGCTTTTACCAGACGGATGTCGAAAACATTCACATGGCTCATTTTTGAATAGGTGCAGGCTTATGCCATGTATGAGAGTTTATTTGGGACATGAAGGGGAGGTGGTACAGGGGCAGTCAGGGGGAACAGTTCAAAGGCAGCCCATTATTCTTTAAGGTCCACTTCGAGAGGAACAAGCTACTTTAACAAAGGAAAGGGGACAAATAAATTAAACAGGAAGCTACAGTAAAAGAAAATGAGCTCCCTATAGGCAAATACACCTTGGCTCCGGCTACTGGAAGCAAAAGTAATGCCACTAATTAATGGAAAGTTCAAAAGCAAGTTTCAAAAAATGGTGGGAAAGCAGTCCTGCATAGTGAGATTAGGCTAAAGGAAGGCTGGTATTAAGCCAAAACTGACCTTATTTTTATTTAGTTTTTTTTAAATCCAGCCGGAGGAAAAAAGCACATATGGCACAGTAGGCACAATCTAAATAAGTCATCCCGTAGACAATCAACCCCTTCCAGACAGAATTAGCTCTATTCTGTATCAGAAGGGCCAATTATTCCTCACACAGTCGAGATACAAAACAGATACAGCTGTCTTGCTGTAGAGGAGGAGGAGACAGAGCAGGCCTCAGCTGGAGTACCTACAGAAGAATGGAGATTTGAAAACCTGATTCAAAAATGCTGATGGATTTATCAGAGATGAAAAAATAGATTTGCCATTTTAAAACAGAACCAAAAAGAGATACATGAGGCCTCTGCTCTACAGAGAGAAAAGGTAGATAGGATGGCAAAACACACAGAGGTAATTAGAAGGGACATTTCAGAAGCAAAAGAGAAAGATAGATAAAAATGAAACATACGTAAACTAAGATGGTGTGATAAAATGGAAAGCCTGGAGAATTACACAAGATGCAATAACATAAGGAAACAGAACATTAAAGACTGGGGAGAAGGAGATGTTCTTAAGGCTTTTGTGATAAGGCTACAAAAAGAAGCATTACCCATTTCAGAGAGAGTGAGCTCTTCGACGGGACATCCAACAAGTACATCAAGACCCATTTAAGTTGACAACAAAAAGAAATAAGCCACTGAAGATCTTAGTGACTTTTTTGGCAACTTGGAGATTGACATAAGGGGTTGTTGTGTTAAGGACGTTATGCAGGTAAAAGTTTTGAACTGGGTTGTGAATGGTTTAAGAATGAGAAAGAAAAGAATGGCAAAGGATTTTTTTTTAGAAAGCTAGGCCCAAATAATGATTCTGAAAGACTTGCTTAAAAACGAATGTTCTAAATTGTTAAGGAGTAAAGTGGGTTCAGTAGGTTGTAAGTACAGTTCAAGTAGGTCATAGTAAGGGGTGGCTATAATAAAAGCAAATGAAAATATAGAGGTGCAGAACATAAATCATAACACTGGAAGGTGGGCAAAGGAGTGCAATAGCACAATTAAAGATGCATCAGAACATATTCACTTGTGTGGGCTACTACAGTCCAAATGCGGATGATCCAGAACGTTTGAAAAGAGTAGGTTCCACCCTAACTGAATATCCTACTCTAATTATAACAAGAGGAGATTGTAATGTTTTGATAGATATAGAGATAGGACTTCCGAGGGCAAATGTAAATCCTGTCAGGACATACAAATATCAGATTCCTACTAAGAGAGTTGTGTGATATATGGCGAGTGAAAGAAGGTCTCCAAAAACACAAACATTCTGCAGCACAAAATACAGGCATTACTTCTGACTATTTCTTAGTTGAGACGAGGAAGACCGTAGGTTGTTAAATTATAGGCCAATAAACCTCTCAGATCATTCCCCATGTATTTAGAAAGCAATGTCCCTAAAGTTAAATGTATTCCCAGGTGGACATTGAACAAAAAGATTTTATTGGAGGAGGCTGTTATGCAAACTAATACAAAGGGACACAAAGGAGTTATTTCAGCATAACCTGGGATCAGCTCCTTTAAATATGGTCTAGGGGACAAGGCTTTCCTGAGGGGCAGGCTTAGTTCCATCATGTGACACAAGAACAGAATGGAGAAACAAGAATTTGAACAATGGAGAACAAGATAAGCATACTGAAACCCTGCTAAAGTCCCAGGGAATAAACATGAGGATAAATTGACAAACTTTGAATATGGAAAGAAAAGTGGCAAACGTTTGGAATGGAAAGCAAGAGCAGATAGAGTCCAGAAAGATATAAATAAGATATACGATTAAGAACCTGGATTAACACAAGTGGATAAAACAAGGATTGAGGAAGCCTTATTTAGGTTCTATCAAGGGCTTTACGCAAATTATATGAAACAGCAAGATGTTGATAGATGACTCACTAGAGTGCCCCTTCCAAGTTTGGACCCAGAAGAATCAATAAGCATGGATAGAGAAATAGGGAAAGAAGAAATAGGGAGCTCCAAGTTAGGAAAGGCATCTGGTCCAGATAATATCCCACATTTGGTATATCAGAAATTAGCGGAAAACATAATTCTGGTATGGTGTAAACTATTTAATGCAATAGTGTAGGAAACTGGGCTTTTGTTGCAGTTACACCCCCCACACATTTCACCCCCTTTTTAACTACTAGATGCTGATTTTCAATTGAAGGGTGCACTGGAGCCTGCTAACCAGATCTCAGTCTCACTGCCCCTTCCCTAAAACAAGGTGTTGTCTAATTATGCTATAATGGGCAAAGGACTTCAGCACCCCATAAGTCCCTTTTAAAATGGTACCCCAGGTACCTAGGGCAGGAGTACTAAAGAGGGTCACTAAGGGCTGCAGCATATCTTATACCACCCTAAGGGACTTGCAGACAAATGCCACACAGACTGCCCTTGCAGGCTGCATGGCATGGTACAAACTAGGAGTGAAAACATGACATCACGCACTGTCTCATGCCAAAGTCACCACATCTAATATATGCAAGTCCCCCCCCTACAGCAGGCCTTTGAGCCCTAAGGCAGGATGAATTATATTTTATGTGAGGACATAGCTGTATGAGCAGATATGCCCCTGTGATGTCTAGTTCTATTACTAGATGTTGCAAGTGAGCAGGAGCCATCTTAACATTGACCATGGGTGAAACTGAGAACACACCACGGAGAAGTAGCTGCCTACGGGGACTAGCAACGAAGCAGCTGCCCAGGTAGGGGTAGCGGTGCTCCTACAGGTCAGTTTCATCCTCCCTCCAAGTTTAGGGATGCCAGGACTGACCAGAGCCGAATAACACTAACATCTGGGGTACCGACTACTTGCGGCAGCAAAGGCTTTTTGTGTCCAATCCGGACACCAACGCCAAGAAAGACCGTCCTGAACGTCGAGGGACTTCAGAAACAATGAGACCCACATGGAGTGTGGCCCAGCTGTCCTGTTTGCCCCTCTGCAGCAGAAAAAAAGACCAAGAGTGAGTCTAGGACCACCTCCACCCAACGCCTCAAAGCACCCTTGCTCCAGAGCCCAAGTCCAAGGGAGGTGACTGTGCCAACAGGGTCCGCAGACCCACAAGAGCTAGACTTGCCCAGACTTGACTTCCGGTCTTCACCTGCAGACTTTTTCTGCATGCCCTCTCCTACCGCGAGTGACTCCAGCACAGGAACCCAACGCCATCAGACACCACTACACACGAGCCCCACAGCCTAAGGAGAAGTGGTCTGTGTCCCTAAGTGACCGAGGATCTCAAGGGTTGAACCCCACTGTGGGTTTCACCAGACTGGTCCCCCAGTCCCAGCCTGCAACCGGACAGTTCTCCCATTGAAGTGAATAGGACACCCGACGCCGTAACACACCTCTCGGCACCATACGCCAAACAGCCTCCCGAGGTGACCTGTTGATGTGGCCTGTGGCCTTGAACCTTGCACCATACTCCGCTTAAGTCCAATAAGAACAGTGCCGTAAGCCGATGTTAAGTGTCCGAGTGCAGTACATGTTTTCCCCCCCCATGTGATAAAATTACCGCACCCAAAAACTGCACTGTCAACGTTTGCAAACTGTAAAAATTCATAACTCGAAAAATACTTACCCGATTCTGGTGACCTTGGCATCTAAATTTACATAAATGTAGGTGTTATTTTTATAAATTGTCGGATTTCTTTGAGTGTGGCCTCACTTACTGCCTTTGTGTGTGTAATAAAGCTTAGCACTAGCCTCCGATATGCCCAACTGCTCGCCCACACTACCATAAGAGCATTTGGGGTGTCATTTGTGCCTCTAATTCCTATGGGGTTTGCCTGAACTCTACAGTGTACCTCATTTTGGTCCACTACATAAAAGAGACAGGTTCCTACAAATAGTGTTAGGAGGAATGCAAATACCACCCACCTGGAAGGAGTCAGTTATAACTATCCTAAAACCTAAAAGTACCAATGGAATGTGAATCATAGACTAATCTCGCGCTTGGATTCGGATTATGAAATATTTTACAACATTCTAGCAAGGAGACTATGCAACAATTAAATAAACGGTACATCAAGAGCATAGGTTTTCTCCCAGGTAGGCATATGTACGAGGTGGCACACTCTCCATAGGATCTATAGATAAGGCAACAAGGTTTAAGAACACCTTTAGTCATTTTAACATTTGATGCTATGAAGGCATTTGATAGGGGGTACTTTAATACCCCAAATAGGAGTACTAGCCAGTTTCAGTAAATCCGATTAAAAGGATTGTTCTGCCCAAATTCACCTTCTTGTGTAACAATATGACCTTATATTGATAGGAAAATTACAGGTAAATATTATAGTTTTTATTTGGGCATTGAAAGGAGTTAATCTCTTGGAGGCAGAGGGGAAAAAAAACTTGAGTGAAGTGGGAGGACTAACTGCTCTAGACTTTCAGTAGTATTGTTGGGCTTTTCAGTTAAAAAAATTGCAGAACGCTGTTAACTAAACCTGATCAAACAATTGGTTAGATCCTATAATTAATGATGAGCATCTATGTGAAAACCCTTTTCTATAAAAGTTTGGAGCACTAAAATAATTTAAGGAAGAGCACCTGAAGCGATTACTAGCTGCGGTTAAACTTGGGTCAGTAATGAATATCCCTTATAGTAAGTTGGCACCAATTTGGGACTCACCAGGGACAACAGAATGTATGAAAGACCGATTAACTCTTCCCTTATGGCTAGAGTGATATATATATATATATATATACACATACATACATACATACATACATATACATATATATATATTATCTACTGGCGGTTGCCAGTAGATAGTTATAGTTACAACCTATTATCCATAGGAAATCCGCGACATTCTATTTGAAATAACTCTCTTGCCGGTTGACGTATCTTCGCAAAATTTTCAAACTTTGTGGGCGCTCCGGTCCGCTCCTACCCTGAAAGTCTCGGGGGATTCGTCAAGCGGGGGCCGAGAAAAAGGGGGTCCCAAAACGCGTTTTCCCCATGCAATTTTCCATAGGAAACTTTAGACACGGCTACAGCCCGAACTGCTGAACGGAATTACACCAAATTTGGCAAAGAGGTAGTTCTTGGTTCAGAAAGAACCCTTTTTGTTAAATGGTGTAAATCCGTTCAGTAGTTGCTGAGAAAATCAAAAGTAAAAGTACATATATATCTATGGCCGCGTCGGATTCGCGCACCCTCCCGATCACGAGCTGCATGCTAATTGGCTGTCAACACTCCAAATCAGGAAGTGTTGGCAGCCATTTTGTCCCTCGGTAGAACCGAGGGACAGAAACAAGTGCGCAAAGCGCACAAAGGGGGCAGGGTAGAAACACCATGACCCCCTAGGTCTGCTCAGGGGGTCCCACAAGGACCCCCTGGGCAAAATTTTTTTTTTATTTTATTTTTTAAAAATCGGCAGGATGCGGGAAAAAAAAAAAAAAAAAAAAAAAAAATCGAAGCGCGGTCTTCCGCGCTCCGATGTTAATTGGCCCCGGGTGGGCCAAGTCCCGAGGGCATGCTGGGGGGGGGGTTAATTTTATGTGTGGGGGCCTCTAAGGGCCCCCAAGCTTCGGGGACCACCACCCCCGGGGCTTTATGTATATGGTGCGGGAGGGCTCTGAGCCCTCCCGCAGCCCCGGGGACCACCACCTCCCCGGGGCTTCTTTTTAAATTAAAAACCTGTGTGGGGGGCTCCAGCCCCACACGCCCGAGGACCACCACCTCCCCGGGGCACTAAGAAAATTAAAATGGGGGTCCGTTTTGGACCCCAAGCCCCGGGGACCACCACCTCCCCGGGGCTTTCAAAATGTAGGGAGGGGGGCCGCGCAGCCCCCTCCTGGAGCCTGTGGTGGCCCTGGGGACCGCCACCCCCAGGGCCGGCTCCTGCAGTGTTCCGGGGTGCCTACCCCCGGGACACGCTGTTTGCAATGACAGGACGGGAGCCTCGCGGCTCCCGTCCTGTCATTGCAAACTGCTTGGATATTGGAAGAGAGAGCAGGGAAACCTGCGCTCTCTTCCAATATCCAAAGCCGACTGCTTTCCACATGGGGAGCTGCATCTTAGCAGCTCCCCATGTGTAAGCAATGCCGGCTCCCGTAGGACACGGGGAGCCGGCGGGACTGTGGGGGCTTGGGGACCCCCCACAGTCCCCAACGAGAGGCCAGGCCCCGGGGATGGGGTCCCCGGGGCCATAAGTGGCCACGGAGGGGGCCACGCAGCCCCCTCCCCAAAGTAAAAAAATGGAATTTTTTTTTTTAAAAAGTGCAAGGCCGGCTTGGGGGATGGGGTCCCCGGGGCCTTAAATGGCCTGAGGAGGGGGCCAGGCAGCCCCCTCCAAATAAAAAAAAAGAGGCCATGCCCCAGGGGATGGGGTCCCGGGGCCAATACAGGCCCAGGGAAGGGGGCCACGCGGCCCCCTTCCCGTTTTTATTTTTATTTTAATTTTTTTTAAAAAGGGGTAAGGCCCTGGGGGATGGGGTCCCCAGGGCCTAAAAATAGGAAAAAGGAAGGGGGGGAAACACAGCCCCCCTTCAGGGAAAAAAAAACAAAAAAAAAAAAACGATTGGGCCCGTAGGCCCCGCCCCCTTCCTTCACCACTCTGCAAACGCGCCCCTGGCGCATTTGCAGAGGGGGAACAATCCCCTTGAATACTGGGGTCCCTGAGGGCCAACTAGCTCACCAGGAACCTCCAGTATGCGCCAGGAGGCTGACTTGCAGAGAGGTGTACAGAGGCCACGCCCCTTTTACACCTCTCTGCAACGCAGCTCTATGGCGCTTTTGGAGGTATATGGTGGGCTAGTTGCACCCCAGGGACCCTCAGGATTCAAGGGGAGTTAATCCCCCGACTTAAAACGCGCCACGGGGCGCGTTTGCACAGCGGTGAAGGGCGGGGCTTCAGGTGACATGTGTGCAAACAGGCCCCGTGGCGCGTTAAGATGGGGAATTAAATCCTCTTCAATCCTGAGGGTCCCTGGGGGCCAACTAGCCCAACAGGTACGTCCAGAAAGCGCCACAGAGCTGCGTTGCAGAGAGGTGTAAAAGGGTGTGGCCTCTGTACATGTCTCTGCAACGCAGCCCCTGAGCGCATACTGGAGGTTCCTGGTGGGCTAGTTGACCCGTAGGGACCCTCATGATTCAAGGGGACTTAATCCCCCAACTTAAAACGCGCCACGGGGCGCGTTTGCACAGATGTCACCTCAGGCCCCGCCCCTCCCTTCACCATTGTGCAAATATTCCTCTAAAATCAGCCGAAATACGAATTCTGATTTACTCACCTGTTATCAGGAGAGACCTCAGTGCTGCATCTTTCAGCCCAGTACTGATCCTCAAAAGTAATTTTAACCGTACTTACCAGTAACTTGAATTTCCTTCCATAGGATATCATTGTCTGCTTTTTGCTGAAAAAGTTTCTAAGTGTTGATTTTTGAAACATACAAATATTCCTCTAAAATCAGCCGAAATCCGAATTCTGATTTACTCACCTGTTATCAGGAGAGACCTCAGTGCTGCATCTTTCAGCCCAGTACTGGTCCTGAAAAGTAATTTTAACCGTACTTACCAGTAACTTATATTTTCTTCCATAGGAATCCATTGTCTGGTTTTCAGCAGAAAAGTTTCAAAGTGTCGATTTTCACAAACTACAAATATTCCTTAAAAATCGCCTGTATGACTTAAACGCATTCTTTCAACTGTTTACAGGAGATGCACCAGTGCTGGATCCAGGATCCAACACTGAGTAAGAAAAAGTAACGATAACAGTTTTTACCTGCTAAGTGAATTTCCTTCCATAGGATAACATTGGTGATTCTATGAGAAAAAGTTTCTAAGTGTCAACTTTTAAAATACAATAATATTCCTTAAAAATCACGACTGTAACCAAAACGCTTTTACTCAACTGTTTACAGGAGATGTCCCAGGACTGAATCTAGGATCCAATCCTGTGGTTAGAAAAGTAATCCATAAAGTAACTAACTGCATTTAACTAGAAATTCACATTGAGCTGAATGTTGCATTGTGTTTGAAAATGTGTTGCCCATTGCAACAACTGTAACTACTGTACTTAAAAGTCTATTGCCTTGGTGCAAAGTATTTAAACTAAAGTAATTCATTCTGAGAAAGTATTTTTTGTAATGTAATGTATAATGTAATTACAATGTAATTTAAAAAATAAAATATGTAAAAGAAATTGTTTCTAAAAATGTAGTAAATCAGTATGAAAAAAATTAATATAAAAATTAATACATTTAAAAATTGTCATTTAAAAAACCTTTGAAATTCACTGAAAAAACCGTAGGTTTCAGACACGTTATAGTTAGTTGGACATTGCACTCGTACAAAACCCGTGAAATTCCCCCGTTATAGTTAGTTCAGCTAACTATAACTCGCACCCCCGCAATGCACTGCTGATGACGTCACATATTACATCACTCATGACATGGTCAGTGACATCACTGATGACATCTCAAATGACATCACTGATGACATCATCCATGTGATAATTTGATGCATCTTCTCACACCCTAATATAACCTTTGATACACCCACTCTAAATTACAGACTGCCATTCTCAAAACCATAGACACTCCAACACCAATAACTACATACCCACTCACTGATTCTTAGGTCTACACATACATCCACTCACTCACCCGTGCAGTCACTCATACTTATGGTCACTCAGTACAGGACTATCATATGCACTCTTACTCCTATATAGACACTCAAACACCGCCACTCATCCATAGAGGTACTCACACACCTAGTCAGTCATGCAAATAATTAAACACACTGCCATTTACTCACCTATACAGTTATACACACACCAGCTCACTTAATCATACAAATACTAGCACATTGTTACGCTCTTATACAATCACTGATACAAGCACACACTCATCCATACAGCCACTATCACAATCACTCTCTCTCGCTTATAGCTATTTATATACTCCAATACACTTATATACTGCCTTTCACATATGTAGTTACTCACACATGTACCACTGGGACATACATTCACTCACTAACACACTCTTACACACACTTACCCACCCATACAGTCTATCACAGATGCACTCTTGAAACCATCCACCCAGTGAATCACCCACTCACACATCTATGCACAGTCGCACACACCCCATCCACACAAACACTCAGGCACCCATACAGATACTCATAGAACCAATCAATAACCCATATAGACACTCATGTAGCTATTCGCAAATCCATGCATCCACTTACACACCAACAGACGGATACAGACATTCACACAGTTTAGTCACTAACCCATGCATTCAGTAAGATACGTTTAATCACTCACTTGTAGAGTCAGTCACGCACGTACTAAATCATCCATTCAGACACTTATACACCCACTCATTCTTCAATACGCCTTTCCCTATATATATTAAACATATTTAAACTTTACAGAAACACACAGTCACTGGATGATGTCATCAGTGATGTCATTTGAGATGTCATCAGTGATGTCACTGACCATGTCATGAGTGATGTAATATGTGACGTCATCAGCAGTGCATTGCGGGGCGCGAGTTATAGTTAGCTGAACTAACTATAACGGGGGAATTTCACGGGTTTTGTACGAGTGCAATGTCCAACTAACTATAACTGTCCCTAAAACCTATGGTTTTTTCAGTGAATTTCAAAGGTTTTTTAAATGCTAATTTCTAACTATAACGTGTCTGACACCTATGGTTTTTTCAGTGAATTTCAAAGGTTTTTAAAATGCTAATTTGTAACTATAACGTGCCTGAAACCTACGGTTTTTCAGTGAAAATATATATATATATATATATATATAAATAATCTAATGGAAGGAGAAGAATTAATGTCTTGGAATGCCTTGAATGAGAAAACAAAGAGCAAGATCGAGATTTAAAAATATTCAGTTCCTGGACATTAATCAGGAAACAACTCCATCTGGCATAGATTTTCAGGACACAGCACCTAGGAAAAAAAGTGGAGAGGTGCTAAGGAAATTTATAGTAGTCGCCAGAAGAGGCTCAGAAATCGCCAATGCAAGAATGGAACAAATGCTTACCTACAAGAACCAGATAAAACTTAGGACAAGTATCCTTCTGACCTTAAATACAGTGAAATCATCTTTAAGGAAAAAAACTTTTCACTCTACAGTGTCTTTTGTACTCCGGTAAGGCTGGCGAAAATCAAGGCACAGAGAACAAATACCCCAAATGTTGTGGTAACGATGTGGATTATGTGCATATGTTTGCCAACTGGGCAGAAGATGGTGGTAGGTCTGAATCTTTTTTTTTTTTTTTTTTTTTTTAACAAGAAAGTAATTGAATAACAATTGGACATACATACTACATGGCATCATCAAAATTGCACATAATGAACAAAAAAATAATATTTATCTCATTAGTAGCATCACCAATACTATATTATGACCATAATACAAACAGAGAAAGTGAGTATTAAAAATGCGTACAAAGCATATTCAATATCTAAATTATATCCAAATTACATTTAGTACTAGCAGCGATCCTAACTTCCCCCCTGAAAATATAAAATATCATTCCGTGCTTGAATAGAGAAAAAGACCAACTAATAAAATAGCGATACCAAATAAAATAGCAGCAGTTCGTAATTAAAGTGCAAACGTTAAAGCCTTGTATACAACATCTAGACCTTCAGACGATTAGCAGCAGTTCTTAAATAAAGTGCTTAGTATTTAGGCTTTACATAAATCAGCCTGGGAGTATCATAACTCTGACCTTTCATGGATAAAGAAGCAGAGAACGCTTTAAAGTGCATATAGCAGCAGTTCTTGAATAAAATGCCATACATAAGCTATTTAAAGTGCCTAGTGCAAAATAGCAGCAATTCTTAAATAAAGTGCATAACATTTAAACTCTACTTTAATAGACTTGCTCCTCTCCTATATCAAACATGATACCAATATACATAATCTGTCTCACCTTATTACACTATAGGAGGGTAGGCAACTCTGGAGCACCTTGCCTTTAAGATCCATCTCCTTCCCTCTCATCCTGATCGAAATACTCCTGCCATATAGCTCTAAATCTTTTGGTTGCTCCTACCAGTCTCGCATAGGCCTCCTCAAACCTAAAAGTTCTATACATTTTGTTAAGCCAGTGATCCATCCTAGGTTGCTTATTTGTTCTCCAATTTTGTAGGACGAGTGATCTTGCAACAGCTATAGAGATAAATATGAAATACTGCTGATGTTTAGTTAACCCTTTCACCTCCTCCGATGTGCCAAATAAAACCAACATAACCGATGGTTGAATTCTCAAAGACAAAAATGAGGAAATCTTAACAAAAACCTCATCCCAAAAAAGTCGTAACATATTACATTCATAAAAAATATGCACCCATCCTCCCTCATCCTGAATATCACATCTAAAACATTGGTTTGGGTTTGTTGGAAACATCTTATGCAATTTCTGGGGGGTGTAATAGGCGAGCCATCTAGATAAAAAAATTCATTCTCTTGTAGTTAGCCCCTCTAAGTGCTTTTTTTGCTAACTCACTAAGTTGTTGCCATTCCCTTATATTGAACTTACAACCGATCTCTAAATAAATTTTCTGAAGTTCTATTGTCAGATTGTCTTCTGAATGGGCCTTTTGATGCAATAGCCGATACCAGCATCCTACCCCCACCATTTTATTCGCCATTTGCCTGGCGATTTGTTCTACCACCTTATTCATTGTTACATAGTTGATTTTGAGAAAATTAACTAGCTGATAGAAACTCAGAGGGAGGGCTGTAGTTAAAGAATTAGCTTGTAGTCGGACTGTTTCCCAAGTTATTAAGGTCGCATGATTAAAAAAATCCCCAAGCCGACTAAAGCCTAATTCTTGCCAGTGTTGATAAAGGCCTCTAGATAATATAAGACCACCTACTGCAGTCCTCAATAGGGGTAAAAGCATGGAATGCGGGAATATCTCGTAATTTGAAAAAAAGCTGCATTCTTTCTACTAATGTTAATATCACTTTGTATCTGGTCCTTTTGGGCAATTTCGCCAGACGAATAAAATTCGGGAGCCTTATTGCACTCTTTCAACATCTGTACCCAAAAAAATGTATCAAATACTGAATTTTCCGCACCCAATTGTGAAAACAAATTTACTAACGAGGCCTGATAATATGTTGGAAAATGTGGTAAAGCTATACCTCCTGAATCTACATCCAATTGTAAAGTGGCAAATTTCACTCGAGGATGCTTGTTATTCCAGACAAACTTCTGAATTATTTGATCTAATTCCTTAAAATCAGACCTCGGGATTTTCAAGGGAAGATTGCTAAAAAGGAACAAGAACAGTGGGAGTATCGACATCTTAATCATCGAAATCCGTCCTATTAATGATAGATTAAGCAGAGTCCATTTGTCTAATACATTTTTCACTTTTGTGAGCATTCTATTATAATTCAAGGGGAACAATTGACTAAAATCATGTGTAACGTATATCCCCAAATATCTAATTGGATGTGATGTCCTTAAGAAGATGGATGCGGGAATATCCAATGAAGTCGAATTAAATATAAGGATTTCGGTTTTGCTTGATTTACCTTATACCCCCCCACCTGCGTAAACTTCTGTATTTCATCAAGTGCATTTTGCACATTAAAATCCCCAGCCTTAAGATATAAAATAATATCATCTGCATAGAGTTTGACTTTCGCCATCCCCTCAATTGGAGGCAGGATTATCAAGCTCTTCCGTATCTTAACTGCTAAGGGTTCGATAAACAAAGAAAACAAGAGGGGGATAGTGGACATCCTTGGCGTGTACCACGCTTGATTTTTACCCTACCCGCTTCTTCTCCATTTACGACAACCTTGGCTTCCGCACAACTATAAAGTTCTTTTAACATTCGTAAAAAATGTGACGGGAACCCAAATTTATCCAAAATAAAAAATAAAGCGCTCCAATCTACCAAATCGAAAGCCTTTTCGGCATCCAACATCATAATCACTGCATCCATCTTATTAGTGGAGAAATAGTCAATAGCTTGTGTCAAAAAATATGTATTAACTGCCATCAATCGCCCAGGAATAAAACCATTTTGGTCCTCATGTACCACCTGCTGTACGCATGGGACTATTCTTTTTGCCCAAATCTTCATAAATAATTTATAATCCGTATTTAATAGACTAATTGGGCGGTAGGAATTGGGATCGCAGGGATCTTTTTTAAGAAAGATTACTATAACCGATTCCTTAAAACTCTTCGGGATATATAGACCCTCCTTTATCTGGTTAAACAATTTTCCCAAAAAGGAAGAATTTCTTCCTGAAATGCCTTAAAAACTTCCACTGGGATCCCATCTACACCACTTGCCTTAGCAGTGGGCATACTTTTTAACACTGCTAAGATTTCTATAGTCTCAATTGCCTTATTTAATATCTCAGAAGCTTGTAAGGGTATTTGGGGTAACTCCAACAATTCAAAATAGTCCGTCAAATCTGCTTAGTCTACCCCTTGTGTTTCTGCATAAATTTGATTAAAATGTGAGAGAAATACCTCAGAAATAGCTTGTTTATCATCAACTAACATACCAGTTGAGGGGTTTTTAACTTGGGCAATTATTTGAGTTGCTTTCTGATTTTTTGTAGACCAAGCCAAAAATCTCCCAATCTGTTGACTTTCCTCATATAGCTTCTGTTGATAAGCCCTACTCCCTGATATTTCTTCCAACAAAAAAAAATCCTTCAAATGCTCCTTTGCCTTAACTAATTCCTGCTGATGTACTCTAAAAATGGACTCTGTTGTATTTATTAGATCTACATTTCGTCTCGCCTTCTCTACTTCAGTCTGTAATTCTTGAATCTTATTTTTTCTTAGTTTATTTATTCTTGCCTTATATGATAGTGTGGCCTCTGAAGGTCACTTTAAATGCCTCCCATACCATAAACATGGATGCAGAATTTATTACGCTGAAAAAACTCCTTTATAAACACTTTGGTTTCTGTTATCCAAGTAAGATCTTGTATTAAGGATTTATCAAATTGCCATCTAGGCCTGTTTTTAGGAGTAATTCTAATCCTTAATATAAATGAAACTAAAGAGTGGTCTGAAAAAGAGTTGAAAAGTATTTCTGTGAATCCATTAGCGAACATTTTATCTACTAAGAAAAAATCCAGTCGAGATGCTGATCTAAATCTAGCTGAATAGCCGGTATACTGCTGAAGGCCGGGATGACCTAACCTCCAGGGATCTATTAAGGAAAAATCTTCTGTTAACCTACCTATTAATTTTGTAGTTTTGGGCTTTAACTGACGCTTCGCCTTATTTGATGTATCCAGTACCAAATTCTGGATGAAGTTAAAGTCCCCGCCCAAAATTAATATACCTTCCATTTGTGCTATCAGCTGATACATTTGCTCTAAGACCACTGTGTCGTCCTCTATAGGACCATAATAGACCAAGTTCAGAACTGTTTCCTCTAACTTCGCTTTTACTCAGATCCATCTCCCTTTACCATCCCGTCGTACCTCCTTAACCTGCCAATCTAGTGAATTAGAAAATAAAATCCCTACACCTCTTACCGCTAAATTGGCTGATGAAAAATATGCTTGTGTATATTTCTTGGGAAGGGATATTTTCGGGGTATCAGACCTAAAATGAGTTTCCTGTAGAAATATAATTTCAGGAGCAAGAAAATGTATCCAGTTTAAACAGGACAAACTTTTTCGTGGATTCAATAATCCGTTAACATTACATGTAACCACTTTTATATTCTGCACTTTTAATTCCATTTTTGATTCCATCCCAGGTTTCCTCCTAACTTATTGATGTTTTCTTTTACCACTGGTTTCATCCTACCTTTTATTCCATCTCTCAAACGGATATCTCCCAGGTAATTCTGATGCCACAATACCCTTATCAAAATAACTACAGTACTTTCTTGTTCATTTTTTCCCTTGCTAAGCCCTTGCAATCCCCCACCCTGGACTCCCACCCATACCTGCTCAACCTTGAGAAAGCGGCGAATCCCGCTATCCACCTTCTCAGTCTCCCCTCCCCCCCCCCCCCCCAAGTACTATTATGGGTGCCCTGGAGTTGCACCTGGGGTGACCTCCCCCCCTACCCCCTCCTGAGAAGAGAAAAAAAAGATGTTTTTCCTTTCCCTTAAATAATAATAATACAGACAATACCTTCCTAAATCTGAATACATAAAATACATAACCAGAGATAGAAGGCATAAATAGACCTTTTAAAAGCAAAAGCCTCCAAAACGGTCCCACTAATGACAAGAACCTTCATAAAGACAGAAGGGGACCCCCCAGTTACTTCCCAGTTACCTCCCAGTTGAAATAGCTTTAAGAAGCTCCTGGGCTTCTTCAATGCGAGTAAATAAATGAAATTTCCCCTGGACTAGAACCTTAAGCTTGGATTGTTGGGCGATAGAGGCTTGCGCCCCTTGGGCCTTAAACAAATACAACAACTTCACAAAATCCTTGCGCCTTCTAGCTGCATCAGCAGACATATCAGAGAAAATTCTGCATTTTACACCATTCTCAATTTCAAATTGTTTACACAAAATAGCTTTAGACAAAATTCTCCTTTATCCGGGAGTCAGCAAAATTAACAAGAATAGTTCGCGGAAGCTTCAGATTAGGGGGAAGATGCGCTGGAACCCGATGGGCTCTAGTTACAGATAAATCACCGGGGAACTCTGGAATCACTACCTCCTTTAAAAAGGATTCAACCCATTTTGATGTATCTGTTCCTTCAACACCAACTATGCGCAGATTTGAGCGACGTGAGAAATTTTCAAGCTCTTCGATCTTACTCTCCATTCTGATTTTCTCACGGGAGGCTGAATCCACCTGCTGCAGAATACCCTTCATTTGATCTTCGACCAGGGAGATTCTTGTTTCAGCTTCCTGGAGTCGAATTGGAAGGCTAGCAACCGCTTCCTCAATTTTGCTCAATCGCTGATGAATTGTAGCTATTTCAGCTTGTTGCGACTTTCTCATGTCCCGAATTTCCTCAAGGATCATATTTAGCATATTTTTGACATCCAGTTGGTATACCATAACTTTCTCATTCCCATCCACTACTGGATTGCACTCCTTCACCCCTGGCAGGACCTCACTGAGATCCTCAAACGACAAAGAATCCACCACTTCCGTCTCTCTTATAATTGGAGCTACTAAGTGACTTTGCATATCATTTTGGCCCTGCTGTACAAGCTGGTCAGCCCTGGTTGCGTTAATTTGAATTGAACTTCCACCATGAGGAAGGAGCAGGGGAAGAGACTGAGGAAGTAAAGTCGGGGTAGCCATTACTGAAATTGAGGTGGTGTTATTAAGCTGTTCTGCGTCAAATGGAGCCATCCGATGTTCTTCCCCTTGTATCTGCATACCATGTACTCCGGAGGAGGGAACCCCAGGAAAAGGAGGAAACTGAACCCGGAGAGGTTAGTTAGACCGGTGGCATGACTGATAGACAAGTCAATTAAGGCCTTCTGCACTGGGAGAGTTTGACTGGGGTTGTCTGGACAAGCTAGGGTGGGGTTATCTGGGCACAGTAAGGTAGTAGGAGTAGGCGTCTTTTTAGCAAAAAGAGGAAAGTCTTTAGTATTTTTTAGTTCAAGATTTTTATAGCCTGCTGCTTCTCCTAATGAAATGCATATGGTGGTATCTCTTGACTTAATGCCTGCCGCGTCTTGTAAACTTGACTCCCTCAAAGGTAAATCGTCAGTTTCAGAGCTTTGTGCCAACTGGGCAGAAGATGGTGGTAGGTCTGAATCTTATCTTTGGGATAGTCACTAAAGTAGAGAGAAAGGGGATGGGCTTTTTTTTTTTTTTTTTAAGTGAACTTCTGTTCTACATGTTGCTGGCCAGAAGAGAAATCTGTAAGAACTGGGTTAAGGCAAAGGCACTTTTAAATGCAGAATGGCTAGAATATGTGAAATACATAGGCACACTGGACAGGCAATGATTTAACGAACAGAACACACAAATGTGGTCACTCTTGGATAACTGGTTAAACAATTCATAAAAGAAAATGAAAATCCTAAGTCCCATTATTACACCAAATGCAAGGGCACAGGCACACAGCAATGCCCAGGTAAGTGTCAATTTTTGAATGAATTTGTTCATTTGGATACATGGCTGAGTAGGGTTGTACCCATTTAGGACAACCAGGCTGAACTATTTGAGATACCGTCACTCAAATTACAATAGAGCATTATGAGAAGAAGAAAAAAAAGCACATCTGTACTGCTTATGTCACCAAACAGTGCTGAGCATATTACAGTCAATCAGTGGATGGCAAAAGTACTAGACTCCAATTCAGGTTACCTAAGTGAAGGTGCATGGACCGACCAGCCAAAATCTGCAATCTTCAACTCGCCCTTGTAACCCATCAGCAGGTTTTCCGGCTTTATGTCTCTGTGAATGACTTTCTTGTTATGACAGTATATTAGGGCATCTGCAAGTTCCTCCATGTACTACCAAAAAGGAAAAAAACAAAACAAAAAAAAGGCAGGTAGAAATTAGAAACCTGCCAAAGCAGCGTTATCATGGACAAACAGGAACAAACATTCTACTATAAAAACTTGCTTTACTTCAGCACTAACTCACATAATGCCATTTAGAATTTAAACACTATACAAATTCTCAACTCACACTACCAAAAACTTGTAAAACAAAGTTCCTTCAATCAGGCTTTAACAGACCCACACAAATAGGTGTTCAAAAAGAGAATGTGCTACACTGCCAAAACAATGGTGGTTGCAGCTTCGCGTTAACGCTCTGCACCTAAACACCCCACACCCCTCTAGAAAAAAAATGTGACTAGGACAGGGGGGTTACAGTTGAATACATCAACAAGGACGGTAACAAAATGAAAAGAAATTCAAAAGTTACGGTATGCATTAATTCATCATTTCTACACATCCTCAAATTTCACGACTTTAACACAAACTTTATTGCATTTTCATTAGACCGAAATAGACATTACAGGAGAGTGGTATCCATTACATCCTCAGATTTCACTACATACTTCCATTTATGCTCAACAGCACAGTAGTACTGCAAACAATCTATATTCTTTCAGGAACCATCACTATCATCTAGTCATACAAAAAGCTAAACCGGTGCTTTAGGAGGCCCCAAACATCACAAATCCTATTAAATGCTTCAAACGCTTTCAAAATAAGGTGTACAAAACTGGCATGCAATTTTTTGGGGGTTCAAAAAGACTTTCCTCTGAATTGGGGATTAATCTCAACACCATATAAGCTACAACTGCTCAAGGTGCAACAATGTTTGCCCGGTTGGAGTGCCTTAGATTTGTTTGTTGAAGAAATAGTCTTTAATTTGCTGTAAAGCAGAGAGCGGACAACCGATAATCTAACCAACGAACAGGGATTGCCAAAGCAGCAGGACTCTCAGGCCACAGTGACACAAGAACAGCGCCTGGACTGGTTTGATGGCCAGGGCTGACCGACTGGGTACTATGAACCTTTTTCTTTTTGACACGGGGCACTGACTGCACAGACTGCCTTGAATGTTCTCCCGTGGCTGTGGAAGAGCTGCTATGGGGGAAGGGGGGTACAGAGCGGATAGAGGGACCAGATGACCCGTGATGACTATTTTTCAGGGGGGCGGTGGGTGGGTTCAATGTTGGTGATGGTCACGGTTTTACTGTTTAGTTCAGGTTAAGGATGACAGGCACTCTGCAAAGTTGGGTGGCGGGAAGTTTCAAGTCCACAATGAAGGGAGGCGGGGGTGAGTCTGTGACAAAGAGCTTCCCCCAGTCTACCTGCTGGTTGGGCACATGGGTTGTTGCTACTGTGGCACAGACTTCCCTAACCACACTGATAACTGTACGACATCACACACAGGCTATTACGTTCTTATCATGGAATGTCAACGGCCTACCTTAAGCAACATGCCCCTGATGTAGTCCTACTAAGAGACTCATTTGAAAGGAAACACCTATAAGGTACTTAACAGATAGGGCTCCTGGCGACTGGCTCCTGATGGGTGGGGATTCCCAGGCACAGTCCAGCAGATACCCATGACCCCTTTGTGGCACTCACTAAGAGCTGGGATGGACAGTCAACATCTGTTCTGTATAACTCTATGAAGTACAGTTTCCTGACCTGGGCTCCCTACTCAAATTACCAGATGGAAAATAGATAATGGGCTGACTTTAATTTAGCGTTGTGCGACGAACGTGACTGCCGGCCTCCCAGACACTCTTTCCATGACGTTCATTAGCGGATTTTCTTTTGGCACTTGGGTTGGCCGATTAATGGTGGGCCTACAACCCCTACGAGCAGCAATTCACCTTTCATTCTGGGGCAAACCGACTCTCTCCCGCATAGATTACCTGTTCACTCTTACGAGTCACAAACACCTCTTCTCAGACACTCATCTGGCACAGGGCATCACGGATCACTCCATGTGGGCCGGGCGGGGCAGGACCTCACAACGCACTGTTTCACTCAACCTGTGGCATCTTAAATCACCCAAGATCAATTAGAATTTCCCACGGTGTCTGCCACCGCGGAGGAATCGATGGAGTCTCTTGCCAAGATATAACTGCCAACTTAATCTACCCCAGATTGAGAGCTCCCCGAAGAGGAGATCACAACAGAGGAGATAATAGGAATGCGGGAACTGTCCTCTGGCAAGGCGGCTGGCCCAACGAACTGCAGATCGAACTATACCAACCAGTGACGCAAAAACTAGCACCATATTTCCTGAAGATATTTGTAGAGTCGCTGGTTTGGTGCGCAGCCCAATACCAACGTCTGGTTACCATTGTAATAATCCTGAAGGATGGGAAGTGGCCCGAGGACTGTGCCTCCTATAGACCTATAGCCCTCCTCAATGAAGAAGCCAAGATTCTGGCCACCCGTCTCACCAAGGTGATCTCGGGCCTGATACACCCAGACCAATCAGGCTTTATGCCTCATCGTAGCATCACACTAAACCCGAGACTTCTCCATAACGTGCTGAGCAGAGCTCCTCAACTACAGGTGCAGGCACTAGTATTCTCATTAGATGCCCGTATGGCATTTGACTCAGTTGAATGGGCATATATGTTTGAGGTGCTGGCTAGAATGGGCTTCGGTCCGAGTTTTATAAAAATGAGTACGACTTCCATATGCTGACCCACTTGTGCAAGTGAGGGTAAATGTCCAGAGTCTTCCAATTGTGACGTGGTACACGGCAGGGTTACCCCATGTCGCTTTTGATATTTGTGCTTGCATTGGAACCCATGGCGCCCTGGGTAAGGCAGTACGCATTGGTCGGGAGCCTGCAATGGACCCAGCCGTGGAAAATAAAATATCCTGATATGCGGACGATATCCTGCTCTGTGTGACAGATCCAGAGCTTACACTAGACAGGTTAATGCAGATATTTCATATATTTGGCCGCTACTCAGGATAAACGATAAATTGGTGTAAAACACAAATTTACAACCTAGAAGGGCTACCACCAAGTTTGCCCCCTGATTGCACAGCAGAATTGGTTACAGATGGCTTCCGTTACCTTGGACTCCAAGTCAGAGGGAGTCAGACCTTTTTTTAATGAGAACCTGGTGCCACCTCTTGAAAAATAAAAAATGGGATGTCCAACATTGGAGATCCCTCCTGGGTAGAGCTGCTGTTTAAAATGTCCTTGCCACTTTTTTCTTATACATTATTCAAAACACGCCCTACCCAGCGCACAGATCATACTTTCAGGCCATAGAGAGGGAGATCGGAACACTGCTGTTGTGGGATGGCTGCCCAGCGCAAATTGCGCAACATAAATGGACACGGGGTTGGTACGATGGTGAAGTGGCCTTGCTGGACATCCAAAAGTACTACTAGGCGGTGCAGCTGTCCACTATCAATCCCTTCCCCCCCAAATAGCTGTCTTTGCGCCCCTGCCCCAATGAGCCAGCCTACCAAATGGACAAAGCTAGGGCTGCAATGAGGGACAGGTTATCTAAGGGCTCTCTATGGATCTCCCAGGTTTTTGAAACTTCAGGGAATGACAGTAATAGTGGTTGATATCTGGCACACAGCCACTTGTACCCTGGGCTGGAGGGGTTAGATCACAGGACATGCCCATTTGGGACACAGCCGCGTTGGGAACATTGGGATGCCTCCCTGGCTTTGATAAGTGGGACCCAATTGGCATCTCCAGGATGGTGGGCTTATGGTAAGATGATGTTGTTCCCTTTACAGACTTACAGCAAGATTAGCAATTAGCACCTAAGAGAAATATCGGCATCTGCAGGTCAGACATTCACAGTGGGTGGCGCTGCCAAGTGGCACAGTACTACCAGAGTCCTCACCACTAGAGGACAGGCTCCTTGACAAATATTTGCTACGAGGAAAGGCCACGCCACTGACATAAGAAAATATGTCAGAACACTCCCGAAGTCCTGACAACTGCACACGATTGCTCCTGGAGAAATGGCCATACATTCAGGTTTCCACCTAGTACATTTGAAAATCCTTCACTGTTCGTATTATCCCCCGACTACGTTGTTGATCAAGATGGGTAGGACAAATGTCAATTGCAGATGGGGTTGTGGCCAAGTGGGTACCTTTTACCACACGATTTGGGAATGTTCAAAAATACATGGCTGTAATTGATTGTCTGAACAAAGTAGATCCTTCCCCCCCTCCCCCCAAAAAAAATGGTGTCTCCTGGATATTTGGGAGAAAACACATGCTCCATATGGAACGTATATGGTTAACATTGGGGTTAGTTATAGCAAAAAGGAATATCGCCATGGTGTGTGTTTGGCGGAGGGGGGCAGGTGCCCCAGTTAGAAGGTTGGAAACAAGACATGGACTGATGCATACTATCCGAAAGGGTGGTCTATGAAGGTCGGGCTGCACTTGAAAATGGGTCAAAAATTTGGGGACACTGATTATAGAGGTAATATTTGTGGTGCCCCAGACACTTGTCATTTGCAAAGAGGGCCAGGGCGGAGCCTTCCAGTAATGCTGAAAATCATACTGAGAGGGGGAGGGTCAGGATTGGAGGGGGATGGGGAGGGGTTAAAGGGTCCAGGTGTGTGATGACTTGGTTTTTAACTGTGCTCGATTTTGTATTGTTCTTATTACTGAAAATGCCAATACAAAGATTGGAGGGAATTGGAGTCTATCCTAAACATGTGCCCAAAGGACTATTCACCCTCTCAAAAACCACCTCTGTATAAGCAGAAGAGACTCATACACACACAAATAAGGACCGAATGAGAGCCCACCTGTTAACAAGACTTCAAAATTCCAATAAAAAGATACAGGAACTAGATAGGCTAAGGAGAAAAGGAATTCTGCACAAGACAGTGTCATGAATCTTTGCTGTCATGTAAAGCGGACTAGTTTATAACACTTACTGTGGCACTCCTCTGTTCATCAAACCGGCCACACCTCTGTAGCTCTTTGTACAGCTCACCCCGGGCCGCAAACTCCAGCATCAAGTAGATTCGCTTCTTGTCATGGAAATAATTATAGAACTGAAGGATATTTGGGTGCCTGTAAAGTTAGTTTCCAGAATGTTAATTCAGCTTGAAGGAAAAGGGTTTGTATTTATAAACAAGAGTACCACCATCCACATTTTGATGCAGCAGTACTTCAGCAGAGTGAATATTTAAAAACTATGTCACGAACAACACACAGGCAAACTGGACTATTTCATATCAATGGCTTGGCTCAATATGGTGCATAATGGGAGGGATTTGGGGGTGGGGATGAATAGGACATTTCATAGATTATTCCTATTTGGGAGACGTAGAGTTAGTCACCTATCTAAGGATGCAGGCACTGGCATGGGTTAAGGCTAAAAATCAAACAAGGGCAATTAAAAAAAAGTCTTACTATTGAGAATTAAGGGGTGAAATGACAGGTGCCCTGCTACTGATTGCAGACTTTTGTCCACCCAAAACAGAACAGTAAAGCTTGCTATTGATAAAGTGGTCTGTTTGTATATGGACCCATGCTTCAATACTTGCATCTCACTACTTAAATCTACGCATTTCTTCCCAGATGTGTCAATAAGGGAAGATGGCATAAGTAGTCATGTTTTTTTTCCCTAAGTGTGTGTGATGTAAAAATAGGTTAACCACTCCACAATTTGATTGTACGCCCAGAGATGAGGGAACATACCGGAGGTGTGACTGAATTTCTATCTCACGCCGAAGCTGGTGCTCCACACCCTCCTTTTCCAGTTGAGACTTGAAGAGCACTTTTAGAGCCAGGATGTAATGGTTCTCTCGAAGACGTGCCAGGTAAACATTACCAAACTTCCCCTTTCCGAGAGGGCGACCAATGTCAAAGTCCTCTATTTTAAATTTTTTGCTGATTTAAAGAAATACATATACATACTTAATTTTCATTAGCATAATGATGATTCTAACAAATGAACAAAATGGCAACAGTAATAGAAAGCATTGAAGGTAGATGCCATTAGTGTAACATGACAATCACGGGTGACTCAGGCATTGCACAAACATGATTTTTTTTATATATCGATACACAGCAGGATTACAATTTTCGAAGAGAAAATCTACAGGACTGTGCAACTTTTTTTTCTTACACATGCAACTGTGCGTCAATTTAAAAATTGTTTACGTAAATCAGAGCTAAAGTGAACATTCCCATAAATGTGCCTTTACATTGCCCGCCCCTTAAATGGGAAATGCATTTTGAACCAGATTAAGTTCTTCAAGTTTCTCAGCAACTAGACTGTAGTCCTCTGCCCCATAAGAGATAAGACTTTAGCATTTAAAATTACATTAAAACCTGCAAACACGTCCCTTCTCTTTGGTAAAAGAGTACCTTGGTAAAGGCTCTGCCTCAAGAGTGTTGCAACTAGGATCAACTGGAACTCTTCCTGGAACTGCTAACGGGAAAGGAAAAAAAAATATATATATATATTAAAAAACTAAGCCCTTGAGCAGTCTTCAAAAATAATTAAACAAATCCATTGTGAGAGATTATTAGGGACATGCAAGCTCAATGACTACACCAGGAAATGGACATTGTCTGGTAATTGCACAGGAGCATGGAGAATAACTGATGTAACCGAACCATTCTTATAGCCTCATTTGTTTCCCCAATTCCTGACTTACTCAAAGAATATAAATGAAGTGTATATCGGATTTCAGTTTAATTTTGGGAATATGCGCTCCCACAGTCCTGGGCCTTGCTTCCGCAATAGCTACCTGTTCCTTTCACATCCTTCAGCCAAACTGTGCAGTCACTCTTACAATGGGTTTTGAATTCCTCTGAAAGAATTATAGTCTTCTCCCACTAATACGTCTCCATTTTTACGAAACTGGTGTTTATCACAGTGCCACAGCTCATTTGCTGGCCCAGGTCACTTAAACTTCCTCTAGCAATCTTAACTTCTTTTGGCCTGCTCTCTATTACCCAGCCTCCTTGCTTTACACTTTCTCCCTTCTAAATTGTGAAGCATGTATTCAGTGGCAGTACGCGAGATACCTTCATTGAAATTGTGACATGGGTTTGAAAAATGTTATTGACTCGCAACTTATTTTGCTGTGCCTTTTTGGCTAGAATGATGCAACCAACCTATTTGTGTTTTGCACAGCGGGTGAATACACTTGCATTAGAAATGGAAAATCGCATGGTACAAAAGGTGAAAAACTGATGGCTCCACTTCAGAGCAGAGTTTGGATAATTTTTTATTTTCTTCAAATCGTGAAGCAGTTCAGTTATACACAAATTGCAAAATGACTACTTCTAAAGATGGAAAAGAATATGGTGGGGTATTGTTAGAGCCCTTTACTGCCAAAAATTCGATATCTCCTTTTAGGGATAGACAAGATTTTGCTTTTCCTGTAGGTGCATTTCATGGCTAAACGGTACCAGGAAGTGATCAGACTGATCGACTGGTACTGGTCTTTGAAAAAAGTGAGAAATTCTCTTCTGGAGAAGACCAAACCAGGTTGTAGAGCCTGAGATTCGTGTTGGCTTTTATCTGTTTTATAAGCTTTTGTCAAGAAGGCAAGATACGCAACTGGACTACGGAGTATAGTTCCCTCTAACGTGGGTGCACCACATCACCAAGAAACCTATCCTCCACCACATAACATATTGAGCAGTGCAAAAACTGTCACTTTCTATGGGAAGTGCAAGGAGCACTGGCGGCACTTTTGCATGGCCAGGCAGAAGAGCAGCTATTCTGCCTTGGGCACATTGGACATGCAGCAGATTACAGCGCTCAATGCTTCTACACCCAATGCTTGCTCTGTTAATGTAAGGGGCCTGCTAAGGTTTTGCAGAGGCGGTGCAGCGTTATGGCAGAACTGCCGACTGGAACAGGGGAACCAGGTGCAAGTCCAGGCCCGCATCAACGTTAATTTTTTTTGTTATGCCCCTAGAAAAGCTTCTGAAATGCCTTCATAATATCGACTGATTTGCATTTTTTTGTTAGCTGCAGTTCCCCATAGCCCAAGATTACTGTGAGCCAAGACTAGGAGATGGTAAGAAGGCAGACTAGTGCTGTCTCTTTCCTGAAATTTAAAAAGAGATTTTACCTGCCCGTGATTGCATCATTTGTCACCCATTTGGTTTTGAAATTTGTGGTTTACTTGCCTGTGACTTTCATTTTACCTGTTGAAGTGTGGGATTTGCAATCCAAAATATGTTTTGTTTTTTTCACATTGCCCGTGGCTACCTGTTTTTCCCTCCTAATTTCTCCCTTGCTCTGTGCTCAAACCTGTGAGTTGAGCAATCGACCCCCAGCTCCCATTTTGTGTTAGCAAGTGAGTGAAACCAGAATCTTCCCCCCCATCCCTTCCCCCTTAACAGAGATATTATACATCAGAGAGTGACCAGAGGGTGCTCTGAGACAGCAGTAATCTGCTGTTAGCAGTGTTTTTTTAGGGACTGTACACTCGTTTTTTGGCCGGTAGACAGAGTAATGTTTTGTACAAACAGTATTGTTTGAGGGCAAAGTTTGTTAGGCCCTTACTTGCAGGACTCCAAAGTGTGGATTGATCCTGTCTGTCTCCTAGCAGATTCTGAATTGAGGAGCAGCTTCCAACTCCCTGGCCAGCAAACATTGCCCGAGGTCACAGGGACCTTATATAGATTTTGGATGCTACATGTGTGCACCCATTGGTGGTTGCATCTGGCGTTTCTATTGGATATGGGTTGGTGGTTTCATTGGTTGGGTATTGGAGGGTACTAATTGGTTCCTGGGTCAGTGATTCTATTTATGTAGGGCTAGTTATCTGATTGGTGGATAGGTTTAGGATCGGTTCTCAGGGCTGGGCTTTCGATTGGAAGTAGGGGTTAGGGTTTCGTGTTTGATTGGCTGCAGGGACTATGGCTGCGGTGAGGGCAGAGACTAGGGCTAGGTTTTTTATTGGACGTATGGCTTAGGGTTTCCTGTATGATTGGCTGCTGGGACTAGGGATGGGCTTTCTATTGGACGCAAGGCTTAGTGTTTTGTACCCGATTGGGTGCTTGGACTAGTGCTGTGATTGGTTGCAAGTGATTGGTCTCCTATTGGGCTTAGGGCTAGTGTTGCGACAGGTTAGGGTCCTCACTGGCTGAAGGGGCCAACTAGTTACTAGGGCTATTTAATGCCAGGGGTTAGGGCGTCTCAGCCCGGGCGTCAGGGCTAAGGGTGGAGAGAACACGGGCAAGTGCCTGTTTGAGCCTGGTCAGGACTAGGGCCAGAAATGCTGCCCAAATGTACATACACCAGCACCCACCCTATCCCATCCACAACCAGATTAACACACAGACTAAATGTACTCCACTCATTTACTACAAACTAACCCTATGCACAATTCAAGGTCTCAGCACCCACTACTAAACCCTTCTATCCCAACTACCACAAATTTCCACATTCACCTACAAACAGTATACAACTCAATAACCAATCCACTCATCACTAACACAACCCAAATCCACACCATAATTAACTATATCCCATCCAAACACTCCCTCCCCACTCTACTTACTCCTAACAGACCCGTTTTTGTCACCAACAAACCTATACTCAACCTTCCATCATTCTTCCGACCAACGCCCTTCTCTTCTTTCTACCACAATAACACAACCGCCCAACACTTGCACTCCACTATATCACACATTACCTCTTGAGGCAAACAAGTCGAAGACAAATTCTTAACTCTACTTCATCCCTTCTTACACACAACATACACTCTACTCACAAACATCACCACCCCCTATCTATACCTTACAACTTCCACTCTCAAACAATACTATACAAACAAATCCATCTCATAAAACAAATACGACAGCGCCTTTTCACTACTCCTCAAAAACAAAAACATATCACGCACACCAGCACAACAAAATCTCTCAAGCGCAACACTTCATAATACTTATCACAAAATACAAACATACACCCACCATTCAAACTACAGAAATGAACAAACTCCAGTGCTAAGCTTTCTCTCTTCCACCACACCCAACACATACAGCAACTCTAACCGCCACTCATCAATTGGACGATTTAGAACCTTACTACATGACCCACATCCTGAACCACCACTCCTAACTCATACACCTTCAGCCCTAAATACACGGAAACATAAGCAACGTGCTACACATCACAACTTCGCTTCTCCATGTCTACTGCACAAGTTTACACCACAGCGCACCAACTCACTCAAACACCATCTCCACCACCTACACACGAATACCCATCAAAATGCCTTCTTGGCCTGCTGGACAAGGAACACGAAACAGAACAGCTAGACTATAGCTATCCTCATACAGCTAATACCAGCACTAAGGACACCTGCTACAAGCCAATAAAATACTGCTCACTCTTCTACAAAACAAAGTCACACTATCGCCAAAGCACATTCTCCAAACTGTCTAATAAATGCTCGATTGCTCTCTAAAAACAAACATCACATCTACGACGTCACGGACGCAAAACCAGACATACTATTCATAACTGAATTAAGGTTGGGAGATATGGCTCCAGTCCTGCATGAAGCCATTCCTCTAGACTATCAAACGATCACCCAAAATCTTATAGGCAAAAAAGAAGGTGGCCTAGCTGTTGTGTTCAGGCAAACATTACTTATCACTAAAGTTGACATCTCCATACAAATTTGTGAGGCTCTTCACACCAGATGCAATCCTACACCATCTTCCTCCTGTAACTTCCTACTCCTTTACAGACCTCCACCTAGCAATGCAACATTCCCAGACACGCTTCTAATCATGGTTTTACATCTGAGAACACTAGACTCCAAACTATGCATTCTGGGTGACCTCAACATTTGGTTTGACAAACCCAATATGCCCCATCCAAAAACAACCACTGGCCTAGACGCACTGAACTTGCATCAGATCGCCCACAAACACACAACGCTGGTCACATCCTAAATGTCATTTTTGCTAATACCGAACTAGTTACCTTTCTAACTAGAACTCCGATCACATGGTCAGACCAATATTTGCTTGCTTTCCAACATAAAACACTAAGCGACACACCTAAAACCACATTACGTGCATCCACCTATCGACCGTGGAACAAACTCAATTTGGAACACTTAGAAACACAACATCCAGTACTGATCTAGAAACAATAAATTCTGTTAAAAAACTAAGTGGCTACAGTAAGCTTTTGATATCCTGATACCACTAAAAATCACACAACAGAACAAAAGAAAACAAGCGCCTTGGAGAAATAGAGATAAAAGACAAAACAACAAATTAGAAAGCTACAACGTCCCTGCCTCAAAACAAATTCCAATCAAGACAAACTTCGCCTACAGAAAATAAACAGATAATACAAGTCAGCTATCAAAAAAGCGAAGATACTATTTAGACAATTCAAAATGTGCAAATAAAAAATTCTATAAAATACTCAAGGAGTTTCAGTAAACCGAATTGCCTAGAAGGAGCTCATCCCATTACACAAGATTTCATAGGCAAACTGGCAAATCATTACACGGCCAAAGCAGACACGGACTCCTACTTAAAGAAAAACAAAGCAACAGCACTGACCCTTTTACACAACAAACCAAGAATAATCTAACCCACCCTCTCGGTTTTTTCAGACATTTCACACAATGAATTTATGGACCTGGTCAAAGCAAGCAGGCCTGCCAGCAGCCCTTCTGACCGGTGTCCAACACAAACCTTCAAGACAATTCATCTAACAACCTCTGCTGCCACTCCAGTAAGAAGAATCATCAAAAACTCCTTCACTGCAGGAATATTTCCAGAAGAACTCAAAAAGTCATACGTACGCCCATTACCGAAGAAAAACTTGGACCCGCTAAACCCCGACAACCACAGACCGATTACAAATGGACCTTCCCTGGGCAAACGGATAGAAAGAGCAGTATTCGCCCAGATGTCACAATTCATTGAAGAGGATGCCATACTTTCAGACTTCCAAACGGGATTCCGTCCAGGAAGAGGCACAGAATCTGCCCTCCTTGCCATCGGGATGATCTGAAGAAAACAGTTGACCGCAAAAGGGTTGCTGTGCTACTTCTCTTGGACCTCTCAGCTGCATGCGACACGGTTGAACATAACATTCTGATACAAAGACTCTACGAAGCTGGCGTAAAGGGGACTGCTATAGTCTGGATCACATCCTACCTTCGCAACAGAACTATTGTCATCTATACCCCACCTTTCTCGTCCAAACTGTACTCCACAAAAGCAGGGGTCCCTCAAGGCTCTATCATCTCGCCCATGCTTTTTAACATCTACATGAAGTGATTATCAGCACAGATCAATCAATTTCACCTCACGTGCTATAACTATGCAGATGACAAGCAAATACTCCTTCAACTGGAATGCCCCCAAAGACATTGGAAACTTGCCAATTTTCAGTTGTCTTAGAGCTGCGGATCAATGGATGACGTGGAGCCATCTCAAATCGATTGCTTCCAAAACTGAAATACTCACGTGTGGCGATTGGAAACACTATGACCATGTTAACGCCTGGCCTGATGATCTGGGAACACCGCCAAAAGTATCGAAGGAAGTAAAAAACCTCGGAATGACCATGGACTCAAAGCTATCGATGAATGCCCAAGAGGACAAACTAGTAAGTTCAAGCTATGTTACTATAAAAACTCTGCAACAAATCTTCCCCCATTCGGGATTTCCACACAAGCTACAAGCTCCCTTGTTCTGTCCAAACTCGATTACGCCAATAGCCTCTACCACGGATCACCTTTAACGACCATAAAAAGACTACAACTCCCCTGCCTTGAAAGCCCAGCATTGTTTACCGATTGCCAGAAGATCCACGTTCAAGCTGCTTTGTATCACCCACAAAGCGATACATGGAACGAGACTGCTCTTCATCAGAAATAAAATCACCAAACACATTCAACAAAGGAACCTCCGCTCTAGAGTGGCACCTCGCCCCAAAATCCCAAGATACAACGAAAAAAAAACATGGGTGGCACATGCTTCTCTGTTCAAGCAGCCAAACTATGGATTTCTTTACCCCCCCTGCCCCCAACATAAGATCCACGGATAACCACATTATCTTCAGAAAACTACTCAAGAATTGGCTCTTCCCCACATAAGCACCATACGCAAACAGAAATATAGAGCATATCCCTCTGTATATAAGCATTTGTAATATATATATATATATATATATATATATATATATAATCCCAACCATATTGTTGTTTTAGATATTTTAGGGCTTTTATAATGTTATATTGTGTTATTTAAATTTTAGTAAAAGTATTTATACTTTGATTTTAATTATGACTCAATCATTATAGAGTGTAATGTGGAAAACAAATTAAGTGATTCCATTTGCCGTTAATAACAACGCAACATGAAAATATTTAAACAGAAAAAACTAACAATTGATTCCTATATGTGTAAATGAGTCTGTTCTCGTTATCTATGACTGATAGTAATATATGCACTTGTCACTTTAACAAAGCAATGGAAAAAAAGACATAAAAAGATGGAAGCATTACTGTGGGCGCGTCATGTGATCAAGGCCCTCCGGGGCTGAAACGCGTTGTGGCCGGCAACTGCTGAAGGGAAACAAAGCTCTATTTTGCACAGAAATCGGTGTCCGTGCTTCTATCTCGGCGAGGAAAACAAGCCAGTGAGGAGTGGAGGAGATTGGCGCGTATATATATATAGTATGCTATTAACTCACTGCATATGGGGGGGGGGGGGGGGGGGGAAGAGAAGAGATGAGCCGAAAAGTGTTGATAATAAAAAAAGCTCGATCTTGCTAGTTTGTCCACTTGGGCATTTATGGATAGCTTGACGTCCATGGTAATTCTGAGGATTCTTACTTTCTTAGATACTTTAGGCGGGGTTCCCAGATAATCAGGCCAGGGGGCGAGTGGGTCATAATTTTTCTAAAATCGCCATAGGAGTACTCCCGTTTCGGAAGCATTCAATTTGAAATGGCTCCAGATCATCCACTGATCAACGGCTCTGAGGCAACTTAAAATTTGAGCGTTTCCAATTTTTTTGGGGCTTGCCAGTTTAAGGAGTATATGTGCGTCATCTGCATAGATATAGCATGCAAGGTGAAATTCATTGATCAGTGCTGGTAATGGCTTCATGTAGATGCTGAAATACGGGTGAGATGATAGAGCCTTGAGGGACCCCTGCTTTAGTGAAGTACAGTTGGATAAGAAAGCAAGGGGGGGGAAGGTATGGATGACAGTTCTGTTTTGAAGGTAGGGTGTGAGCCAGTCAATAGCAGAGCAGTCCCCTCTATGCCGGCTTTGTAGAGTCTTTGTATTGGAGTGTCAAGGTCAACTGTGTCAAAGGCAGCGGAGAGGTCCAAGAGAATTAGTGCAGCAATCCCCTGTTCCGGTCAACCGTGTTCTTCCCAGGTGGCAATGAGGGCGGATTCTGTGCCTCTACCTGGACGGAATCCTGTTTGGAAGTTTGAAAATATGGAATGGTCTTCAATGAATTGTGACATATGGGCAAATGCTGCTCTATCAGTTTGCCCTGGAAAGGTCAATTTGTAATTGGTCTGTAGTTTTCAGGGTTAAGCGGGTCCAGGTTTCTTTCTTTAGCAATAGGCGCATGTATGACTTTTTTAAATCCTCTGAAATATTGCCGTAGTTAAGGAATTATTGATGATTCCTCTTACTGGTGTGGCAGCAGAGGTAGTTAGAAGAATTTTCTTGAAGGTTTGTGGTAGACATTGGTTAAAAGGGCAGCCGGCAGGCCTGCTTGCTTTGACCAAGTCCATAAATTAATTGTGTGATATTTGTTCGAAGGGATGCAGAGGCTGGGTTAGCCTACTTTGGAGGGGTGGGGGTTGGAAAAGGTTGGCGCTTGTGGTTTTTCTTTTTTTTAAACCGTTGTCCAACCTATCTGCTTTGGTTGCGTGAAGATTTGCAAGTTTGGCTGTTAAATCTTGAGTAATGGGTTGAGCTCCTTTTAGGCAATTTGGTTTACGAAAATCAGTGAGAATGTTATAGAATTCTTTATTTTCACATTTAGCATTTTGAATTCTGTCTGAATAATATTTTTACTTAGCTTTTTTGATTGCCAACTTATATAATCTGTCAAGTTTCTTTAAGTGAAGTTTGTCTTGGTTGTGGTTTGTTTTGAGCCAGGTGCATTGCAACTTTCTAATTTGCCGTTTTATCTCTTTTCGCTCTGTATTTCTCCATGGTGCCGGTTTTCTTTTGTTTTGTTGTGTTCTTAGTGGTATTAGGGTATCAAAAGCTTCTGTAGCCACTCAGTTTTTGAACGGAATTTATTGTGCCTACATCTGTACTGGATGTTAGTTGTGTTTCTAAGTGTTCGAAATGGAGTTTGTTCCACGGTTGATAGGTGGATGTATGCAAGGTGGTTTTAGGTGTGTTGCTTTGTGTTTTATGTTAGAAAGCAAGCAAATGGTGGTCTGACCATGTGTCTGGAGTAATTGAAAGGTAACTAGTTCTGGATTTGCAAAAATTACATCTCGGACGTGTCCAGCGATGTGTGGATTTGTGGACAATCTGATGTAGGTTCAGCGAGTCTAGGCCAGTGATGATTTTTTGGGATGGGGCATATTGGGTTTGTCAAACTAAATGTTTAGGTCACCAAGAAGGCATAGGTTGGAGTATGGTGTTATAAGGTTTGAAATGTGTCTAGGAATGTTGCATTACCAGGTGGAGGTCTGTAAAGGAGTAGGACGTTGGTGTAGGGTTACATCTGATGAAGAGGGCCTCACAGCCTTGTATGGAGACGTGGTCAGCTTTAGTGATATTTAATGTTTGCTTGAATACAACAGCTAAGCCACCTTCTTTTCTGCCTATATAATTTTGTGTGATAGCCTAGATCAGTGTTCTTCAATCTGTGGGGTGCGCCCCCCCCATGGGGGCGCGACGCCATCTCAGGGGGGGCGCGCACTCCACCATAAAATCTCACCTTGGTTTACCACTGTCCAACGTTGCAAGTACGTTCGCTTCCGGTATTTCTTCACCCTTTTCAAATGGGGCTTTTGGATTGGAGAACAGCAGCCAATCAGCACATAGGGACGTCACCACTGACGTTCCACCAATGAGGGGGGAGAGCATTATAGATGGCAGGACCTGCCGCGAAATTTTGCATTCATAAAAGCTCTTGCATACTACTACCTTTTGGTACTGTGGCACTTCTTCACTCCTGCAGTTTGCCTCGTGCTTGCTGCCTTTTCTTTTTTGGTTGCTGTCCTTTGCCTGCCGCCTCGCTGTGAAGGATCTCGCCTCGGAACATTTTACATCCCCAACAGGTAAGTGAGAGCTAACAGACAGTCCTTCTTCCCAGGGCGTCTGCTTGCCTAAAAGAAGTCTGTTCACTTTCAGTTTCACAGCACAGGAGACTCCGTGTCTCCCACTGCAGCTGAGGCCTTTCGGGGGAGTATAGCTAATACAATTAATTTTATTAAAAATCACCTACGAGTATCTTATTTGAACTGCTTTTTGCATGTGTACATTGCCCACGAATCACACATCACGTCCTTTGAAATCATGGGGTTTTGCTGATGCTATTTAGCCTCCCCACTATTTGTTTCAGGGAATGGCCCAGATAGTCGTAAAGTTAATTGGACCTGACAATAATGTACAATAAATGCACTACTGAAAATAGCTCTCAGATGGGGCACAGTACAAAGGGGAACTCGTACGGGTCCTGAGCTGTGTGCGGAGAGCCGAGGGCTGCTCTCGGGTAATGCAGGCTGTTGAGGGCAGGCGCTGCACTCCTGGAATTGTGTGTAGAGAGCCGAGGGCAGCTCCCTAAGCTCTTGCGTGGTGCAGGCTGTTGAGGACCGCTGCTGCACTCCTCGAATTGTGTGTACAGAGCTGAGTCAGGCTGTTGAGGACAGCTGCTGCACTATACTTCGTGTCTTGTCTTTCCATACTTACATTTTTTATACAGCCAAGCAGTGTGAAGACGACTACTGCAGCTGCTTGCTGACCTGCTAGAACGCCGTTTTCCTCTGGATTTTCTTTAATAAGATGGAAACTTTGAGTTCTCTCATCCTTAGGAACTGAAGGTTCAAATGCCTCTGCGTCAGCATCAAGTATTGCAGTCCCTTTCCTGGCTCTTCCCCAATTTGGAAACCCACTGTATATGTCTTCCTGCTGCTTGCCCTGAATCCGAGAAAGAGTCTTCCACTCTCCAGTTTAAGTCTGCTCGGTGGTAGTGTAAGGGGATTTATAAAACAACAAACAAGAGACCAAACTTGTACCGATCACTGGTTGCATGTCTGCATGCGATACAAAAGGGGATGATGGACGGAACGTTTGAGCCAATCAAACACTCACCCCCAGTCAACTGATCTGGGTTTAATCCATCATCATTCTTTAGCTCACTCCACCACCCCAGTTCAGACATGGCCATATGCAAATCAGTCTGACCCTGTGCCTCATGGGAACAGTCCAGCCCGAACTGCCAAGCCACGTCTTCCCTGGACCGGAAACAAGCATCCTAGGACCGGTTTCTGGCATTTCAGCCGTCATCAGCCAGGCTTGCTTGAATCCAGTGGCAAAGTGAGCAAGGGACCCACGTCTGGGCATACCCCCACCAACTTAGGGCGACCAAAGCGATACAAAAGGGGATGAATGCCCAGTGCTTTTCCAGTCGCACAACTGCTGTCTTTCCGCATGCCTTGGCTTCAGAATTACAAAAAAAATGCTTCATTTTTGTTTTCCTAACTGCTGAAGATGTACATTATGAAATAGACAACTTGTTGTGCGTTTCAAAAAATGACATCATCCTGCCTTTCATTTGACACTCACTGTACCCAAAATAGATTGACTGCAAAGTGAGAAGAGTTTGTAAATACCAATTCCCATGTAAAAAAAAATAAGCAGAAATTTGACATTAGACACAGCCTGACATTTGGTCTCTGTCTTTGAAGCGCAGCAGATGAGACGAGATAAATACAGTTTTTTAAGGCAACTTTATTTATTGCTTGGACTTTCGGCCTACCAGTGCATCACCACCCACAGTTTAGGAAACACTGGCTTAGATTATATAGCCTCTACCTTCAAAACGGCCACCAAGATTTTAAAATCTCGTGCAATATTTTATAATGGATTGCAATGGGCCGAATGTCAGTCTATGTAAAATTCCAAACAATCATTGCTACTTTTTCATAATAACAATAAACTCAATCATGACAATACCTGAAATTCCTGTTGATGTCTGGGGCAGTCCACTCAGTGATTTCATGGAAGCCAGCCTCCACAATTATACATTAACAGATCAGGAACCTGGACATTACCGCTTCCTTGCTACAACCGTCTTAGATGTAATTGTGACAAAATGAAAAATGGGAACAGTATGTTGGCCTTTCCCGAGCCATCTCAGAACCACTCCACAATCCTCCTCTAGACTTCTGCACTTTTTGTTCTGGAAATTGAGCAAATTACCGAGGATGGTGAAAAGAGTTCTACGAGAGACTAGAAACCAAGCTAAATATTTCAGCACAGATTGAATCTGGCTGGATATTTCCACAAGTTGCAGTGCGTATTCATGCTCATAGAGCCTGGGAGTGCAGAAAGCACAGGGAGTTCTCTGCACTGGACATGCCTGAGGGAACAGGAAGGGCTGTGGATATTCTTCCAGTCTCATTGACAGTACCCCAGGTTCTGAACCTTGCACAGACGGATCCTGAGAACGGCTTGGTAGGACCTCTATGCACAGATGGTAGCTCATGAGTAACAGAAAGGTGGTAAGTCTTAACACATAAATAATCTTGTATCCGTAGATTGAAAGGTTTGTAGTGCCCCTTCTCATGCTTTATTCGTTTTTCATGTCCATGTTGCCTGTATTTTGGGCCCGATTCACAGAACTAACTTAAGTCAAAATCCTAAACTTACAACAATTTTGGTATTCACAGAATGAACTTACACATTTGGGTATTCACAGAATGAACTTACTCATCCTAACTTTATGTCTGCACTCGGGCCGGAATTTCCGGCCCGGAGGTGGAGATTCCGGCCCGGAGGTGGAGATTCCGGCCGGTGGTGGAATCTCCACCATCGGCCGGAATCTCAACCTCCGGGCCGGAAATTCCGGCCCCAGTGCGGACATAAAGTTAGGATGAGTAAGTTCATTCTGTGAATACCCAAATGTGTAAGTTCATTCTGTGAATACCCAAATGTGTAAGTTCATTCTGTGAATACCAAAATTGTTGTAAGTTTAGGATTTTGACGTAAGTTAGTTCTGTGAATCGGGCCCTATATGTTGTCCTGTAAAATGTGCAGTTGGAGGAATGTATTTAATGTAAATGTGTTAATTATATTAAAATATATATCTATATATTTTAATGTTGCGTTATATGTTGGCACACTGGAATGGTTATTGAAAAATCACTAGTGTTTTTCTAAAATGTTCAGGTCACCATTGTCATGTGCCCTTGTTTATTAAAGTGAGTTGCTTACTTTTGTTAAATGCACGTAACACACATAATCTAGTTTATTTATATCATATCAGCCATGCGTCATAGACAGTGTGAAACACACTTCTTGGCCGTTTTGTTATGTTACAATATGCAAAATTATCAGTATCAAGTCATTTACCTACATATGACACATGGAAGTATCCAATATCACATGCCCAGCCATGCATGCTGCGCCAATCAATCACCAACTCCTGACCTACAAGTCAGGCGTTGGTTCCTATTTGCCATCCTAAGAGAATGGGATGGTGATATTGCTTTAATCTCGAGTGAACAGTTGCTGGGTCCTACGCTACTATGTATAAAATTGATTAAAGTGTAATAAGCCTCTGTCATTTATGCACACCCATTCACAAACCTGCAGTTTGTTAAACAATCTTACTGTGTTTAACATTATTTGCCGGATATGGCCTGGGATATGCGGATGGCGGGTCAATTATGTAGTGTACTAGGTTCCAGAAATTTGTCAGGTGGGGGGGAGGGGGCCCCCGACGTCTAAAAAATTCAGCTGGGGGGGCTCAACCTAAAAAAGTTTGAAGACCTCTGGCCTAGATGAACGGTTGCATGCAACAATGGAGCCATGTCCTCACCAAACCAGGATTCAGTTTTAAAGAGTAAGTCAGGTTGTGTGTCAGTGAGATGGTCGTAGATGTGATTATCGTTTTTAGAGAGTGATCGAGCATTTGTTAGTAGGCAGTTTAGAGAATGTGTTTGATAATGGTGTGGCTGTTTTGTAGAAGAGTGAGCAGTGTTTTGTAGGCTTGCAGCATGTGTCTGTAGTGCCGGTACTAGCTGTACGAGGATAGCAATAGTTTAGCTGTTCTGTATTGTATTTCTTGTCCAGCAGGCTAACAGGGCATTTTGATGGGTCTGCGTGTGTAGGTGGTGGAGATGGTGGGTGAGTGGGAGTTGGTGAGCTGTGTTTTTGTAGAGTTGCCTTGTTGTGCAGTAGACATGGAGATGCACAGCTGTGAAGAGTGGCATGTTGCTTATTTTGTTTGCGTCCATTTAGGGCGGAAGGTGTACGAGTTAGGGGTGGGGGGTGAAGCATGTAGGTCATGTTGTAAGGTTCTAAATTGTCCAATGGATGAGAGGCTGTTAAGAGCTGCTGTATATGTGTTAGGCGTGGGGGAAGAGAGAAAGCTTGGCAGTGGAGTTTGTTTAGGGTGTATATTAATTGCGTAGTCAGGAGAGTGAGTGTATGTTTCTAGTTTGTGACGGAAAGTATAAGGAGGTAGTGTGTGAGATTTTGTTGCGCTGGTGTGTGTGTTATGTTTTTGTGGAGTAGTGAGAGGAGGTGATGTATTTGTCTTCTAAGAAGTATTTGTATATAAAGTATTGTTGGTGAGTGGAAGCTGCAAGGTAAAGGGGTGGTGATGTGTTTTGGGAAAAAAAGAGTGCATGTGGTGATAGGGGATGAACAAGAGTTAAGAGTGCTTGTGTGTGCACATCACTTAATCTCCCCGTACAAACATATATTTATTATAAATAAAACAAGCATTTGAAATGCACCAGGTCTTGCATTTCTGTAAATTAGGGCTATTGGCGTTGGAAATGACATTGTTTTTTACTTATTTTTTTGTTTGCAGTGGAGTCATCATTTAGAAAAAAAATTTAACAGTACTATAACATTTTGTGCGCAACTGCATCACTAGAGAAGAATTTAACTGCTGGAAGAATCAGGGGCAAGTTTTGCTTAACACAATAAGATGACACATTTATGTTAAGTGTCTCCCTCGCCCCGGACTGTCCACGCGTTACCATCTCCCAGCTCTGTCTTTTTAGCAGCGGGTCTTAGGGATAAAAACAGAATTACTAAAATGCAACAAACTTTGTGTTAGTCAGCAGATCCGAGGGTCACAAGCATGGGTTAACTATAAACTCCTCAAAGCCGAAAAGTGTGCACATTTAAAATACATACCGCAACCGGATCATATCATCAAATATGGCAGGGGGCAGTGTTTTCCAGCAAGTTGCACCTCATATCCCCCAATGGCCTAGGATGACTACAAAGGGATGTAGGATTCCTTGGCGGTAGACAATGAAACGCAGAGCCTCACTGCTTGCCAGCCGTCAGGTTTAGTTATGGCGGCAGACCGCAGTAAAATAATGGAGGAGTAGAAAGTTTTCTAGTTTTTTTTTTTTTTTTTTTTTTTTTAAACGATTCGGAAAGCGTGTGCACGCGCTTCGGAAACCTATTTGTTTCTTTTTCTAAAGCGCACACACGCTTCCCGAAGACTTATAAAAAACAAAGCGTAGCGACTAAAAGAAAACGGAGCAACTTAAAGAAAACAACAACAAAAAGTGTGCATGCGACTTGCAAAGGGAGGTCAGTTTGTAGATCTTCAAGTTTAAAAGACATTTGCACCCTAGATACGATCTGAGATTTACTCTTGTCCTGTATTCATGGTGGAAATTCCCATAAAGATGGCGTGGGTGAAGATAACGAAGTTTGTATACATGGGAAAAATCTCAACCTGCTCCTGCTGCCAATGACAATTCGTGGCCCGAACTCCACTCAGGCTCCCCCAGCTCAACTTTCACGACCTGCCTCCCCTTAATGCAGAGCCCCTCCAAGGTGCGGGCTGTCCTCGCGCTCCCAAAACACAGGGAGTAATGCCAGTGCAAAGGCACAAAACACACAGCCTCCCCAGGCACACCTGCCATCCCTTCCTGCTGCCAGACCCGACTCAGCCGCCCCACTCTCCGCCAAGAGCAAGCACGCACTGCCATCCCAACTTGTCCCCCTGCAGCAGCCCCCTCCCTTTACCTTTTTCCCCCATTTTAACATCCAACAACAAAGCGGGTGCAGTTTGTCCGAGGGTCACCTCGGGTGACCCTGCTGCCCACGGTCCACCTAGGGGGCGCGCCGCCGCTGGGAATCTGGGTTTGTCCCTGGAATTTTCCCCCGAATGTAACTTGTGGGTCTCCCTCAGGCAGACATATTTGCAAGAACGGGCCGCAGCAACAAGTTCAGGCCCTGCTTGGTATCCCTCTGCCGCCGCCTTGGAAAAAAATATTTGCAATGCCATAGGTCTCGCATTTAAATGCGAGACCTATGGCATTGCAAACAAGCAGCTCAATAAAGAAAAAGAACACGTAACGTGTAACAACCAAGTAAAAGGGGCCAGTAACCATGGGAGGATACAAATGAGACATAGCCGTACTAAGGAGGGACTAACAAGCCTATTGAGGAATCAGACGCCAGCATTTAAGAAGGGCAAAGACACAAGCCAATGACAAATGTGGGCGGGGCTTCTCCTTCGTACAGTACCCTACCACAGATCGCCAGAGCAGCGCTTGCTCAGGCTCGACCTAAAAAAAGAGGTCTGTTTAATACAACTGGTGCTCATGACGTAAAGTGTTCCAAAGCCATCGGGTCAAGTTAGCACTATATAAAACTGAAAAGAAAAAAAAAACTAGCAGAAATTGGAGTCACAATGCAAGAATGAATGTATTGCACACAGCATTTATTGATTCATAGATTGTAGGGTAACTGGCCTGCATTCCATCCACAGTACGGGTAGCTGCTCCTGTAATGTGGTTGCCCATTTCTCAGTTCATGTTTTAAAGCACTACCGCTTAATACTTCCCAAATATTCTCAGGTATTAAAGAGAAATGCTTCTGTCTGTTAAAGAAATACACTTTCTTGAAGATCGAAGGCAACATTATATTCCAAAATGTTTGTTCAATGACTTACATTCCAAATATTTTCAAGGTCCACATTACACAAATAAGAATATGACCCTGTCCAAATTACACCATTTACATAGAGTGCTGTTAGAACTTGGAGGGGCATGTGAATGAATTGCTCTGTTAAGCTGTTATCCTGTGGGTGCTTATCTTAGAACGAAAATACACTTTTCTTGCCAATTCATCATGAACCCACTGCAAACACTTCACTGATATGCGAAACCATAAATTGTTAATCAAGGCATGACAACAGAAAGGGGGTGCAGTAAATCATGAAAATCTGGCTGTCAACATATCTTTACTTGATTAAAACACTGCTGCAAAGAAATTAGCAACAAGGACAAATGTGACTATAAATAAAAACAGTAAATATGTTGCATAGATGAGTGGACGCAGGAACATTCAGACAATCGCGCTTTACGCCGATTATGTTCTCTTCTTTATGACAGACCCATAGTTCTCAGGGTCTCGTGTCCTCCAGATACTTCGGATCTTCGGAGAAACCACTGGGTTGAGCACCAACCCATCCAAATCCACACTTTTCCCTATATGCGGGGATCAGAGACGCCAGGTTTGGGCTTCACAACTATCTATTGCCACGGAAGGATTTAAATACTTAGGGGTCTTCATATCGCCGTGCCCTACGACCTCATGGGCACAAAATATCACCCCGCTACTCCCCGTTGCCCGCAATGAGACAACGGTTTGGTCCCAGCTGCCCTTATCGTTATATGGACGATCCGCTATCTTTAAGATGGTATCCTTACCGTGTCTGCTATACAGACTTCAGAATTTTCCATATAATATTCCTCCTTCATGGTTTACACAACTTAACGCGATTCTGAATCGATTCTTATGGCAGGGGGGAGCGATCCGGGTTGCACTTCGTACATGCACACAATCCACATACTGCGGCGGTATTGCAGCGGCCGACGTCCACGCATATTATTCTGCCTCTCACCTTTTGGTGATCAATGAATGGTGGTATGGGTCTCGGTCAGATCCAGCATACGCAGTTGAACAGATGGCAATGGCTGGCACCCCCTTGCTACATCTCCTGTACAGCCGCACGTCCCTTGAAACACTACCTCCAGCTTGCAAGACAGTTATACAAACATGGAGACGCACAGTCAAATCCATGGGTTGGTGGGGAAGATTGACAGGTTCCACTCCCCTCTGGCAGGGCACATATCTACGACCCGTTTCCCCCCTGGTCGGATTTCCTAAGTGGGACCTCATTGGAATCTCTAGGCTTGGGGATGTTATGCAAGGCACTACACTCAAGTCCTTTTAACGGTTACAAACCGACTACAACCTACATAAATTTCAGTTTCATCGCTACTTGCAATTACGGCATGCCTTAGACCCCTATATTCGTCATTTGGAGGCTCTGCCAGAATTCCACCCACTAGAGGGCCGCTTGCTGATGGGGGGGGACATTGGGGCTCACAAAATTAAACAAATCTATCAGACGCCTAATACTCACACTCAGACCACCATCCATAAAACAAGAGCGGCATGGGAGGCCGATCTGCCGGCCTTGACGGAAGATGATTGGACGGAAGCCCTGGCTAGTCCGCGGTATCTTCACGCTACCGTCTCATTCAGTTCAAGTACCTCCACCGGGTATATTACACCCGATGTCGGTTGTGGAAAATGGGTGTTATTCCGTCTCCTCAGTGCCTCCGCTGCAGTAATGATGGGGGCTCCTTCCTCCATACTGTGTGGAGTTGTACAGGGATTCAACCATTCTGGACTCTGGTGATGTCTTTCCTAGGTCAGGTTCTGGCATGAACCATCCCGCTCGACCCCAGACTGTTGCTCCTACATAGCACTGATGACATGGGGGGGGGGGGGGAGAGGGGGTGTGTAAGGGGAAGAAAAAAAAAAAAAAAAAAAAAAAAAAATCGCTACAAGCGGCACCTCCTGTTCCTGGGCCTCACCCTAGCCAAGAGGGATATTGCACAGAATGGGAAAGCTACGTCCCCACCCAGTGTTGCGGGATGGACGAAGGCAATGGACAGGTGTATGGCAGCAGAAATTGTAGTTTTTCAGGCAGGAGGATGCCCACAGAAGCACAGGAAAATTTGGGCCCGCTGGGCAACATACAGAGGCATTGACTTGCCCCCATTACCACATCCAGACTCCCACGATCCTATTGAACAATTGGTGGTCAGAAATTCACTAGTATAGTCCGATGACATCGACTCTTTACAGTCAGGTTTTTGTTAATAACGCGCAATTTAGACTCCCCGGGTGTAGTTTGTTATACTTTTGGTCTGCCGTTCCGCAGGCCATGTGGTTTTTGTATAATAGAACTAGGTACTGCATGTCATATACAATATATGTATTGTCTCTGCAAGGCTCTGCCCATATTGTACCTTCCAAAATGAATAAAAATTTGTTGTTAAAAAAAAAATATATATGTTGCATAGAGGGATTTTGACATAGATCCTTTATTACTTGCAGTTCATAAATTGCAATCCTTCCAGTATAGCACAGCAAACTATCAACCAGCATCAACAAGCTGCAGAGCACGGCTTTATAACCTTGTTGTTTTCTTTCTAAATTTGTTGTGCAAGGCTGCTCAAAAGTATTCCTTTGGCTAGTAATATGGTCTTATAAATATGGCCAACCTCAGCACTGTGTTACATTTTAAATCCTGACTTTTTATTGCTCCCTGATGTGCACTTTTAACATTTGACTACCTTCTTACAGTTAATGCATTCATCTTATGTACAAGGAATAAACAAAACCTGCCTCGAATGTTTCTCTTAATTACTTGACTTGTAAAGTGATAAGCGGTGTGCCTTTGTTTCCCATCCATTACATTGGCATCTAGGTATTAGGCTCCAGGTGACTCTCACCAAGGATCATTCTTTAACAAAAGGAGGGCTGATGGTCCTTTAAATGAGGCATTTGTTTTGTGCCTAGCTGTAATTGTAAATAAAAAAGCCTCTTCACCGCCTGCAGGTTCCTGCTCAGATCAAAAAGGATCCTGGTTCCAGCTTAATAACAGCTGCCTCACTGACTGCTTGCATCAAACCCTGATGGCCAGTAAAATGTTATAATGGTACAACCTTTGAGTCCTGTCCCTTTCGAACCCTGGGGTGTAGGTTTTGCAAGAGTAAATAATTCCTGTCACGAGGGTGTGTAGCTAGATTGAAAAACTGTCTCAAGACGCAATTGAAAAGTTGTATGTGCAATCCACCTGTTTTCAATCTCGTAAACAAAGGTTTGGAGTGGTAATTGCCACCGGTTTACATTGCTGAGCAGAGCATGTGCACGCACGATCAGTTGCTTGGTGCACATACCCTTAGTTGGCGCACATAGAGATCTTTCCCCGCCGCACAGTGGAAAAAATATTGAGGGAACATTGCTACGGAGTCCTAACATTCACCCTAATTGAGGATTAAAGTGACATGGGAAAGGAGAGCTGAAGACTATTAGTTGATTCATCCATATTATTGGGCACACCAAAATAAAAAATTGAGCTGTCCCCTATAGGATGGTACATGATCCCTGAATTTATTGGGGTGAATTTTGGGATTTGATATCTAGAGATAAGAATTGAAAGAAGGAAAAGGTCAACTGGTAGCATTTTGCAGTGAACTCAACATTTGTGTCAACGCCTCAAGAGTCTCGACCAGCACTGCCTACTTGATCTCACCAAAACACAAGACAGTCAAAAGGGAGCAGCAGAGCCACAATATTTTGTGAAGTGTCATTCAAAACAAGTTTCAGTGAAGACTGGGAGCTTGAAATTAAGAAAACCAATATTCGCAAATTCGAATCTCGGTTTTGTGGGCAACCTCAAGGCCTGTTTAAAAAAAAAAAAAGTCTGAAATAAAACCCACACACTGAACCGAAGAGTCAGCTGATTTTGTAAACAAAGGAATAACAGGCCCAGCAGGATAATATTACGGGTTTTGTAATAAACTAACATTCAAGTCGCAAGCTATTTTTAATCGGACACAGTAGCAACGGATGCAGTATGATAGGGACTGGTGAGTTAACATTCAGGAGGGGTTTTGGTTGTCTTACCCATCAAGGTGGTTACGTATGCCATCATTGGAAAGATGGAAACTCATTCAGCGAAGCTGTGGGAATTGCTGCTAGTAGTGTGCAAGATCCCAAAATGAAGCACTTAATCTCCGATTTCCCATTTCTTAAAGTTAATCTAGCATTCCTTATTAAATCATCCACAGTATGCACCAGATCCCTGTACAAGCTCTATTTTACTGGGAGCAAACCAATCATCTATTCATTTCATGCACAAACCCATATGCAACTTGCCTGAATTCCCCATTAAAAGCACTAGAAACTCCTTCAGTATGGCTCTTTTCTCGCCACCTGCATTGAGCAGTGATCGCTCTATTATCTGAGGAAAGTACCTTACTTGGAGCTGCTAAAAATATAATGGTCCCCAAGTCACCTTCGTCTCTTTACTTCAAGTGTGTTTCAAATATAAATGCAGCTTTCTTACAATAATTCAGTTCCTCCTTTCTATGCCCAACATCGACATGTGCCTGAACATCTCTTCCTTCAGAGTCCAATGAAGCATAAGTGCATGCAAATAAATCAAACTTTGCTTTCCACTTCTTCCTTTCATTTTACCTTTGATCAGCGAATTACTTCAATGAAGAGTCCATTCTTTGAATGCTACATTAAGTAAGTTAGAAACCGAACCAAAAAAAAAAAAAAGCACTAACCACACAAGGATCACAGTACTGGTAAGAGTGCTCCCTACACAATTATCCAAAATTGGTGAAGCAAGACCATATTGTTCTGTAAGCGTCTTTGTAGCTTCAGACATTACTTGGAATCGCTTACTTCCAAGAGAAAATATGCTTTAACTGCAGCAGCACAAGAAAACAGTGACTCCCATTACACTGTCCTCTTAGGAAGGTCACTAAACCCTGGTACAGTGTGGAGCAGCACTCTCCAATTGTCCCAAGACTGCAGTTCTCCATTGAGCTCAACTTACCAGGCTCCTGATGCACCTACACACTTGAGAGCTACCTCCAGTTTGTCCTTTTTCCATTCGGTCTTAGACTTGTGCAGTGCAACGACTGCCTGCCCAATTTGTTACATGTATATGAAAAAGCAGAAGTTGTTAGACCCAGATCTGCTGAGCTGGTTTAGTCCTGACAAAGCTTCCTTTCTGGTACATTGGCAGCACATGCATCACAAGTATGCATACCTACTCACTTACGCTCTTGATCCCTCTAACCTAGATCTTCGATGTGGACCGTGAATGCCTTGTCTGCAAGCATAAGTCCAACACTGCATCAGCAGTAAATTTAACAAATGACTGCCTTTCCCAAAACAGGGTAGCCTATCAAGAGTGCACATATGTGCAGGTTGAATGTGCATGTGCTCTGGGCCAGCTCTGCCTTTCAGATACAGTTCCACCCTGAAATCAGACAGAGCCGATACCCCAACTATGCCATTACCTTTTACACTCTGCACCTGAATCACCAGGTTCTTACTAGAAACACTAAACATGTCTCTTTATTCATCTCAACAGCTTTCCTGCCCAAGATACAGGAAACACACAGTTGTTGAAGGTTCAGACATGCCGATCATAGAGGCAACAGCAGGGATGCTCAAAGGCTTTTCATAACCTTCCACCTCGATGCCTCCCGTTTTAGATCACAGCCTACCAGACAGCGCAGCTGTCCAATTTACTAAAGATATCTTGGGGACATTCAGAAAGTTGACCTAGGAATGCATTCTGCCCGTTGCTTACCATTGGATTTGTGGTTTGTAACTCACATTTTCTGGCTTGATTTGCTTTAGGGTGTCCAGCTCGAGTTTGTACCCCCCGTTGCCCAAATCTCATTTACTGTATTCTTCCACAAATGTGATTTCTGTAAACAGGCCTTTAAATCTTGTTCTCATCTGGTCACATTTGCTAGGCATTCAAAGACGGAGGTCAAATGTTCAGGCTGTGTCTTCCAGGAAGCTTGGTGTTTATTTTTCTTTCTCCGATTTCAAAGTGAGAGGATTTATGTGACAATCATGCTGGCTAGTGGGGGTCTTCCTCAAGCAGGGCTGTACAGATGATATATATTTTTTTCTATCCCACAACACAATATAAATGTCTAAATGAACTGAGCTGACGATCAAATAAATACATTGGGGGAGCACATTTCTACACTATCGTTTGTGCACTGTATACTTTTATCAGGAAAACTGTAAGCAAGTGCAAATGTAATGGTCATTTCAAATGAAGATGTGTTGTCTACTGTCAGTATGCTACCATACCATGCATACTCCACATTACCCCACTACTCCAGACTGCATCACTGCACTTTTAGACTATACTCTACACCAATGCACTCTACTCCACCCACATAAGTCTATGCACTCTACTCCACACTACTCTACTATGCACCACTCCACGCCACTATGCCAATGCACTCCACCCCTCCACAATGCACCACTGCACCCTACCCCACAACACTGCACTCAACGTCAATGCGCTCTATGCCACTCCATCCTGCACTACTCCTCCAGGTCACTTCACTCTGAAACAATCCAATCTACTGCAATCAACGCTGTGCCATTATACGGCAACTGCGCTCTGCACCACTCCACTCTGCACACCTCCTCTATGCTACTGCGCTCTACACCAATCTACTCTGCACCTCTGTACTTTACGCCAGTTCACTGATGCTCTACTCCATTAAACTCTGCTCCACTAACTCTACTCCGACATTCTAGGACACTACTTCACTGTGCGATGCTCTACGCAACTCCCTCGATGCCACACTACTTCACTCTGACAATCGACTCAGCTGTATGCCACTCTAAGCAAGACCCTCTACCCCACTGCATACTATGCCACTCCAACACTGTGCGCCAGTCAACTATACGCCCTTCCACTCTCCTCCCTCAATGACATTCCATAACACTGTACACTACTACGACACTGCACTCAACTTAACTGTATGCCACTCTGTGCTACTCTATGCCACTCTACGACACTCCACTTTACCATACTAGCATGGTGAATAGCAGCCATTCTGGTGTACAACATTGCTAAAACATATTGGCAAAGCCAATAGCTCCTGCATAGGGAAAACCTATTGGCTTTGTCAATGCTTGTTATGATTCTTGGGCTTGCAGAGATCTGAATTGCCGTTATCGTGCCTCATCTGAAAACTATTAAGGAATGACGTGTCTGAGAAAACGCTGTGTCCCAGCTGGTGCAAAAGCGACAGAGTACTCCACCCATCGACCTCAGGCCAGAAGCAGTTGCACTCATCTTGCACTATCAGAGCAGACCTTGAGCGTCAACCATTTCCCCTCTTCCTTTCTTTATCACCAGCTCTCAGAATTCAGTGCATGGCTGTAATTCGCTAGCAGCAGGGCTTAGTAGATGAAATTGCAGCATATTGGTCAAAGTTCATTGCACAAAAACTGTCAACAATAATAATTGACGAAAGTCCAAAAAGGCTATGTTCGTAAAAGCTTGCAACGTTGTACCATTTAGATGTACCAATACCCCTGCATGCCTTGATACTACCATAGTACATTTCCTTTAATGCCACACACCGAAAGGTGCCCTTTCCAAACCAAGTTGATGTTTCCATATAACAATAAAAGTCCATGCAAATTTCTTCACCAGCTCATCACCAATGTGAAGATGACTAGAGAATGTCAAGAACTGAAGGGACTGCGAAGACCTTCATCCACCACAGCTTCCCAAACTTACACGAGATTCAACCCTGCACCATGCTTTCATTTCAAATACACCTCATTCAGGTTCCTTTGCAAATACGTATATTTGCGATAAATAGAATGCAATGCCTTGTTCTGGGGCTCAATCACCATTCTTCAAGTCCAGTCCTCTTAATGTTAACCACCCAAACAAATCACAACCTACATCCCTCTCCGACAGTAAAAATAATATTTTGATAGAACAATAATCACCAGAGCTGAAAGAAGAGCCCACGATCTGGCCACTTAAATAGAAGTACAAATATATAACCAGTGACCAAGTAAAACCAGTACAGGCTCCAAACGTTCTTAACTACGAATCTAAAAACATATTATAGAGCCTGCACACCAGAAGCATCCCAAACTGCAGCATATTACTTAAACAGTACTTTGAAAAGGGATACCTTTTTTTTTTTTTAAACTTTATTTTGTGGTTTTCGTAGTACCATACATACACATTATCCCTAATGTAGAAAAAATCACGGTTACTGCAAAAACACAAAGACGTCTCAGAAATTGGAAGGAGTAAAACCATAATATACAAAAATCTGAACAAAGAAATAGATATGCTTAGGGATTCCTCACCAGAAATCTGACTTCCTGTGGTTACAACTCTGCTTGCACTGGCCATTGCTCTCTGCGCCAGGATGGACTCAGAGGGAGTTGAGAACATAGAGACGAAAGGCTCCTTACGAAGGATGCGCTGGGGGCCTGAGTGTCCCAGGGAGTGCAGGATGCCAGGAACTATCAGAAAAAAAAAAAGAAAAAAATGGAGTACAAATAATAAATTTACTTTGTGACAACAAATCTCTGCTTAAGAGATCCATTTTCATGATAAGATTTGTCACCCTTTGAAAGAATTATCCTCCAGATGTCCACACCTGGAAACTAAGCCACCGGAAAACTCACTGTTAACATTACAATTCAACAATCTTTATTCGATCTATAAATATCATAAAAGAGAAATACACAAATACCAATATCATCATTATAAAACACTGTACAACAGTGACAATACCATAAAAACATGAATACATCACAAATGATAAACACTAAAAAACAATGCATTAAAAACACACAAATTCATAACATTATGCTGCTAATTAATCGTCAAATACTAATTAACATTAATTATACACTCTAATCTATCATTCCTTTTCTTAACTGGATATCCCATTACAGAAAAACACATACTTCAGGCGTACTTAAGAATTGTAAATAAAGCAGAGCTACTCAGCATTGGTACAATCCAATTTTTCTTAGCAGAGGTTTTAAAAAAGTGCTTACGTGGAAGATTATATAGACTACAAAAGAACATGAAGTGCAACAGTGTTTCCTCAGACTGATTATCGCATGGGCAGGGCACAATAACATTCCCATCTATATCCAGCACTCTTAAAATAAATGGACCAATAAATAGTACCTGCCCTGAAGGAAAAAAGAAGCGAGCTCTCCCATTGAGTAAAATCTAGAGTTAAAAACAGGGTAGGTTCTCCTGACGCCATGGGTCGGTAATAAGTCAAAACTGTGCTTTTCGTTAATTCATTTTTCCGGCTTGAATTTTCACAATACTCCATAAACATTGCTTTTACCCTGTTCTTGTCTGCTTTAACAATGCTTGAGGGCTCCATTAAAAAAGGGTAGACGGATCAAACATAACAAAAGTATCACAAATATACTGTAACCATGGGACTAAAAAGGCCCTGTCCTGATTAAGACATTCACAAATGTCCCTACAGAGGAAAGCAGCCAGGTTTGACCAAATACAAACCCACAGTAAAAGGGGGGCCAATTGGACCCCGTCTCGTATGAATCCTTGCCTCAGTTCAGAGTGGATAATAAAACTCAATGGCGGTAGGAGTAGCAACCTATGTAAAAAAAAACGATTTATCTCAGTCTGTATTGAGCGACTTTTTGTAATACCCCATATTCCTGCTCCGGGTGTGGCAGCACTGACACACTGAGCTTTCTACACCTTTAGGGCTGGGTGAACAGTCCCCCCAATACCAGATCTGGTAAGATTACAAACTGCTCCAGCAGTTCTACAAAATTTGAGAGTGGAATTATCAATCTGCGGGTGCTCTGATCCTAAAGAGCTAAAATTCAAACCTAAATAATAAACATTATCAACGCTCAAAAGTGCTTGGCCCTTAATTATAATCCTATTAAGACTTTTCCCCCTGGGCCGCAGGACATATGTGTTTTGGTGTAATCAGTAGTTAAATCAAGGTCCTGCATAACGATCCACTAGTCCCCTCAGAGCATTTGGGGTGAGGGCTATAAGAGCGGCATCATCAGCATATAATAAGGCAGGCACTTGAGTGCCTGCCATTCTTGGAGTGTCCACTTCAACTGAAACTAGGTCAGATAGCTTATTAATATAAAGAATAAAAAGCAGGGGTGCCAATACACCCTTGCCGTACTCCTCTCTTCAGTTGAACGGAAGGTGACAGTTCGCCAGAAACATTTAACCGTACCCTAGCTGATAAATCTGCATGCAGGGAATAAAGAAAGTTCACTATAGAGCGTTTCACTCCTAAATCCAACAGAATTAGCCAGTTTGGTCCTATTCACAAAATGAATTGTGGTGGATAGATCGATGAAGGCCAAATAGATGGGAGACCGCCTAGCATAGATACACTTAATAATCAAGTCTAGATTTAAACAAAGCTCATTGGGTCCTAAATTGGGCTTAATGCCAAATTGGAAAGGTGAGAGGACACAATTGGCGCCTGCCCACTTGACTAGGCGGTCGTATATCACTATGATTTTAATGGTGCTACCTATAAGAGATATTGGACAGTAGCACTTAGGGGACATACGATCACCTTTTTAAAATATGGACACTATCGTCGATGACCCCCAAAATTGGGGAATATCAGAAGCTAGGCACGGATTAAAAACATTGACGATCAAAGGGCTCCATAGGTCAGTCAAACATTTCAACAGGTCGATGGGACGCCACCTGGCCTATGCTGTATGGCTAAATCCACTTCATGTGTAGATATAAGAAGCTGGGAATTCTGTAATCTTGAATATAATAGGGCAGACAAGGTTTGGTCTCCCTCAATATAATAAATAGAAGTAAAATCGGACACTCAATCTGTCCCACAAATACGATTGAGCACCAGAGGGTTAGGGGAGGAAGTCCTAGTTCTTATCCATTTCGGAAGAGCCCAAAATGCTCGCTATTCTTCCTGGATGCTGCACATTCCAATAATTCCCAATCCCTTTTATAAAGTTCCTTCCTCCTATTTAAGAGAGCAACTTTCTATTCTTGTTGCGCCTATCAGATCTCAGAAGCTAACCGATAGGCACTCAATGCTTTTCTGAGCCTGTGGTTGGCAATGGAGCAAGACCCATCGAACCACTGAGAGTTCTCATTGTGTATAGAAATTGGTTTTAACACAGACATCCTAATTATATATGCCAGGCTGTTATAGTACTGCATCTTCATGGTCACCATCAGACAAGCAGTCTAAAAATATACCTAAATGGGATCTAATCTGTACTTAATTTTTCAATTGGGTTACTGAGCCGCCAGGCTGATCCCAAACCATCCGTAGAGTGCTGGGTGATAGAAGCTAAATTAGCGCTACACTGATATCTGTGCATTATGATCCCCCTAATATGCAAGTACAATATCTCCCTTTAATAAACCAAGATACAAAGTCAGAACTAACAAACATAAATCGATAACTGAAGCTCTCCCAGCCCCTCTATACGAGGGTAAAACCATATTAACCCCTCCTAATACTTCAAGAACATTAACCAACCCATTAGCGGCTAAACAATTAAAAAGTTCGGTCCCCTGGAGTCCAAAATAGCAGCAGTCCCTTGTAGCTGGTTCACCTGGGTCCCGTGGACACCCATGCAGCTTCGCATTAAAATCACCGCACAAAAAATAATGGGGTTGTGAATGCTTATTAGCACCAGAGGCTTGCAATTTAGCAATAAAGCTAAATAATTCAGTGAAATGGGTACAGACAGCATTACTAAAATTACAAAAACATAGCAAATAAACAATGCGGGTCTGGGGAATACAAAGTATTAATGCCAAGAAGGAAGGTGAAGCAGTTTTGATCAGTGTCACCTCCACCTGGAAGCTCAGACTAATCCATATGACTAAACCACCCTTGGCTTGCTCCCTTAGTGACATAGTTGCAGGACAGGACTAACAATCATATCCTTCAAGGTGCGGTGCATCTGTAAGCCAAGTCTCCTGTATTGCTATTATATTGTACTTTGAAACAAATGCCTCCCAGTCTTTATTGTTACTCACTGTTATTAACATTAAAAGTCTACTACCTGTAAGGCAGAGGTTCTCAAATGGGGCCTTAATTTGGAGAGAGAAAAAAATGAGGCAGTATGCAATCTGTAGTGGGCCATCACTAACATCTTTTGTCATTTATATCCTGACTGGGAGGAGGTGTCAAAGCGGAAGGACTACAAATATTCTCCAAACCTCACCCGCACTCTCCAACTTCTGACCAGAACACTGTGGAGACTTTTATACTATAGTAAGGCCTGGCTGACAACAATAGTCTGTTTGGCAATCATGTATTTGATTGCATTTTTTAAAATGGTAACACGTACCTGCAATTTTTAATATTGCCAATGTAATAGAATTGTCCACAATTCTGGGGAGCCCGATTAGATCGATAGGGCACGGCATTAAAAAGTTTCAAGTCCCCTGCAATAAGCCAACGTTCCCTCTGAAGCTTACCTTGGAATTGTTTCCTGAGACAGCGGGGTTCAAGTTCTCTTTTGAAGACATACTGTGAAATGGATATAAAAAGGGATTTACAACGAGGACTCCCTGCAACTGGTCACTGTGAGCATGCAAGGAAAATACACATCACTTCTAGCTTGCAGAAACAGGCAAGCAGCGGGTACACCACTAAAGACAAGCAAAGGCGGACCATACTTTCACACTGCTGCAAACACGACTAGAGTTCCAACTCACATTCTCTCAGCCGCAATTCAGGCGTCACCCACTTTAATAAATTTGCATTTCCTTGTACCCCAACTGCCAAAACTTAAAGCATTCTACCGTCATCGAGGTGTTTACACTAAACGTCCTTCTCCACCCAGCACCTCGAGAAGAACGAATAAGCAATGCCCACAAAAGAGGACAACAACTTAAGCGAGAAACAACGGCTTGAAAATCTCGCCGATCATAGAACAATGTCTCGGCACACTTTCTCTAAGCACCTCGAACGCTAGTAAAATGAGACGAGTTGATCCTGAACCTCAACGCCCTGCACAAGAAGACACACGAAGAAGTGACACTAAGTGGCATAACACACAAACCATCTTACCCGATGTTCAGGTGTCTTTTGCTTTTTTTTTTTTTTACCACCACCAGCGGATGACCTAAAATCAAAAAAACAATCCACTCCCCTGTGCGGTACTGTTTTCAAATTTCGCTGATTTGGCACCCGATTGGTCGACGGAAGAAGCGCGGATCAGATCTACGTCATGACGTAATGTCACCGCTGCCCGAAGAAAGACTATAACTGGTATTAGAGCGGCCATATTAGAATACACGTTGACTACCGGGATCAAATCGGCAGTGGACGGGGCTAATCGACTCTGTTGTAATCTCATGGCACTTTTCGATTTTTCTTATTTTCAAATCTTACCATTTTTGTATCACTTTCTGGAATCTGGAAAGGAAACTTTAGTTCCACTGACCGTAGATGTATTTCAGCTGCAGGGTGATTTACAATGAAGGGCTCTGCGTAATACCAACTGTATCCGTGAATCATACATCCGAACTCAACATCTCAAATTCAGAGCATCAAGCGAGCGCCGTGCTAGCTCGCTCGCGCTCTCTCTCTTTCTCTCTGCAGGTTACCGGCCTGTGTAGGCCACCCTCCCTTCCCTCTTCCCCCTTCTAGGCAGCTCGCTCTGTGATGCAGTGGGTCAGGGAAAGCATTTAACTTTTCGTTTCTTTTTCTTTTTCTTTTTTTGCAGTTTTAATATAGCGCGAACTCGATCCGAAGTCTTTGGAGCGCTTTAATTGAGTACCAGTTACATTACACTATTGTTGCCGAAATTAATTTTGATATAGTATCTATTGCGAGAGAAAGATACCAACCAAACAAACGCTTTAACCTGATACTTCAGGGTAACAGTTTAGGATAGTAAATCATACTTTTCTTGAATATTTTCAGCGGAAAGCACGGAAATGCATGAGTTTCCGAGAGGCAAGGCAGAGCAGACAGCTTTGATGCTGGGCTCTAGGGTAACTTCTCATTGGCCTTTTGATTCCTCACTCAGGCACTGGAAAGTGTCAAGCCAGGGCGTCTAGTGACGTGAGGAGATGAATAGGCAATTGTACAATTTCTTTCTTTGCTGTCAAACTGACTTGCTTTAGAATGACAGGTTATTCAGTCCACAGAGCAGCTGTGTGCAGGGGTGCTGCTGCTATGGGACTTAATGTGGAGAACTTCCATAGATCTATGCTGAAATATGAAATTAATTTGAGCGGTGGACATGCAAGTCTGGTATTTGGGTTGAAAAGTATAGTGGGGGGATAGAAGAAGAAGGGGTTTGCATCTATATAGCGCTTGGTACCCCTGATGAGGCATCAAAGCACTATTTGAGGAGTAGCACGCCACTCCGGAAACCAAACAGGATTAGTGGTGAATTAGTATAGGGAAATATGAAATTAATTTGAGCGGTGGTCATGTGAGTCTGTTAGTTGGATTGAAAAGGATGGAGAGGAAGGGGTCTAGAACGTGTTTATTTGGAGATCATAGTAGAAGGAGGAGGTTTGGGATTAGTGGTGGGAGAGTCAGAGGGAAGGGTTTAGAAAGTCTTGTTTAGGAGATCTGAATAGTAAAAGAGGTTTGAGATGTTGCAAGGGAGGGTTTGAGGAGGGAAGAGTCTAAAAAGGGTTATTTTGGGGTTCATAGTAAGGGTAGAGTAGGCAAGAGTCTAGAAAGGGTTATTTTGGGGATCATGGTAGTCCGAGAGCAGAGGTAAAGGATATATTGAGAGGTATAGGGTAGTGCATTGGAGAGAGTAGTAGATTGAGGTTTGGGATGAGTCAGAGAGTTGAGGTAGAGGATATATTGAGAGCGGTATGGGGTGAAATATAGGATAGTGCCTTGGAGATACTGATTTAGGAGTAAAGTAATAAATATAAAGATACATAAGTACATGGAAGGTATGTATGTATAAGTAAGGTAACATCGAGATTTAAGTTGTATTAGGTAAACTCAGACTTTTGAGTGTTGCTATACTTTAAGCTAATTTATTTGTTTATATCTATCGCTCCATATATATATATAAGGCATGTGTGGCTGTAGATGCACATGCCTTGCATACTCCCGCCATCCAGCGATGGGTCCGGATGCCTGCAAGCCGTCCCTCCCCGAAGAAGTCCCTCGAGCCACGAGGCAAGGTAACTCCTCGTCTTGGCAGCAGTGCTTGCATAACTGTTCCATAAACTGTACACAAGGAAAGGATCCCCTTATAGACATAGATGGGCAAATATGGGATTGCCAACCCTTCTTTCCTACATTGGCATTTGTGTGCCTGACTTTGGATATGCTGGTTGGGATGGAACTACAGGGCTCTATTTTTGCCCAGGAGAAAGCAGAGGGGAAACTCATGTTTTAGAAGGACTTAAACTCCCCTCTTTATACACATGTTTTACACATGTTCCTTGGCTGTGGGAAGTTTGTAATGTTGCTGCCCATGTTGTAAACTAAAGCATATTTGGGCAACTGCTACTAAACATGGATGGGCAAATATGGGATTGCCAACCCTCCTTTCCTTCATTGGAATTTGTGTGCCTGACTTTGAATATGCTGGTGGAAATGGAACTACAGGTCTCTATTTTCACCCAGGAGAAATCTGAGGGGAAATTCCTGTTTAACAAGCACCTAAACTCCCCTCGTTTTACACATGTTCCTTTACTGTGGGAAGTTTGTAGTGTTGCTGCCCATGAGGTAAACAAAGTTACAAAAACAAGGGGGTACCCCAGACACGTCACTAGGACCTGGGTAAAGTTCGGTACAAGAAGGGGGAGGTCCCAGTGGAAAACAAACTTAAACTAAAACATAACATCAACATCACCTATTAAATCAATTGAAAACGATATTGTGCATGTTGAACATATTTATTCATATTGAACATGTATTCTCATGTTCAGAAACACCACATTTGTCAATGAATTTGTGAAGAGGTGCCCCAAAAGGGAAGGGAGGGATAAGTGTAGCAGTGTGCGAATGTGAAGGTAAGTGAAAAAGGAAGGGCAGTGGAGAATATGTACATCACAATAATAAAGGCCTATCCAGCCTTATCCAAGGCTAACCTATTTACAAAGCAAACACAAGGAGATGATGGACGGAGCGCTGAAACTTTTCAGACACTCATCCCCAGTCACAGATCTGCGTTGAATCCATCATCATTCTTTAGCTCACTTCGCCACCTCAGTTCAGACCCAGCTATATGCAAATCAGTCTTGACCCTGTGCCTCATGGGCACAGTCCAGCCCGAACTGCCAAGCCAGGTCTTCCCTGAACCGGAAGCAAGCATCCTGGGACCGGTTTCGGGCTAACAGCCCTCATCAGCCAGGCTAGCTTGAATCCAGTGGCAAAGTGAGCAAGGGACCCACGTCTGGCCATACCCTGCCAACTTAGGGCGAACAAAGCAAACACAAGGAGATGATGGACGGAGCGCTGAAACTTTTCAGACACTCACCCCCAGTCACAGATCTGGGTTGAATCCATCATCATTCTTTAGCTCACTTCGCCACCTCAGTTCAGACCCAGCTATATGCAAATCAGTCTTGACCCTGTGCCTCATGGGCACAGTCCAGCCCGAACTGCCAAGCCAGGTCTTCCCTGAACCGGAAACAAGCATCCTGGGACCGGTTTCGGGCTAACAGCCCTCATCAGCCAGGCTAGCTTGAATCCAGTGGCAAAGTGAGCAAGGGACCCACGTCTGGGCATACCCTGCCAACTTAGGGCGAACAAAGCAAACACAAGGAGATGATTGACGGAGCGCTGAAACTTTTCAGACACTCACCCCCAGTCACAGATTTGGGTTGAATCCATCATCATTCTTTAGCTCACTTCGCCACCTCAGTTCAGACCCAGCTATATGCAAATCAGTCTTGACCCTGTGCCTCATGGGCACAGTCCAGCCCGAACTGCCAAGCCAGGTCTTCCCTGAACCGGAAACAAGCATCCTGGGACCGGTTTCGGGCTAACAGCCCTCATCAGCCAGGCTAGCTTGAATCCAGTGGCAAAGTGAGCAAGGGACCCACGTCTGGGCATACCCTGCCAACTTAGGGCGAACAAAGCAAACACAAGGAGATGATGGACGGAGCGCTGAAACTTTTCAGACACTCACCCCCAGTCACAGATCTGGGTTGAATCCATCATCATTCTTTAGCTCACTTCGCCACCTAAGTTCAGACCCAGCTATATGCAAATCAGTCTTGACCCTGTGCCTCATGGGCACAGTCCAGCCCGAACTGCCAAGCCAGGTCTTCCCTGAACCGGAAACAAGCATCCTGGGACTGGTTTCGGGCTAACAGCCCTCATCAGCCAGGCTAGCTTGAATCCAGTGGCAAAGTGAGCAAGGGACCCACGTCTGGGCATACCCTGCCAACTTAGCGCGAACAAAGCAAACACAAGGAGATGATGGACGGAGCGCTGAAACTTTTCAGACACTCACCCCCAGTCACAGATCTGAGTTGAATCCATTATCATTCTTTAGCTCACTTCGCCACCTCAGTTCAGACCCAGCTATATGCAAATCAGTCTTGACCCGGTGCCTCATCGGCACAGTCCAGCCCGAACTGCCAAGCCAGGTCTTCCCTGAACCGGAAACAAGCATCCTGGGACCGGTTTCGGGCTAACAGCCCTCATCAGCCAGGCTAGCTTGAATCCAGTGGCAAAGTGAGCAAGGGACCCACGTCTGGGCATACCCTGCCAACTTAGGGCGAACAAAGCAAACACGAGGAGATGATGGACGGAGCGCTGAAACTTTTCAGACACTCACTCCCAGTCACAGATCTGGGTTGAATCCATCATCATTCTTTAGCTCACTTCGCCACCTCAGTTCAGACCCAGCTATATGCAAATCAGTCTTGACCCTGTGCCTCATGGGCACAGTCCAGCCCGAACTGCCAAGCCAGGTCTTCCCTGAACCGGAAACAAGCATCCTGGGACCGGTTTCGGGCTAACAGCCCTCATCAGCCAGGCTAGGTTGAATCCAGTGGCAAAGTGAGCAAGGGACCCACGTCTGAGCATACCCTGCCAACTTAGGGCGAACAAAGCAAACACAAGGAGATGATGGACGGAGCGCTGAAACTTTTCAGACACTCACCCCCAGTCACAGATCTGGGTTGAATCCATCATCATTCTTTAGCTCACTTCCCCACCTCAGTTCAGACCCAGCTATATGCAAATCAGTCTTGACCCTGTGCCTCATGGGCACAGTCCAGCCCGAACTGCCAAGCCAGGTCTTCCCTGAACCGGAAACAAGCATCCTGGGACCGGTTTCGGGCTAACAGCCCTCATCAGCCAGGCTAGCTTGAATTCAGTGGCAAAGTGAGCAAGGGACCCACGTCTGGGCATACCCTGCCAACTTAGGGCGAACAAAGCAAACACAAGGAGATGATTGACGGAGCGCTGAAACTTTTCAGACACTCACCCCCAGTCACAGATCTGAGTTGAATCCATCATCATTCTTTAGCTCACTTCGCCACCTCAGTTCAGACCCAGCTATATGCAAATCAGTCTTGACCCTGTGCCTCATGGGCACAGTCCAGCCCGAACTTCCAAGCCAGGTCTTCCCTGAACCGGAAACAAGCATCCTGGGACCGGTTTCGGGCTAACAGCCTTCATCAGCCAGGCTAGCTTGAATCCAGTGGCAAAGTGAGCAAGGGACCCACGTCTGGGCATACCCTGCCAACTTAGGGCGAACAAAGCAAACACAAGGAGATGATGGACGGAGCGCTGAAACTTTTCAGACACTCACCCCCAGTCACAGATCTGGGTTGAATCCATCATCATTCTTTAGCTCACTTCGCCACCTAAGTTCAGACCCAGCTATATGCAAATCAGTCTTGACCCTGTGCCTCATGGGCACAGTCCAGCCCGAACTGCCAAGCCAGGTCTTCCCTGAACCGGAAACAAGCATCCTGGGACTGGTTTCGGGCTAACAGCCCTCATCAGCCAGGCTAGCTTGAATCCAGTGGCAAAGTGAGCAAGGGGCCCACGTCTGGGCATACCCTGCCAACTTAGCGCGAACAAAGCAAACACAAGGAGATGATGGACGGAGCGCTGAAACTTTTCAGACACTCACCCCCAGTCACAGATCTGAGTTGAATCCATTATCATTCTTTAGCTCACTTCGCCACCTCAGTTCAGACCCAGCTATATGCAAATCAGTCTTGACCCGGTGCCTCATCGGCACAGTCCAGCCCGAACTGCCAAGCCAGGTCTTCCCTGAACCGGAAACAAGCATCCTGGGACCGGTTTCGGGCTAACAGCCCTCATCAGCCAGGCTAGCTTGAATTCAGTGGCAAAGTGAGCAAGGGACCTACGTCTGGGCATACCCTGCCAACTTAGGGCGAACAAAGCAAACACAAGGAGATGATGGACGGAGCGCTGAAACTTTTCAGACACTCACCCCCAGTCACAGATCTGAGTTGAATCCATTATCATTCTTTAGCTCACTTCGCCACCTCAGTTCAGACCCAGCTATATGCAAATCAGTCTTGACCCGGTGCCTCATGGGCACAGTCCAGCCCGAACTGCCAAGCCAGGTCTTCCCTGAACCGGAAACAAGCATCCTGGGACCGGTTTCGGGCTAACAGCCCTCATCAGCCAGGCTAGCTTGAATCCATTGGCAAAGTGAGCAAGGGACCCACGTCTGGGCATACCCTGCCAACTTAGGGCGAACAAAGCAAACACAAGGAGATGATGGACGGAGCGCTGAAACTTTTCAGACACTCACCCCCAGTCACAGATCTGGGTTGAATCCATCATCATTCTTTAGCTCACTTCGCCTCCTCAGTTCAGACCCAGCTATATGCAAATCAGTCTTGACCCTGTGCCTCATGGGCACAGTGCAGCCCGAATTGCCAAGCCAGGTCTTCCCTGAACCGGAAACAAGCATCCTGGGACCAGTTTCGAGCTAACAGCCCTCATCAGCCAGGCTAGCTTGAATCCAGTGGCAAAGTGAGCAAGGGACCCACGTCTGGGCATACCCTGCCAACTTAGGGCGAACAAAGCAAACACAAGGAGATGATGGACGGAGCGCTGAAACTTTTCAGACACTCACCCCCAGTCACAGATCTGGGTTGAATCCATTATCATTCTTTAGCTCACTTCGCCACCTCAGTTCAGACCCAGCTATATGCAAATCAGTCTTGACCCTGTGCCTCATGGGCACAGTCCAGCCCGAACTGGCAAGCCAGGTCTTCCCTGAACCGGAAACACGCATCCTGGGACCGGTTTCGGGCTAACAGCCCTCATCAGCCAGGCTAGCTTGAATTCAGTGGCAAAGTGAGCAAGGGACCCACGTCTGGGCATACCCTGCCAACTTAGGGCGAACAAAGCAAACACAAGGAGATGATGGACGGAGCGCTGAAACTTTTCAGGCACTCACCCCCAGTCACAGATCTGAGTTGAATCCATCATCATTCTTTAGCTCACTTCGCCACCTCAGTTCAGACCCAGCTATATGCAAATCAGTCTTGACCCTGTGCCTCATGGGCACAGTCCAGCCCGAACTGCCAAGCCAGGTCTTCCCTGAACCGGAAACAAGCATCCTGGGACCGGTTTCGGGCTAACAGCCCTCATCAGCCAGGCCAGCTTGAATCCAGTGGCAAAGTGAGCAAGGGACCCACGTCTGGGCATACCCTGCCAACTTAGGGCGAACAAGGCAAACACAAGGAGATGATGGATGGAGCGCTGAAACTTTTCAGACACTCACCCCCAGTCACAGATCTGGGTTGAATCCATCATCATTCTTTAGCTCACTTCGCCACCTGAGTTCAGACCCAGCTATATGCAAATCAGTCTTGACCCTGTGCCTTATGGGCACAGTCCAGCCCGAACTGTCAAGCCAGGTCTTCTCTGAACCGGAAACAAGCATCCTAGGACCGCTTTCGGGCTAACAGCCCTCATCAGCCAGGCTAGCTTGAATCCAGTGGCAAAGTGAGCAAGGGACCCACGTCTGGGCATACCCTGCCAACTTAGGGCGAACAAAGCAAACACAAGGAGATGATGGACGGAACACTGAAACTTTTCAGACATTCACCCCCAGTCACAGATCTGGGTTGAATCCATCATCATTCTTTAGCTCACTTAGCCACCTCAGTTCAGACCCAGCTATATGCAAATCAGTCTTGACCCTGTGCCTCATGGGCACAGTCGAACCCGAACTGCCAAGCCAGGTCTTCCCTGAACCGGAAACAAGCATCCTGGGACCGGTTTCGGGCTAACAGCCCTCTTCAGCCAGGCTAGCTTGAATCCAGTGGCAAAGTGAGCAAGGGACCCACGTCTGGTCATACCCTGCCAACTTAGGGCGAACAAAGCAAACACGAGGAGATGATGGACGGAGCGCTGAAACTTTTCAGACACTCACCCCCAGTCACAGATCTGGGTTGAATCCATCATCATTCTTTAGCTCACTTCGCCACCCCAGTTCAGACCCAGCTATATGCAAATCAGTCTTGA